>JAZAYU010000008.1:12488619-12977077 GCA_038501625.1 Corbicula japonica
AATTCTTTAGGTCAAGGTCACATACATTCTTTAGGTCAAGGTCACATTTGATGGAGTTATGCCCCCTTTTTGTCACGAAAACTTAACTATGGCTATAACTTTGCCATTTCTTAATATTTCTTCACCAGACTTTCAAATTATACTGCATATGACAACACAGTCATGATGATGCTAAATTCTTAGGTCAAGGTCACATTTGATGGCGTTATGGCCCTTTTTCATCACGAAAACTTAACGTTAGCTAAAACTTTGTCATTTCTTAATATTTCATCATCAAACTTTCAAATTATACTGCATATGACAACACGGTCATGGTGATGCCAAATTCTTGAAGGCAAGGTCACATTTGATGGAGTTATGCTCCTTTTTGTAATTTAATTTTGATATGAAAACTTAACGCTGGTTATAACATTGCCATTTCTTAATGTTTCTTCATCAAACTTTCAAATTATACTGCATATGACAACATGGTCACAATGATGCTAAATTCTTTAGGTCAAGATGTTATTTGACGGAGTGATGCCCCTTTTTGTAACGAAAACTTAACGCTGGCTATATCAATGTCATTTCTTAATATTTCTACATCAAACTTTCAAATTATACTGCTTATGACAACACAGTCATGATAATGCCAAATTCTTTAGGTCAAGGTCACATCTGATGGAGTTATGCCCCTTTACCGTCACGAAAACTCAACGTTGGCTATAACTTTGCCATTTATTAATATTTCTTCATTAGACTTTCAAATTATACTGCTTATGACAAAACGGTCATGATGATGCCAAATTCTTTAGATCAAGGTCACATCTGATGGGGTTTTGCCCTTTTTTTGTCACGAAAACTTAACGTTGGCTATAACTTTGCCATTTCTTAAAATTTCATCATCAAATTTTCAAATTATACTGCGTATGACAACACGGTCATGGTGATGCCAAATTCTTGAAGGCAAGGTCACATTTGATGGAGTTATGCATCTTTGTGTTCTTTAATTTTGATATGAAAACTTAACGTTCGCTATAACTTTGCCACTTCTTTATATTTCTTCATCAAACTTTCAAATGCTATAATTTATAACAGCACGGTCATGAGTATGCCAAAGTTTTAAGTTAAGGTGACATTTGAAGGAGTTATGCCCCTTTTTATACTTAAATTTTGACACGAAAACTTAACATTGGCTATACCTTTGCCATTTCTAAATATTTCTTCATCGAACTTATGAATTATATTGCTCATGACAACACGCTTATCATTATTTCAAGGTCAAGATAGAGTTATGCCCCTTTTTTACTTGCATTTTTATACTGACATAGAACCAGAGGGCGACAGAAGTGTTCAACTGAACACCCATCTAGTATTTCTCTAATTTCCAACTTTATCTCTTTACTCGTTCGATGGATATCCTTTCCACGACCATAACGTATTTAAACGTGACAAAATTTTGGCTTCTCAAAACCCGACCCTGTTTTACAGCAAGACGCCCGAAACGTATTTAAACGTATCAAAAAAATCGCTTTTCAAAACCCGACCCTGTTTTTTCGTCGGAAACCCGTCGATTTATTTTTCAGTTTTAAAAAAGTCCTTACTTTGGTGGCTATTTAAAAGAACACGGAATCATCGATCAGTATTTAAAAACTATTAGTCCTTTGAACGCATCGCATATTTTCTCTCAAATATAATTTAGTAAGAAATTGAATACATTTGACTTAGATAATCTGATAAGAAAATTAGTAATTTTAAAAAGTTCAATTTTAAGAAAAAAATCTAATTAAAGGTGTTGCTGTTTCTTCATCTTTCATTGTCAAAATGAAAAAGTTGCTCCAAAACAGTTATTCATTATTTTTTAAAAATCCTATATCTACCTAGTAATAACTTAAAAATGACATTTTTTTGCAATGGCATAAAAATTAATTACTGTTAATTAGATTAATTAATTTACGGAATTTTACGTTACAGTCTTCCTGCGATAAACCGAATTTTTCACCCATTACGTAAAAGAGCGTTGATATTCGGGATTTTAACGCACTATTCTTGATATGCATTTTCCACCTTTTTTACAGAAGAAAGACCGTAACGTGTGAACAGTTATTTATCGGGTTTCTTACCATGTTGAAAATTCCGAATTTCATTAAAAGGTAGAATACCGGTAACGGACAAAAGCGTATATGCTTTATTCAAACATACATTTATCAACGGGCATTAAAAAAATTAAGCAGATTTCCGTTATGGGTTTAAAAATCGTGAAAAAAGCACACGTTTAAATACGTTTCGGGCGTTCTTTAGTAAAAAAGGGTCGGGTTTTGGGAAGTCAAAATTTTGTCACGTTTAAATACGTTACGGACGTCCGTCCGGAAAACAGGGTCGGGCGCGGAAAGGATATCTAAATTTCATGAATACTTTCAGTTGAAATACACATGTTCTGGAGACACAGTTGTGTAAAGGGTTTCGCTAGTAGAATGTGTGACCTATTTCATTTACATACAGATTATTCGCTGAAGAAAAAGAACTGAACCTTCTATTTCACATGCAGGGAAGACAGTTTTCAATCACCATACTTAGTCATGTGACATACAGCCCGTGGAAAGTTTTTTTTAATTTCCAATAAATAAATAAATAAAATAAAAAAGTGAATTATGCATATCCAACAGACACAGCCTCCCCACACAGCCAAACAATAGAGAGGAAAAGAGAACATGGTATTACAATAATCAATTTCAATATGGACGCCACAAACAATTAACGAAAGTGAGAACCCGCGGGGTTACCGCCTTGGAACGGCCAGTGGAAAAACAATTTGCCACTGGGGGTTGAAACCAGGTTCTAGGGTGCACCAACCTCACACTGCCCAAACAGGTTCTCGTATCAGAAAACAAGTACTAGTTGTTTTGGTGAAATAACTCCAACCCATCAATCGGCTCAAAAATGTTGCATGCAAAAGTACACAAACATATAAAACATAAGAAGCTTATAACATTGCAAAGCCAAAGGGCGGATACTCAATGATCTTACAGAGCAAATTATCTGTATATTATCATTATTTAAAGAAAAATAACAAACTTAAAGGCTTGGGGGAAAAGAAACAGTTTCCATGGGGTAAAACCTTCATCTAATAAAAAAAATCAACAATTAATACATTGACCTAAACAATTAATATAGGTATCATATCACCAAAACCCATTATGTCATCTCCACAATTCCAAATGACATTGAGTACAATGTTTTTAGTGCATCGTTTCAACTGAGAACTAAGACCTTCCTGATCTCGCACTTGTATTCTGCACCAAACGTAATTAACACTATATCATATTTTCCATCAGTACATACAAAGAAAGTACATAAATATAAATTCATTGGTAAATTTCAAAAAAAGTTGGTTAGTTGGTTGGTTGGTTGGTCGGTAGGTTGGTTGGTTGGCATACTTAATTTTACTTGGAAAATCTTATGTCACATACAAGTGTTTGCAAAATCATGAAAAATGCCTATTATTTTATTTTCTAAAAAAATTCTGATTTTCCCTTCTAGTTTTTACGGAAGGAAGTTGAGGGTGTTTGGATTAAAGCGAAACCAAAACATTTTACTTAATTGTCCTGATCAACCAACGAATGTCTTAAAACTACATTACCCTCCTAAAATCATGCGAAACGATTTCTTTTCATTCATCATGCGCTCATCATAAAGGATTCGTTTTTGTTCAGTTTTCACAATGGGATCTTACCGGCGTGTAATAATTGTTTCGATACAATTCGGAGTACTCTTTTATTTGATCATTTCATAACTCAAAAATTTCAAAAATGTTGTGCTGAAAAAACTGGTCAACTTATGCAGATTTTCAATATCATTCAGCCTTTAAGTAACTGATGCACTTGATAGTTTAGTACTTGTGTTACTCTTTGCTTTACTATTTTTGCAAAAGAATGCAAAAGTTTAAAGTTCGATTTTTTTTTACATCAATCAAAATTTTCAAGATTTGTTTCGATACCTTCATATTTTACACTCTTGTCAAATTCGTAAATATAGGCATAGGGAGGGGGTGCTTTCTGTTTGTCGCTCTTTAGGATATGCGTTTGGGCAGTTATGGGGTTATCGTAATCGTGTAATTGGATTACAGGATTACGATAACCCCATGTCTGCCCAAAATATTATTTTTATTATAAAACAAAAAATAAAATAATTGCATTTAGTTTCTGACATGTAATCGAAATAATACGGTTACTTTTGAAAATTCAAGTACATTTTATCGCAAGTGTAGCAATTAATACATGCCCTAAAAAAATCTGTTACCGTCGTTTACTTTTCTATTACACTTCGATTACTTTGATGGAAATATATAACTTGGTCATTTGTGTCGATTGTCTCCTGATCTGTCCCCCAAGCGCAGAAAGGTGTCACTCCTTTTGACGAAGTTCAAACCATATTTTATTCAGTCTGAGACTTAAGTGGAATGTACCTTTTAAAAAAGTTTCGAGAAAATAGTGTTATTTGGTATCAAATGAAAGTTCATGATATTCCTGATAATAAATGGATATTGGTTTTGAGTTATAAATCCTATCAATGTACATGACGTCTCAAACAACACCATCTACTCGCGTTTTTGACGGTCTGTCAATGGCCGTAAAATCGCCGTATTTTTCATTTGCGATCTAAAATAGTGACGCATAGAGACAATTTAACCAAACAGAATGATCATGTTAGTGATTTCTTTCATGCTGATAAAAAACATGATAAATTTCTTTACAGTTGTTAAATTACTAACAAAAATGAGATGTTTGAAAATTTCGAGCTTTCGTCGATTTTTCACATTTAAAGTCCAATTAGAAAAAATCTGCCCGAATTTTTTTGCAATTTTCGATATCTTCAGGAACAATATATTTTCAATTCCATAGTCAATTTTCAAAAACTTTCACCGTCAATTTATTTTTCAATCGCGAATTCAAGAAGTACACCACACGTCGTATTTTGACGCCGCAAATATAAACTTTAAAGATTTAATGTTCGCGATTCCGTTATTTCGATTAAGTAACGTTCGCTTTTAAGAGAAACATTTTAGATTTGTCAATCAAAAAGGAAATTTTTCGTTTATCACAATTAATTAATGGCGACGTTTTTCGGCCAATTCAAATAAGTGCATGCTATCACCAAGATAATTACCGCCTTTCTTTATACTCTATTCCAAAAGCAAGTATACTACTTTTTTTTCGGTGATTTTTCTTTTACTGCTTTTTTGATGACAAAATATTTGGTATCAAAATTGCGATTAGATCATGTTAATTCTATAGTAAAACTATCTATGTCTATTCTCAATGTTGATACCAAATATTTAGGCATTAAGAAAAGCTGTTAACTAATGAGCAATCGTGAAAAGAAAGTGCGCACTTTCTTTCGCAATAGAGTATATTATATGAGATATAGAACGTTTACAAACGAGCTCATAAAACACGGTATGAACCAAGATAATGAGAATCGCGGATAATGATAGAGTGTGAGAATAATGATAGATCTCAAGATCGGAGAAAACAGTATAGAGAGGTTAGTTATGTATGAATTTCATGTTATTGTGATCTAATACTAATCTTTTGCAATAGATAACAATCAAGTGATGTCCTACCCTTCCTGTGATTCCCATACATTTAGAATCGGTCGTCAGATAAAGTAAAAAACAGGAAAATGATCACGCAACATCCCAGATTTCTAAAAAAACACTACATATTATGCCCATTAAAATATATTTAAACGTGATTTTTTGTACACGACACTGCTTTTGTCAAAGCCCAAACATCGACAATCAATATGCCACCCCGCTTTAGCCAGTATTGTTTGTATATTCCTTAACAAACATCTTTTTTTCCGAGGCACCTGAAGCAAATTGAATAATGGGGATTCGCTCGGTTGATAATGGGTAATTCAAATATTCATGAAATAGATAATGGTGGAGTTTACGTGTTGCTCCTAATTTAAATGTTTAGATAAAAATACTTTATTTTAATAACTCTTGTATATAATCCTTTTCATTGTATTTATGACCTTTTTTGTCGTAGCTTTAATCAAATTAAAGCGTTACAATGACAAATGGTATTGTATGGTGATCCGTTTAGGCTATCGTTGTTTAGCCCTGTTTCCGGCGAGAACACAAAACAACGATGCGAGATCGCTTAAACACGAGAACTTTGACGTGTAGTATCTTCTAACACAATTTTCAATTATCTGTGTTCTATACATAATACTTACTTTTTCATGCTTTTATATACAACTGTAAATCGCAGATTTTGTCTTAAAGATAATATGAAGGTGTCATGATACATTTCACAGCGCAAACAAAGGTATAAAAATATGAAAAAAACATAATATAAACTGTAGAAGACTTGTAAACAAAGAATGAAACATGTAACATTCTTACACGATCAATGTAGGAGTAAATTTACATTTAAATAGAAAGTTGTTAAGCGTTACTCACACAACAAATTTCTCTAACACCAGATCATGACATGAACTAATAAGACTAAAATTTCTGCAAACTTCTTTTTTTTTAGTCAGTTATAGGTTTTTCATGTTGCCACAACAAATTCATGCTACTTAATTGATACAGTTTTTTTAAACAGTAATTACCCAATTGGCCAAGGACGCCACTCTCAAAAGCTTTCTTATGTATAACAGTTGGCTCCCATTACGTGAATACGTAGGATATCTTAGACCATAATAGTTATAGTAATTAACTTATGTATTTATCACCGCCAAATACAGGTTTGCTTAACCCGGATGTTAAGAGGCTTTTGGTTTATTCTTATTAGATGCCTTAGGGACACAACGAAATAAGGCTATTTCAGGAGATCATTAAGATACATGGGTCATTTATCTTGTCAGTAGGGCTAGTGATATTGTTTCATAAAGATAGCAGTTTGCGGAAAGAGATGGAACATGCAAAAAAGCAAAGAATAAATAGTATTAAGGTCGAAACAAGAGAAACTATACCATTATCCATTGACTTTTTCTAGGCGAATCCCCATTAGCCAATTTGCTTCAGGTGCCTCAGAAAAAAGACGTATGTTAAGGAATATACTTATAATACTGGCTAAAGCGGGGTGGCATATTGATTGTCGATGTTTGGGCTTTGATAACAGCAGTGTCGTTTACAAAAAAAACACGTTTAAATATATTTTTAATGGGCATAATATGTAGTTTTTTTTTTAGAAATCTAGATTGTTGCGTGATCATTTTCCTGTTTTTACCTTATCTGGCGGCCGATTCCAAATGTATGGGTATTAGAGGAAGGGTAAGACATCGCTTGATTGTTATCTATCGCAAAAAATAAGTATTAGATCATAATAACATGAAATTCATACAAAAACTAACCTCCCCATGCTGTTTTCTCCGATCTGGCGATCTATAATATTCTCACAATCTATAATTATCCGCGATTCTCATTATCTGGGTACATACCGTGTAAAATAAAAAAAAACAACAAGTTTTGCTTAACCAAATGTGCTACATTTGTGATCATTTAAAATATGGATTGGCGACTTTACTTTTTGAATTCAATAATTAAAAACTAAAGTACGTAGAACAGTACACATTCAATAACCTAATAAAATAATCTGTACAATAAATAATCAGTAAGATCGTTCAATACTTTAATACTTTTGATTCTGTTTAAGTTCGCCTTATGTGTAGTTCGTATATAAGACAACCGCCCCCCCCCCCCCACCCAGGGAAGACATTGTCACAAATCTGGGTTGCTCATAACACCTTGACCTGGTAAATGGTATCAAACAACACCTGTTGACAGTGTTAACGCACAATAAATTTGTTGAAGCATCCAGAAACTCCTCCTGTGTGTCAAAACTTGATATTACTTTTTTGCACATATCTTCCAATAATTATTATTATTATCCAAGAATATTAAGTAAAAATAGACCTTGAGCTGCCAATAGACCCCCCCTCCCCCCACCCTAATGGATTTTTGAAGGGTATGTTTTTCTGAAAGCCTATACCATTCTACGCATTTTGCAATTTGTTTGCACTCTGGCGAGTGGGGCGTTTTTCCGTAACGCCTGTTTGAATATGTTACATTTGAAAAAAAGTTTGTGTAAGAATGAAATATTTGAAAATTAAAAAAGTTCTAAAATAAACCTATTTTTTCTACACCAGGAAGCTCTTATCTACATTGCTAATGCAATAAAACCTAAGGTATTGTTCTAAAATAGTGATTAAGTTATGTTACTTAATATAAAAACCTAGTAAAATAAGATGTATGAAACATTTCTTACGTGCAGTAGCAAGTAATTTGTGCTTATAAGTAAAATATAGTACTATAAATGAGAATTCAGGACAAATGTAATACAGTGACATACATTGGGACATAAGCCCATAACACTATATTTAAATATGTTACCAAAAGAAAAGAAAATGGAAACAGGCCATAAATGTATTAGACCTTGAGCTGCCATTAGACCCGCTTTCCCCCTGGGGGAATTTAGAAGGGTATGTTTTTCTGAAAGCCTATGCCATTCTTCGCATTTTGAAATTCGTTTGCTTTCTGGCGAGTGGGGCGTTTTACCGTAACGCGTATTTGAATATGTTATCTTTGAGAAAATTTTATGCTATGAAGAAATAATTGGCAATTATAAAAGTTCTTTAATATACCTATTTTTTCTACTCCAGGAAGATGTTGTTTTATTAATTTTTAATGCAATAAAACATCTGCAACCTAAGGTATAGGTCTATAAATAGTCATTAAGACATGTTACTTAACATCAAAACCTAGTTTAAAAAGTTGTATGAAACATTTCTTACTTGCATTAGCAAGTAATTTCTGTTTAATTTGTTTAATTTATTAATATAAATAAGAATGCAGTATTTAAATGTAATAAAGTCACATTGAGACACACTTCTTGTTTAATGTATGTAATTAAATACATATATTTGGAAATTCCAAAAACCAAAATATCTGAAACATGGCAAAAAAACCCAAAAAACATCTCAAAGATAGCAAAGAAATTATCTAAAAATAAAATAAATTATAAAGAAGTAAACTCTGAAATCTTCATGATTTTTAATTATTAGTTAGCTTTATATCATAATAAAAATAAATACCAAATCATAAATCAAATAATTTAAATATGTGACCAAAAAGAACGTATTAACCAATTTTAGTTACTGCACAATAGCGATATAAATTACATACCTTCTTTCATGATAAATTGTGACAATAATGTATTTTAAGAACCAACACACATCAGCCTGCGCTTAGTTAGTCAAGGAGACATTTTAAGATGAATTTCTGTTTTAACTTACAATTTTATACATAAGAAATAGTGATTCTAATGATAAATTTAATAAGTTGTTCTCAAAGAAAGGTGACTTAGAAATTATGAAATTCAAGTTAGTAATAAAAAGCTATTAAATAATTTGCGTTTGATAAGCTATTAGTGTGTTATCAAGAATATAATGAGTAAAAAATGTGTTTTATTCATGATATGATTTGATTTTTTATTATTTATTTTATTCAAGGCCAAGCAATACACGTCTCCATTAAAATTACCTGTAATTGATGCGCAGCCACAGTTATAACCATAAGTAAGATGAAGTAATATGACTGTTACTGTGATAAAACAGTAAACAAATCAGTGCCAGTTTTGTTTTAATAAACCAGTATCTTAATCCAGTATATAGGTTAACAACCAACCTGCACTTTATGTATCTTGTATTAAAAATAGGTCATATATAAGAATTATGCTTCAAAAGGAAATTTAGGTTTTGATGCTTTTGATATTAAACAGTAATGTATTTTTAATTTAAATATTGTTAAACTTTAGACGTTAATGATCTGTGAACTGCTCAATATGTCTTGAAATAAATGTGTATGATGTAGATGGTCATCCTTTTTTAAATCGTTTTAAATTAACAATAAACCTATCAATATGGCTAAGTGATAACATTGTAGCGCAGCTAACGTTTACACTGATTATGGGTTGTTGCATCCAGTCGCCAAGTCCAGATATTCTGGATTGACACAGATAACATTAATTTGTTCTAACAAAATGTAGAAAAGAAAGAATAAACAAAATTAGCAGTTTTTTATCATTTAATTGTTCTCTTTATTTCTTTTGTCATATTATAATATGTTACCAATTTTTACTTTAATAATAAGCACAAATAATAAGAAAAGAAATGAAAGAAACTGCAAACACTTACTTAACATTTTGATAAATATTTTTTTATAAAAATATATTGTGTTAAAGTTGATTTATAACAAATTTAAAAGCTATTTGATTTAAACTTTACAAAAATTAGCTGATTAAGTTATCAGCTAATTAAGTGATCTGATGTTAGAAATGCTTTTAAAAGTAGTTTTATTCATCTAAAATACTAAGGTTCAGTGTAGAATTTGTAAAACATTGAAACAGCATGAGCATTATATAGCAATTTTTTAACTTAAGTAAAAAACATTTTACCTAAAAAATTACTATACATGTATAAGTTTGTTTATTAGCTTACCATCACCTGCATAACACAGATTGTCTTTTAAATTAGGATGTTTCTCTTTAACAATTATTTGTCTTTAAGAAAAAAAAACAGTCTACAAAGATCTTTAGGAATTCTTAACAAATTCTTAAGCTTTCTTTGAACAATGGAAAAAAATAATGTTTCATTTAGGACAATTTATTTTTCTTATTTCACATGTTTTATTTAACAGTAATATCAGCTATTATTGCTCTAAAAGACCAGAACTGGTGCTTTCAACTTTGTTTTTAGTAAATATAGTTTATAGAAAGTCCATATTCACATTATGAATGACTCTACGGTAATCTAGATACAAACTTTAACACGATTTTGAAATTTGTTTTCTTTATCCTAAGTCATCTTTCTAAAAACACATAATTAGGTAACATATTTTAATTTAAATATATATGCAACAAAAAGTTGAATAATTCAATTTAAATTGGTAATTTTAATTAGTTTTGTTTGTAACACTTTTCAAAGCAATATTTGTATACTTTAACATTTTAACCACATAACATAACAAAGTATACACTATAAACTACTTACTATTATTATATTATAGTTTAATCTAAAATGATTGCATAGTTGTGATACAGTTTTGTAAATGTGTTCAGTTCTTTGTACAACAATATCAGTGTTAGAGAAAATAATTCATTCAATCAGTAATATTAGTTAAAAAACGACTGTCAATGTAATTAGAAATCAACACAGGGCTAACAAACATCAGGACATTGCAAAGAGCACACATAAATAATGTCTCCAAAGAGATATCAGCAAGCACCATTAAAAACAAATAAAACCAAGAAAATAAGCCTTATTTTAATGAGTAACATATGTTATGTATGTTGAAAATTTGAAGTCATGCAAGTTTCAAGAACATTTAAGTTATCAAGCACAATTATTCAATTAAACACTATATTTTATGCTTGTTCATCTAAAAAACATGAATATTATGATTAAATTAGCAATAGGGTAACATATTAGATTATGGTAAAATTGTTACTTTTGCCAGTGTGATTTTTATGAAAAACACACTAATTCATATTGCTTGATCACGCAGCTTTCAAAAACATGTATTTTTGCCTTAGTTTGCTGACAAACAAAAATCCTACAGATAAGTTTCTGACTTAAATTTCATCTTTATTGGGTTATGTATGTTACACACTAAATATGTTAGGTTAGAGCAAAAATTTTGAAATGAAAACTACATCAATCAAAAGAGAATACATCATCCTTATACAAAAATATAAGTTTTATGAAATCATAGCTGAAATAGAGCACAATTAAAGGTTTAAAATCCATGTATTTTTTAAAAGAATTTAAGTGTAACATATTAAAACCTCCGTAACACCCTTATGCCCCACTCGCCAAAGTGCAAACAAACTGCAAAATATCCGGGACATAACAGGCTTTCAGAAAAATTATGTCTACAAAATTCCCTAAGGGGGGGAGCAAACATGTTACTGGCCACCAGCCTATAAGATTAGTTTATAAACCGTTCAGTAACATTCGTTTTTTTAATTACAATTTACCATTGTGATTTTAAGGACACTAGCAGAAAACAATAAAATAAAAACATCGAATAAATATTCATGTTGTTACATATTCCATAGATCAGAACCCGAAATCATTCAATAATTAATTCCTTCCTTTATTGATTCATTCCTTCATTCCCTGTCTGTCTAACTGACTGATTTCTAGATTGATTAACCGATTGATTGATTGATTTGTTCGTATTTCAATACTTGTAAATGTTATCTTTTTCGAAATAATGGCATCACATGCTGGTTATCAGAGATCGCTTACGTCGATAATTACAGCGTCACAAAAGACGTGTATACTCGTACTTTGTGAAATCGTGATTAAAACATAAATCCACAGTTAAAGATATTTTAATTAATTAAATATGGAGATATGAAATTAAATATATTACGGAGATGTGAATCCATTGTTCCTGAATACATAACAAAAAACATGCAAAACATATGAGTATTTGTTCATACCAGATTTTATATGTGAAAATTCGACAAAAACAAGAAATTATAAAACGTTCATTTTATCATATGCAATTAAAACGTTGAGAAATCCTAGGCATTTTATTTTTTTAAAACAGCTCGAAAGACATTGTTGACATGATATGTCCGTTTTGATAAAATAATTCTGTGCGCCACTATTTTAGTTCAGTAACAACAAATACGGCGATTTACAGCCCATTTCTATTCTTCGGTGGTGTTGTTTGAGAGCCATGTGCCTTGATAGAAATTACAACTGCCAAAAGCAATATCCGAATTGTATCAGGAATGTAATGATTTTTTATTTGATACCAAATTCTATTATTTTCTTTAAAAATATTTTTACTTATCAACTAAATTTGCCGAACACACAAGTATTTTAAACGTCAAATAAAAGTAGATAGAGGGGTAGAATAAATTGATATTGAGCGAAAACGAAGCAGGTAAGGTATACTTTTCTTGATATCAAACGTTTTGTCGTAAAAATTTTAATCAATAGAGTTAAAAAAATCAATTTAAGTTTGCAAATTTTTTTATAATCAACGAAAACCGCGATTTTTTAAGCAAAACGCGACGTCACTTTGTCTCTGAAAACGGATTAAAGACGCCTTAAATTTGTAAAACGTGAGCCACGGATAAGAAAATTATACGTACATGAAGTAATTTGTAATACGGACTAGGTGATGAAATTTCGTAGCAATCAACGCAAAATTGACTGAAATATCGGCTTTTGTACGCGGGAAAATTGACAGACGTCTCAAAAGTGACGTTAGTGGCATACTTTGAAGGCTTGTAGTTTCGAAACGGCTAAGGATACTAAAAAAGTAAGCACACATCCAAATCAGGCATATGCTCAATTTTATGTATGTGAAATTTCGTGAGGAAACTCGAAAAAAATTTGAGGCGCGTTCCACCTTAATGCGCCGATAATAATGATCCAACGAATCAATCAATAAATCAATCAATCCATCGACTGTTACCGTGTTCTACGTGACAAAATTATAAGAATAGGTGCAAATAAACGTTTTGTGATTGATTCAAATTGCATATATCGTTTTCATATGTTCTCTATACATTGTGGTAGAATTTTAACGCAATCCAAGATGCGAAAACAAGTGAATTTTCACTTCGTCTTTATCTTTCTCACCCTGTGCATATTTTTTTACATAAATAATAAATATTTGCCAAAGAAGTGTTTCAATATGGTGGTTTATATTTGCTATAAGATCACTGTTGTCTATATTTAATCTTAATATATTTAAACTACTTTAATCTCTTCTTGTAAACTAGCGCAATGTACCTATATTAGAAATTACAAGCAAATATAATACATAAAGGGAAGAAATAGCCCGACCGCCTTTAAATGCCAACATAGAACAGAAGAATTCGATGCTACATGTAGTATATAGTTAAATTCAATTAGTTTCTGGAAGAAATCTGTAACTCAGGTGTGAAAATGAAATTGCCGACTTCATGTTGAACATAATTTAGTGTCCTGACGGGAAGTGAGTGGTCATTTATATGTTTGACAATATAGATTGACATGTGTTTATGTAGTAACGAGGCAGAGGGTGGTCGCACGGGGTTGACACATTATTTTGACGGTCGTGAGTTCATATTCCACCAACTCTGAATTTTTTATTGTTGTAAATGTGTTTTTTTTTATTAAGGAAACTTAAGCCATTAATATCTGTCACATTTGAAGTAAGATATTCAGGCCTGTCAAATCTTCGAAGTTTATCCGAAATCTCCGGATTTTAAGTTAATTCTCCGTAACTCCAGATTTACAATAAAAATTTCCAAATTTGTATGAAATTGCAAAAATATATATTAAAATTAAATCTAATTTTAAGTTTTGCAATATACGTAATTATAGTTATTCTACTGCATAGTCGCACATTGCCTGTTTGTTGCGAGATAACGAGGACGTGGTCAGTGACATGCTTCCTTAGTGCACAACCATACAATAATCAAGTGTCATAAACGAAACAAGGGACTCGATGTTACAACTGCCTTCATCTATTTTCATTGCATGTTCATTCAAATATTTTCAAACACAGGTCTTTAGGAGTTGAACAGAAATAAAAAATTAATATTAAAAATACATAAAAGTCATTTTTAAACAAGTTTTTAACCATTTCTAACAACATCGGCAAACTATTTTTATAAAATTATTTGAAGAACATAATTATCAAAGAACTTGGAAGAACAGTGTTCTAGGGGTACAGCGTCGGACTCCAGATGCGGAGACTAAGAGTTCGAATCCCACCAGGGATGAGTCTGCAGTTTCCCCAATCCACATTCGGCGCGAGTATTGGTTGGAAACCCAGGAAGCAATCATCGAGCGTGAGTTGGAAGAACTTGTTTCACAATCGATGTAAAATAAATAAAATAAACTAATAATAAATAAGAATATGAAAAAATACCATGATCATCATCATCCGCATCGTTTTTAGCTACAATCATAGCTAACAGCAGCAACAAGACAATAAAACAACCTTGATCATCGTAGTCGTCGTCATTATTGACATATTCAGCCTAAATCTTCGGACTAAAGATGTTTTGGCAGGCCTGAGTATGTATGTTAAAATTATTGTTGTTATTGTTTTAGATATGCTATTCGATGTGTATATAAAATAAATCTTAAATTTTGAAAATGAAAAACAATCATAAGGAACATATTCAGCCGCAATATAATTGAAACTTTATTTGCTCTGGTTCTCAAAAACATTTATAGGTTTTACATAATTTGTGCAGAATACAGCTCTTATTTCATCAATTTTGATATGATCATTCTGTTTGGTTAAATAGTTTCTATGCGTCACTGTTTTAGATCAAAAATGAAAAATTTTACGGCCGTTGACAGACCGTCATAAACGTGCGCCGATGGTGTTGTTTGCGACGTCATGTACAGTGATTGGATAAATAACTCTCAAACCAATGTCCATTTCGTATCAGGAAGATCATGAACTTTCATTTGATACCAAATTCCACTATTTTCTCGAAACTTTTTTAAAGGTACATTCCATCTTAAGCTAAAATATTTAATTGTGTGAAAATTCCATAGTTGATCCACCATTTTCATTTATTTATTTGTTTATTAAATTTTCAGTCTGCACATTAGTCGTTATAGTGTGGAATATATGTTTTAAGAATACCACCGGATTCTTTTATCCAAGGAAAGATTGTCAAAGGCATCGTTCATCCAAAGAGTATAAGACACAATCTACATTTCTTTTATGTTGTTTGAATTACGAGATTTATAAACGTTTTCTGATATATTTTGTTTAATATTTATTAATTTGACCTTTGCATATATCGTATATTCTTTATTTTAACCAATGGCCCATCAATTGCTCACATCATGATGACTAATCAATAATTCTCCAAAGTACACAAAAATCGAACAATTTATTTTGTAGGTACATGAAAGAACGCTCGATTTGTCTTCTTGAAATAAGCGAGCTCTGTTTTTATGCACGGCACAAAATCGTGCTTTACAATTTTGTTTTTCAGAAGTTTCAAGAAGCGCCAACGGTAAGAACACGTTTAAATTTGTCAAGAGGAGTTTCAATTCTTGGAAAATACTGGCTATGTTTGGCAATAAACAGTGAAAACAAAAGGTTTACATTGCTAACATGCTAAAATACTTAGCTCTTGGATTTTTTAATTTGAAATAAGAAATTATAGAGAAAACAACAACTAAAATTTATGTTACTGACTTTAATCCTCGAGATGCCTTGATCGTAATTAAGTCATATTATTTTTTTTACCGAGACTTACATTTTGTTTTTTGAGGATTTAGTAGGATTTCTATTGCTAATTCACGAATTAATCCGAAATTGTATAATTTGGGGAAAAACTACCTGATGGAGGATCTAAAACTAGACATTTTGCAAAATATTAATATTGTTATTATTATCATTACTGCTGGTTAAACAAAAGACTGAGCAACTACTGACAATTTGATTCAGTAAATAATGGCGTTTTATTTAATGGAGTTATTTATAAGGATCAATTATAGTTGCTAAATTTTATTAAACAATTTTAATATTTAGCATTGTTTTATTTAATGACTAGAATCAAACGTGCGCTTTCAGCCTTTATTAAATGACGGAAATAATAATAATAATAATAATAATAATAATAATAACATAATTAACAAACTTGGTTATGATGTTAAGAGAAACTACAGGTTCATACTTGATCATTCGCTTTCATAATAATATCATGTTAAGTGCGTGCAAAATGAAATGCCTTTTATTGGTTTAGGGAAGAAGGATGGGTATTTGGGTGTTTAAATTAAAAAGCATATATCTCCAATCATTAGGAGTATACTCAGAGTACTGCAGCCGTCTGCTTTTGTATTTGCCCATTTCTTGGGCTTCAACTTTTATTTATGAGCAGAGATTACCTCTTTCGGTCAGGGAATGCTTTGATAAGGCAAAGGTAGGAATTATATTGTTTAATAAATTTTATTGATAATGTTGTATTTTAATTATCGGTAACTTCTGATAACAAGTATCTTCATATGGGACACGCCCTAGGAAAATGTGTCTTCGGTCAAAGTTTGAATTGAATAAATCCTAGAATATGCCGTTTATGCTCAAACAAAATGTCAGTATAAATATCGAGAATAATTATTGCATATTTTATATTTATTGTTTTGGGCGTTTGTTTTGATATCATTTTGAATATATTTATGTTTTAAAATAAAAAATGTAGGGTTCTAAGGCTGTATTAACGTTTGAAAGTTCAAGTTATATGTAAGAAAGCATTATTTACCTAGCACAGAGAAACGAAAATGAAATACCGTATGCACCAGAACTCTGGAATCATTTTTGAAATTAGAAAGACGCTACTGATGTCGCACAAACTTAAATGTGGCATGGTCGTCTATTAAAATATGGTCATATGATTAAGAAAAATGCTTTGCCCTTGGAACATAGACATAAATAATGTCTTTCACGAATTTCATAAAACCCGAAACATTATTTTGTCAAATCTCCACAATTTTTTGTAGATTTGTCTATAACTGGTACAAATATGTACATGTTTTAGGTCTATTGCCAATGAATTCTAGTTTTGACGAAAAGGGATTTTCTTTTCTTTTAGTACGCGTATGTTCACAGACATTATAGCATTATTTTGACTGAACTGAGCATACAAATTGTTAAAATACTTTACCAAACATCTAGCTGGCAATAAGTATTCCTTAAAATTCATTTTTGATAGTTAACCCAGTGTGTGCCATTTGCAAAGTTTGTCCCAACTAAATTGATCACACACTTATGCACCAGTACTTTCTCTGTGGTTTGTATATAATCTGTCTATGCAACATTACTTTTCGTGATCCGTCTTAAACAATATAATATCTTTGCAAAATTGACACAACATCATTTGATATATTGAATGGTTTAGTAGATAGATAAATCCTTTATTTGCGTATACATTTAAGTACATAGTCATTTCATATCAACATAATTCATACAAATACAAATTGTCATGGTACATGAACAAAATCGTAACAGCTTAATAATACAGTCAAATTTCTTTTTTATCAAAATCAAAATGGAGAACGAAAATTGACAGCATTTCATTTCCAAACCAAATTTACAAAAAATGCAGTATTTTTATATATGCTGTGATACAGTTAACCTAATCGCAATTTTTTTTATAGAATACCCGTTTTATTTTTAATTGAAGAAATAAATAGACTTAACAATTTTTAGTGCGTGCATGCTGACTTTGTTAATACAATTGTTTACATGGCACTGAGAAGTTCATTTCGGTGTTTTGTAGCATAATGTATATATTTACATAAATTGACTAATACAAATTTACTTAATAATACTAGATTTTTGGTCATATTTTATTGTTGATTTCAGTGTCTACTTGGTTTTTAAGTAATGTTTTTTGAAGCATCTATGGCTCAGTGGTAGAGCATCAGCTTTGTAATTGCGAGGTTACAGGTTCAATCCCAGCTCACGTTGTTTTTTTTTGTTGTTGTTTTTGTTTTTGTTGTGCATAGGTGAATTTCAATAAACTATACAAAACTTTATCATGTTAAATTATTTTTAGTATAACCAGAGGTCAGTCATTTCATAATTTATGTAAATCTAGTTTTTGTATTAGGGCACACGATAATCAATGTCATTATTAACTTATTAATATTATACTGAAAGGATAAAGAAACGCAGGGTAACATTTGTTCCGATATATTAAGAACGCGTTCTCCAAATAAAGTGAAACTTTGTGTATTGAGTTATTAGGTCATGATACACCTTAACATGTGTCGAAAGTGAATAAAACTTGTCTCCACTGCCTCAGTGTAAACCGTCGTGGAGCATGAGCTTTCGAACCTGCCTATCCAATTGTTACCCTGCGTTTCTTTATCCTTTCAGTATATATTCTACATGTCAAGCTGCAGTATCTATCATATATTTTATCATTTCATATGTATTCAGGGTTCTGATATAATGATTTTTCCACATTTAAGATATTACATAATTTGGGGACACTTTTGTATTGAATATGTGTTGTCATTTGCAGCCGCTTAAAACCTTAGGCATGAGTGACCAGTTGATTATCCCTTGGAGCTCTACTGGGCGAAGCATTAGCTGGGGTAGTCACTCTGAGCATACGTTGGCCAGTTGGCAACTTTAACTGTAATCCCAACGGAACTAGGGCCTGTCCAGCATAAGGCGGAAGGTACCACTTGCGGCAGTGCAAGAAGCAAGAGCAAGAGGGATTTACAGATAATTGAAAACTTCCCGATGGACAGACAACAGCGTCAGGGAAGTGGATATTAAACATATATCTTTGGGGTTGTTTACCCCTGTACAAGGACAGCAAAGTGCCCCTGCTGTGTCTTTATACATCTTTACATCTACGTGTTTTGTTGGTGTCGAATATAGTGAACATTTGGTGAACACTGTGGACACTCATTTATTGTAATTGCAACAATCTGTGAAATGGACATCTATATTTGAATATTTCATTTTTCCTTTTCCTTCTTATTTATAAATATATATATATAGTTTGTTTTTTGTAAATAAATTGTAAAAATTTTCGTAGTTTTGTGTTCGGGCGGAGTATCCCCCTCGGCCTATCCGTGACAATCAGGTAATAAAAAGCACTCATTCATGAAACTAAAAGTATAAACATTGTAATTGACAGCGATGATTAACACTTTGCAATTTCCTCCTTTCCAAATTCAATAAGATAAAATAACAAAACACTGATCAAAACTTCCCTCCACAAATGAAAATACTTAAATAAAATTGGATACCTTTCAATTTTTCCGAGTATATTCCTGAAGTTTATTACCGATACTGCTGCAGTGTCGAAAGATATATATTTTGACATATTTAAATATTCATTATAATTGACTATAATATATAATCGATCAAGTGAGATTCCAGAGAGGGTTCATTAGGGTTGCTCGAAGCACCCTTTTAGATAGAAATTTTAATTATCATTGAGATTTGGACTAGAAAATTGAAAAAAATACAACAACTACCCAAGTATTCCATCAAGCGAACCCTCTGACAATCTTGCATCGAACCCTGCACTGTTATAGCTATCTTATAGTAGCGTTACTTTTAATCTCAGCTTCAAAGAAGAGATGCGGAGAATCGATCAGCGTGTCTTCCTGCCTTACTGGGACTACACGATAGACAACAACATCACTAGACCCAGCGATTCTGTACTTTGGTCGGAGTGTTTCTTAAGTAATGGCGTAGGGACTATCTAGACGGGACCTTACAGGAACACAGTATTCAGCTCTTACGGGACTTTGCAAGGGATGGGCAGTGTCCACCAAGACTTATCAATAAAATGGATATATATGGAATTCTAAAGAAATGTCATTGTAAGTTTACAACCTTCTGATTTCATAATATCTATGTGATGCATGAGTCTAATGGGTGTCTTTTAGCGTTAATGTTTGTACGAAAATTTGGGTAAACTGCAGCATCTTCATTCATAGTTACATAATCTGTGTTACAATAAAGTTTCAAAGATAAGATCTTAGTAAAAATAAACATTTAGTCTAGTGATTCATAAATGTTAAGTTGGTCTTCGTGATGTATATCGCGTTTTATCTATTGTCATCGAAAATATCATTGTTAAAATTAATGATCTGTGCGTATCTTACTTGTGAAAACAAAATATGCGGTAGTATTATAATAAAACCCAGAACAAATCACTTTTTGTACTAAGTGATCACTGACAAAAGTACAGGTTACCTAAGTTTAACATTGGAAGTCCTTTTGTAAAAAATAATATAATAGTGACATGCTAATTGGGCACGACAATAGGCCTTGCTTAATTTATTTATAAGTGCTTATGTTTTAAGAACTGGTATTTTAATTGTTCTTTTTGCACTTAAAGACGACCAACCAAGTTCCGCACTTTTTAAACCGATTTGATCTAAATCGTGTTGACAAGTATAAAGATAAATTCGAAAATAATTAAAAAGAATCGGAAATTGAAACCAAAAATTACATTTGAACAGCTTGTGCATTATTTACCTGTATAGACTTAGATTGCACTGTTTCAATTATGGCCTTGACGGTGATATTTAATCATATTCAAACTTTATTTACATGCTAAGTTCCTTAATAGAACAAAGAAACCAAAAGCAAAGAAATGTGTAGTTGTAACGAAATTATAATACTTAAACAACAATCGTTTATACTGATTTGGACTATTACAGTAGTAGTGTGCATTGAAAAGAACATGCGTATAATAGTTTATTATAAAAATAATAGTTATACAGTGGTATAATTTGATGATATTTTGCTATAGCAAATAATCAAATGAATGGGCTGAATGATCAAAACATACTTTATGATAGTAAATGCAGTTTGGTTTCCTTATTGAAAGAATCGGCAAAAATAATGAATTCGAGTCGAGAAAAAATCAAAAGAAATGTTGAAAAAGCACATCAAAGAAAACGAAACAAGCATATCGTATGTTTAGATTTATTCGTTACATAACGTAATATAAGCACTTTATTACAAACAGTAAAAACCTTGTATTTTTGTCTTTCTTATATGTAACAGATTATTGCATTTTGAGCAGCAGTACTGACCGAAACCGACTCGTGCATTATAAATGGTATATTCCGTACGTTAAGGATTTTAAGCGGTTTTTGCAGTTAAATTTAGTTAAATAATAAAGGTCAAATAAGTGTCATTAATTCACGTGTTTTAGTTGATCAATATTTTTATGGTGTCTATTTACTGTTTGTCGGATAGTCTGCTGTTTAAAAAAATCAATCAGTGATCCGAACACAACAATCCACAACAGCATCACCTTATCAATTCTTTTGAGACTATTACGAACATTTTTTTCACCAAAACGGTAATTTGTTAGACATATGCCTACTTTAAACTTTTGACTCCATAAAAGATTGAAATCATGAATAAAAAAGCACAACCAAACACGCCGCAAAGTTGCGCCCCCACCCTCTACCCCCAAAAGATTAAATTTCTATTTATTTCTGAGCACTGCATGCACCTGATCTCATCCAGAATAGCCTTCAAAGATTGGCCTACATCCGACTTACTGATCGCAATTATGATTGCATTAAAATAGACTTTTGCTTTCAAATTAGAATAACATCCATTTAGAAATATTAGATAAGCGTTTACCCATGACATTAAGTTAAGCAAAAATAAAAACATTTATATTATGAATTTATTTTCTAAAACAACATAATCAAGTATTAAAGTTCGTTTCCTAAACTAATTGTGAGATTTTCTCAGTGTACTATCCTGACTTTAAATTTATCAATTATCAGGGTTTGTCTATGGAACGTGCTCCATATGTATACAAAGGGCATTCTTATTATCTGTCAAAAATTTATTTTATTAGGGGCGTGAGGGGGAAGAGGGATGTTAAGAGATTGTTTCACCGACCAGCAGCTTGTGAAACACAGATTTAATAAAACATATCTTCATTTACATTTTAAAACATTAGTAGTTAATTCTCTGAAAATTTGGTTTTTAAATTAAATCTCAGGCAAAAAGTTACAAAAATTATCAATTGCAATAACAAGTGAGTCAACTATCTTTTTGTGTCAGATTATATAGTAGAGAACCACGGGTGCCTATACATTCATTAATGTCTTGTTGGTTTTTAGGCAAAAGGCAATGTAAACGAATCATCAACAGAAGCCTTTAAATATGCCATTATCATCCATTTAGTGACGGTTACATAATTGAGGTGCATTATTTATTATTTTATACTATCCTTTATAATCATGCAAATCATCCAAAATGCAAATATCGCTTAATTCACAAAAGTATGTGAGGGGTAAAAAGATGTTTCGGAATCGATCAAAGCATCCTAATAGCTTGTTTTTTAAGTCATAAGCCTTCATTATATATCTTTTATGCCGTAATTCACTACTAAAGTGTAATTTATCTAACACATTTTTCATTGTGAAAGTTTGGTTTTACTAATAAAGTGTCTTTATTAAGTCGTTTAGAAGTTTAGTGTGCCCAATGCAGAACATTTTGCTATATATGTATATAATTGTTGTCAACGTAATTTACTAATAGATGCTTACATTCACACAATTTATTGAGCCTATTTGTGCAATTAGGAAGTCATATCAGTGGCAACTTTGAATTTAAATATATTGGGTATAATTAGCGTGGGCTAGGTCACTTGTTAAAAATTGAATAAATGTGGCGGAAACTTTCGTTGATTTAATTCTTTTGTCGGTATATTTCACCACAGTTCATGCGCCGATGGTTATGATTATTATTGGTTCTTAAGATATTTGAAAAAAAATTGGACCTTTGCTCTTCTCCCGGACTGTTTGGGAATGTCAACTATTTGTGGCGGCCAATCATATGGACAAATAGTTGTCATACGCATCACTGGAGCATAAGGAATCAAATGTCATATATTGGATAAAAATCCGATAATACTTTTGACCGATTTTACATTCCTCAAACATCACAGAAACAAGTTACCTATATTTGATAACTACTGACCGTTCGTGGCAGTTTCGTAATTTTGTTAAACTTGGATTGCTTGTTTTGTCAACCTGTTCAATTTCCATTTGGCATTAAAGCCATTAGTATCTCGATTTCCATGATATTTTTAAAAGATTCAAGAAATAACTGACATTGTTACTACTTTAAAAAGCTGTTATAATGACCCCCTCCTTCGACGAAGCGGGATACATTGTTGTGCACTTATCGATCGTTTGTCCGTCAATTGGTCCGTCTGTAACCAGATATCTGCCGACCAATAACTACACAATGATTTAGAATACGGTCATCTGATTTGGTAAAAACGTATGTTATCACATTTTGATGACCCCTATTGGTTTAAATAATGAATTATGCATATCAGGAATGACAACATCAAAAAGACACAGTCTCATCACACAGCCAACAAGTAAAGATGGTTACCGGCATGGAACGGTCAGTGGCAAAACAATACGCCCCTAATGGTTTAAACCATATTCTAGGGCGCATCAACTTCACAGCTAGGGTGCACTAACCTCATACTTGCCCCAACATGTTGTCATATAAGAAGATTAAAAACTTATAGCATTGTTAAGCATAACTTCGGGTAATCAATGACCTATTTGAGACCAGTGCCACTGCAGTTAAAAACTTTCATACACTCCTAAACTTTTTTCACCATTGCGCAAACAAAAAGGTAAACATAATGTCACAAGGTGCAGCAAGACGGGGACTCGAACCCGGGACCCCTCGCTTACAGGGCGAGTGCCCACCCGACCGAGCTATCTGTCCGCTTACACATATTCTCCCCAGATAGTGACTAGATTCGTAAGGTGACATACATCTCTCCGATTTTGGATATTCGTCCTCGAATTCCAGAGAGTTACGTATACTTAATTTGCTATTACAGGCTGTAGGTAGAACCTGCTAGCTATCACGGCACCACGTTGGACGCCAAATGTCACAGGGTGAGCAAAAATGTGCAGTCAGACCTGGACTTGATCCCGGGACCCCTCGCTAAAAAAGGGAGTGCTCTCCCGACTGAGCTATTCGTCCGCCTACATATCATCTCCCCAGATAGTGACTAGATTCGTACCGGGACAATAACAATCACATGTAGCATAACGATTACTAAGGTGATCTTGAGGTAAGTAGATCAAAGGTTAATGTCACAGTCACCTCCAACACAAAAACATTGTCCTATCAGGGTTGAAGGTTACTGGGATATTGACCTTTGTTCTTCTGTAGCTACTGGTTGGAAAAAGGGATGATTACGGATTGACCGACTGATATTCAGTTGCATAAAGCGAAAAATACTTTAAGACTGCCAGTATGCTTACAACTATGACGATGTTCGTGTGAATAGAGCATCGGAGGATTAACACTTGGACATGTTGAGAGATCTGTCAGCTAGAAGTATGATATTCCATCTACCTGGCAGCGAGACCCCACCGTCAGGTTGACAGCACCTAGCCCTGCAATTCCGACGATGCAACCAATAAAGCTAACTGGGACAACCCTCAAAAAGGTTGATCGGCTAGCACTGATATACGTTATCATCACTGCAGGACATCGGTAACGGGTTATTTTACTGATAACAGTACTGACTATTTGTACGGGGAGATTTTTACGGCCGCCTTGCATTTAAGCCTTAAATTACGTTAGAAAAGTAATGAAAAAAGTTGGACCTAAAAATTCCTTCAAATTCTATTTACACAAATCCAAAAAAACTAAGCAATACAAAACATAATTTTAAATTCCCACGTGAGTATAATTATACTGACAAGAAAATGTTGTGTACTTTGTAAAGAACTTTCAACTTCTAAAAGAGAAAGAAATGATTGTCACCCGTTTACGCGACCAGGAAGCGACCAGGAAATTTAAGGTCAAACACACTTTTATTAATTTCTCATAAAGTTTACATACGAAAGTCATGAGGACAATAGAAATTGTTGTCAGTATCATATTACTCATGTGGGCATTTAAAATGATGTTTTGTGTTGTTTAGATTTTGTGAATTTTTGTAAATAGAAATTAAGGGAATTTTTAGATCCTTCTATTTTTCTTTACTGATCTAACGTGTCTTACCATATGCAAAATAAAGATACATTGGTAACACTCATTTGTACAAAGTTTTATTGCACGGCACCATGCCGTTATTGAGATTTCGATAATTTTTTTTTTATCCATGAATGTGCTAGGGAGACGTGTAATTAGCCCTTAAGAATGGCAAAATAATGAGATGGACTCCATTTCAACGAAACTAACATTAAACAGAAGTGGCAAACAAAGCTTTCTGCTTGATTTTTTAAGCAGACAATTGTCAGCCTAATATTATTCAAGTTTTTTTAAACAACCGATTTTTTCCTAAAATGGCGCAGGCAGGCTTGTTCTAATATTATTCTAATATTTGTACATTGTACATTGTACGTTCGGGAACCAATGTTTAGGTATAATAATTTCTTATGTCGAATGAGTTTTCAAACTAGTTATATTTGAATAGTTAAAGCTTTACATTACTATGTCATTTTGTAACATGTCGGCACTTCTTATAAAAATAAACATATTTTACTTTAATATTACTGGTAAAAATTAGTAGAGAGGTGATAGTTCATATTACATCTAGATGTGTCTGTTTTAATGCGTGCATTCGAACAATTCTTAAAACATTTGGACGATATAACTCAACAGTTCGTAGCACGATAACTACATGTATGTTATAATTGTTGAGAAAGTAAAATGAAAACATTCTGCTCGTCTGAACCGCCATCTTGGCATTGAGTAGTGTCCTTGCATTTGCAAGTGTTAACGTTTAATGGTATGTCTATATGTTTCATAGACTTCACGAAGTAGGCTTACTTAAGGTAATTCATACTTGCACGATAATGCAGTTTTACTAATGATGAGCTGTGAAAATTAAATATCATTTTTTCAACAATTTCCAAACAAGCTGTTTTATATTGTTACAAACAGATGAATATTGATCATAACAGGTTACAGAAGTTTTAAAAAAATGAATTTTGTAAGAAAAGTAATAAATATGGTACATGCTATGTTGTCTAATCCGGGTGTCAAAATAAAGCATTTTCCACTCAAATAAATTCAAAAAATTAATTACAATATCCAGTTCAATGTTCTCTCTAGGGCCAACCAGTGTTATTTTTTCAAATAACATTTTAAACATTGACTTTAATGAATTTCAAAACACTGCACAAATACCATCACACAAGGTTTACATTATTATACATGTAAAGATTAAACTGTCCTATAGATTAACACAAGTGGACATGATTTGCATGCTTTTTGCTTTTGTTTTTTTCCTCTCAACATGTTGGTTGTGTGGGGAGGCTGTGTCTTCTTGATTTTGCCATACCCGATATGCATGTTTCACTTTGTTACCAATTTATCTAGCGGGACAACCCAAAAGCAAATGAAAACTTTTCAAAAATTTGCTTAAGGCTAATACCATTACCTTTGTTGAAATAAAAATCAGTTCATAACTGATGGGGATGAGTTAATAAATGTATGTACTATAAACGTTCGAAATCATTAACCCACAGATGTATTTGCCTCGGATTTCTGCTGAATTTCAAGTTCAGAATTGTTCTCATCAGTGTCAAAAACTTCTTCTGTGGTAATATATCTTATGAAGGATTTAATCAAATTTATCTTTAAACTGTGTTGCATATTGACAATTTCAAACACATTAAACAAAAAGTATAATAATAGTGTTTACATTATTTAAAAATACATAATAAATATATATTATTCAAAATTATAAAATCAATAATAATATAATAACATCCAAAAATTACATAACCACTTTTTAAAACATATATACATTCAAAACAGTTCGCGGCGACTAAATGGAATCAAGACTTCCATAGACACATCCTTGTAAGAGTCTTAATGTCCAGATGATGTTCAGTAGAGAAATCCACACAGAATGTAGTACACGAACACCGCTCGATCTTGTTGCTTTAAATGGAGGTTTTTCTGCAAAACATCAAACTTTAGAAAATAAGTTGCGCATTTAGTTAGGCAGTTAATATTTTTGCCACAACAACCATTCAAAATTTACATTGCTTTAATATAATTTTCGGAATAAATTTACAAGATTCTAAAAAAAATATAATAACAATAAAATAATATTATTATTATCCTGAGTGGGTATTAATACATTGTTTATCTTTCAGAACATCAGTTGTTAAGGTTCACTACACTCCTCCTTGCAAGATCATCGATAAAAAAACAAAATTATCAAAATCTCAATTGTGTTCTGTTTTTCATAAAAGAATCTAATATATTCAAGCGATAGCAAAAAAAAGAAACCTTAAATCAACTCTATGAATGGTCGTAAACAGCAAAATAAATCATTTTTGCTGCAAATTAAACCAAAAACAGCACATTGGTATCATATGGAAGAAAATATTCTGTGCAAATCAATAACATTATGCATTTCCATTACTGCCCATGAACAGGCTCAATAACAGCGAGCCTGCAATATTTTCATATGTCGTGTTCGTCGGCTTTCCCTTTTCATCTATTTCAATATCCATGAAATGGACAATATCCGAATCTGTCTAGGTTAAGATAAAGAAACCACCCATCTATAAACTGGCCGAAATGTTTAAACAAAAGTAATTTTAGAAATACTATTAACATAATACATAAGTATTGTGCTCAACGACCTTCAAAGGACGTAACTGATAACAGCACTGATTGAATGTACGGCGAGAGTGTTTACAGCCGCAACACGGCACAAACAACGCTACTGTGATATTGAAAAAGATGAAAAGGGAACTTTGAAAGCCATCGAACACGATTCAGTCAATACCATTCCGTATTCAAAGACGTTTGATCTCCTAATAAAATCATGTATTTCCCTTAATGGGAAAACAATGCACGAAACGTAACAGAATTGAACATGGGATCTGATAATATACAAGTTAAATACATGCATTTGAATTGTAATATATTTGAGAATTGTTTTATAGTTTAAGATGTAGAAAATATCAATTCTGCTAAAACGTTTAACTGTTTAAGTAAACTATAAAATACAAGCAAGCAAGAGGTTGTACAACAAATATGCCAAACAATTTACATGAGAAAATTACCGTTAGTATTTATTTTATTTGTTTCGCTCTCATTTAGCTCAACATTAAGGATTTGAAGATAGTCGAACACATCGCCGGCTTCTCTCGCTGTAAAAAATGAAAAAAAGCAAAGAATGCACCCAGCATGCCCAACATAAATGGCTTAGAGTCATATTTTCAACGAAAACAAAAAGAACCCTTAAAAACTTTTTTGGCTATTTAAAAACATCGTATACATCCAGTATTTAAGACATCTTTACAAATGATACATTTGAAAGATACGATATCAAGTTGGAAGTGGAAATGAAAAAGTAAATATATATATGATTGTTTGACTTCCAGTATTTCAAAGATAAGCTTAGTACAATTTGAAAACATTTTAAACAATTTAAATTTCTGAGCCTGTGGAATTCCTGGAGTTATAACCATGCACAATGACAGAATTCTTTATTTTCTTAAATGATTAAAAGCAGTGCCTGAATCCAATTAGACGGCTACAGAGCTACACGTTCTATAGCAAGCTTCAATGCGGAAGAAACAGTGGTCTCGGGGTACAGCGTCGTACTCTAAATCCGGGGACTGTGGGTTCAAATCCCACCAGGGATGACATTGTCTGCAGTTCCCAATCCCAGTTGGCTCGAGTACTGGTTCACAGCCCAGGAAAGCAGTCTATGGACGTGATACTATAAGTTTGAAAGAAGTGTTTCGCAATCGATGAAAAAAATCTATAAACTAAACGAAACAATCTTCAAATTGCTCAAGACAGATTTTGTTATATAAATACCAGTTTCTTTGAGAAGAATTGCTTTGCTTTCTTCCACGGACATGTCCCTTGACCGACCATCTCCTGGGAGACCTTTCATTCGCTGATCTGAAGCGGACTGAGCTGGTAAGATGGGTTGGCTGGGTGTGAAGGGCAAAGAAATCATATTGAGGAATAGTTTATCTTTTGGCTCACAAGCCTCAATTGTTTTGGTCAAACATATTCCTTGGTGGAATCTATGATCTGCATTTTTATCACAATAAAGATATTTAGAGTTGCCACACAGAGGACATGTGGGCTGGGTCTCATAATTGTAGAATAGTTGAGTCCAGTTCCTCCAAGAGCCGTCAATATTTCGCATGTATGGGTAACCAAAGAATGTATCGTTTGCAGCATGACTTTCTCTGTCCTTCTGGGCTAAATCGTCGTCCGGGCGCCAATCTGTTTCTGGGTCCACATTACAACTAGACAAAAACAAACATCGTCAGTTGAGAGTTAAATAAAGTTATTTTTTGTTTGCAAATGAAAACTATAGAAGTTGAAGTGACTGGAATACAATTATTTGTAAACAAGTTGGTTTAGAAGTTATACAGCAATTTTAATATTCTTATTCCAATACAAATTTTTCTTATATTTGCATTTGAAGACGAACTTTCAACCAAAGATCTAATACCGACTTATTTGACGTTCTCTAAATTTTTCCCATATGTAGTCTATAAAAGCATGATGTAGATAGAAGACCGGGTCAAATGCGGAGAACGGGAGCTCATCTAGATCACCTCCTAACCAATCGTGTACGCCATCATGTAACATCTCGACGTTGTGTATGTTGGAGAAGAACGGAGCTTCTCCGGTCGTTATATCCTGGTAATTATATAAATCATATTTATCACAGAAAAGTATTACTGATCAAAAAGTTTAAACTGATGCGTTTCAAGAAGCTGCCCCCTATCAAACCTCTTCCCTCTCTTATTCATAAACTGTAAATTGCTAAATTACTGAGGATCTGGCAATCGTTTGTTCTTTTCTCCGATACTTGTAACCAGCTGACAATCACTTTACATGAATGTAAAATTACGGAGTGTTTATACATTTTTAAAGACATTAACATTAATGTTGCCAACGTTCAATAATATACCTTAAAGAAGCATTTCTTGAGGACCCGTTGTACATCAATTTTATTGATAAGTCGTGGTGGACATTGACCTCCCCTGGCGTAGTCTCGCACCAGCTGAATACTGTGACCCCCATACATATTTCTGAAAGGTCCCGTCTGAATGGTGCCTACACCATTACCGAAGAAACACTCCGACCAGAGCACAGAATCACTGGGTCTAGTGATGTTGTTGTCTATGGTGTAGTCCCAGTAAGGCAGGAAGACACGTTGATCGATTCTCCGCATCTCTTCTTCAAAGCTGAAATGAACAGAGGATAACTGATCATAAACTAATCGGGTATCGCAGCGTTTAGGAAAAATTTTCACAGACCAAGCTATGGAGCAAAGAAGTACCACACATTTCAAATGCAACAAGTTTATATTTAAACAAATATTAATAATGAAATAGCTTACGTTTTCAAAAAGACTTTTATGGGCTTTTCTAAAAACGGACCAGAGTCTCGAAAAACATTTCTGAATGCATCCTTAGGAAGGTCAAAGCCTGTGCAATACTCCCTGGAAAGTTATTTAAATTTTTTATGGACTATGACATTAAATATAAACTATACCGTATACGACCTTGCGTTCGCGTTTCGAAAGTTAATATTTTGCAAGCTTATACCAATGCATGTATCATAATTTAATTTATATAAACACAGTTTTCATGGAGAAAAAATTGAAACTAAATTAAATATAAAATGGAGTAGTTTGTATGATCTCGTACGGTTTCATAAACGTGTACTTCAAGTGTACAAACTCCGGCGGTTATAGGTTAGGTCGTTCGATAAATTACATAAAGAGCGATTTGCATTTATAAATTTAATTTCCGTCAAATTAAAATTTGCCGTTTTACAATTTATTTCGCAAATAATGGCGGTGCATTCGAATTGCTTTCTAAATACCGAAGTTTGATGTCGTCAAACTTTTTTGATGTGGTACATATTTGAGAGGATAGTTCGACATTTGGTTGTGTGTGATAAGATTCATTTCTAGACATGACTAGAATATTCAAACTTTTATTTAAATCTAGAATAAATGCCATTGTCATTTTTGAAAGCCACCAACGCGACATATATGAAAATATTTTAGGCTCGGTTTAATTGAATATGTTCATGGGCAGCAATGACAAAACGACAAAGCCATAGGTAAAAATAGCCAAAAATATTTTAAACGTGGTCGATGCCTCGTTCATTATAAACTGAGATATGCTTGGTCAAAATAGCACGAAAGAAACTACCATCCTTTGGAGCAATGAAAAACCTTAATTTTCTCCTTATAAAGGAGTATGCATACTCGAGGATGAAAATTCTATGCCATGGCAAAAATGCGGCTCCTTTGTGAACTTTCTTGCCGGTCTGGCCATGTAGTCTTCCGAATCGATGCAATGTTCCTTCCTACAGACCAAGAAAATAACATAATTAATTATGCAATGCCATTTCCAGCATAGATGTACAAGAAGGTATACAAAAGAGGCATTTATCAGTGGTGGAGATAATTTACACAAAATAGTAGCCAGTAAAGTTAATCGTTTACCGACAAAACAATAAATAAAGGCAACCACATGATATCAAACAAATTAGTTTTGTTAATCTTATATGAATAGTTTCATAAAATTAGTTTAACGTTATGTCTTATGTGCTGGAAAATAGACTATATTACTGATCACGTTCAAAAATCTCAACAATTTTAAATAATACCATCCCGATTTAATCAGATTTTATCAGTTCTTGGTATTCATAAAATCACATAACTACCGATAGATATATTTATTAAATTATTAAAATTATCATCCGGTCCAACAACTTAACGTGTTTTGAACCACAGTGAACACTTAAAAAATTGAATTATGTATGTCAGGAATGGCCACATTAAGCAGACACAGCCTCCCCATACAGCCAAAAAGTAGAAAGGTTAAAGAGAGCATGGTATTACAATAATCAGTTTCAAAATGGACGTCACAAACAATTAACGAAAGTGAGAACCCGAGGGGTTACCGCCTTACGTTTAGTGGCGAGATAATTATCTACTGGGTGTTTAAAGGGTATAACCTGAATGCACTGATATAATATAATAACCTTGGCCACCTATGGACAACATCTTAGATGCTTTATTTATGTGTATTAATGAATGGATATCTAGTTAAATAAATAAAAAAATATTTGTAACGTACAGAGTTTTACTTTTTAATAAAGTTTATGAACATTTTATAAAAAAAAAGTTTATTTTAAAATTGTGTAACTGTATTTGGGCCTCGAAATAGTCATTGACAGGATGTAATATCTATGATAACCAAAACGAGATGGTATTTCAATGCTTATTTAAACTTTATTTTATGTAACACTTTAAAACTGAAAAAAACAAGGTTTTATCGTTTATATATTAAAAATTCATATCGACATTAATACATAAAAATAAAAACTCAATGATGCTACAAACAAGTAACGAAAGTGAGAAGCCCGAGGAGTAACCGCCTTCGAAAGTTCAGTAGCAAAACAATTGCCACTCTGGGGTTTTAACCAGGTTCTTGGGTGCACCTGAAATTTGCCCCCAGAGTTTCTCTTATGAACAAACAAGTACAAGTCGTCTTAGTGAAAAGACTCTTACCCAACTATCGATAATTTTGCGTGCAAAACACAAAAACATATAAAACATAATAAGGTAGTAGGATTGTAAAGAAAAAGTGCGGGTTCTCAATGACCTTACCAAAACCAGAGCCCCTTAAGTCAAATCAGCAAGAATACGATGACAGAAAAAGACAAAGCTAGTTTAAAAGTTATTTTCAGTTTTACTTATTCGTAAATTAAATGAAATTTCGTAAACTATTTAAAAAATGTAACAAAATCAAATACAAAATAGCAGCCAACATGTTTTGTACTGCCAACATGTTTTGTTTTGTTCTTGTTTGTTAACATTTCCTAGAACAAATACTGACATTGCTTTGAATTTTGTTATTTGAGCAATAATCTCACAAATTTTGATGTTAAAGCATACCGACAAAATACAATACATATAATACATAAAATAGATAACGATGTCATTTACCCTGTACATTGTTTGTACAACTGTTACAAAACGTTCCCATTCTTCTTCTGAAAGCGTTCTCACTTCTCTTCTTGTACGAAACCCGCTCGGTGGCGAAGAAAATCCAAATCTGGCATCGAATGTAAGGTAGCAAAAGTGGTTATGTGGTTATTGAATGTGTTACCTTTTAATACACAGATGACGCTTCCAGACAAGACCTGTGCACTAGTCTATAGAACTGAGCATGGAAACCAGTCTCAAATCTCAAGCATCTGTTTGTGTGAAATGGCGACTGGTCGCCATTTCAACCAATCTGATGCTTGATATTTGAGACTGGTTTCCGATCTCAATTTTATAACCTTCAGCCCAAGTTTAGTTTTTCTTCACTGGTAAAATATGTTAGAAAATTGACATGCTTTACGTTTATTTTCAAGTTGTTAATGTGTAACAACATTAAACATACTACAATTCTACGATAACCAAAAAGGCTTTATATACAAAAAGTGTAAATTTGGTAGGTAATGAAAATGAAACAGATCGTTTTATTTCCGTAAAATCCCTCGTTACTGACCCAAATTATTTTTCCGACCGGATGTACTTAATTTTGCAACTGTCAGAGATACGCAATATTCTTTTATAATACTCTAAATGTCAAATAAGGCACGTGTTATATTTAGCACCCTGGTCGGGAAAACAACAATTGACATGTTTGAACGTCTTCAAAAATATGTAATTGTCAGTGTGTTTTCTTTCTACATCTTAACGTGTTCTTCGCCATAAATAGTTCATACCTTTCATCTTGTCGTCGTTTGAAAAACGCAATATCCTCCTGCGTGAGTTCTCGAGGATCCGATTCCTGGTTGTAATATGCCATCACGCATGCGCGTTCAGCGGAATCGTAATCAACTGGCTCTCTCTAAATGAAAATAAAGTTACTGTGGTATCATTATATTTAGCGATGGCTTAATTTTCGCGTATTTCGCGCTCGGGCCAGTGCGCGAATTTAAAACCTAAGCTAAAATTCAGCCATCTAGTTCCACATCTATACGTATCCGAAACGTGCTAATGTCCGAATAGACCTACACTTCGTATTTAGTTGCCAATTTTGAAGTAACATTTAAAATACGGCGTATTGCTATGTGATATAAATTTGAGGTATTGAATATTTAAAATGTTGAAGGAAATAAAATAAGTTATTATTGTAAAATTTCTTTTGAAATATTTTAAATGTTACTTCAAAATTGTAACGACAATTTAGTCCGGGCATTTAGGTCAGGTCACGTTTTAGAAAACAGTATCGTTGTCATCTCATTCTGTTTATTTTGACACGTATTTTTGTTATCTACTGGTAACATGTTTGTTTCCATTTGACAATTCTGACAATTTTGAGACGTTCTTGTTTCTTGTGACAATTTGTGAAGTATTAAGACCATTTGGAATATTTCTTTTCGTACGGAAGTTGAGTGTTTTGATAGAGTGTAGTCGGAAGCAATAGCGTTTGAATGTTTTTGAAAAGTTCAATTTTAATTAACAACCCTCTGTTTTGAGTAATTGTTTTAAAATCAATTGACACTTCGGAAAATAAAACGGGTACGCAATTTAACATGCTAATTATGTTATGAATGGTCCAGAAATATGGATCAAACGGGTCCCGTGTCAATTAGCGTCACCGAATAAACAGCGGTTCGATATTTGACTAACAAAGGAAGTGGTAATTGATCCCCACTGCCAGCTGACACATGATTAGTTCGCATGTTTGAATAAACAATAGGTGTTGATAACGGATCAGTCAAATATTGGCTGTAATATAATAATTTATCTTTTTTTTTTTGAAAAATTGGATTTGCGCGAATTTAAGTCCGCGCGAAACAGTCATTTGCGGCGTTAGCGCGAAATTTCGTGCCAGCGAAATTAAATGATACCACAGTATGCAAATAAGTACCATTTAGTAATCTACCAAATCCAGTCAGCTTATATTAACTTTTTTAATTTTTTTTAGAATAAGATAAAAAAGAACAGATTTATCTATTTGGCAGATATATATGTGATATCCTAAGAGCATGTTATAAAATTTAATTTGTACATTTCATCACATGAATTATGAAGAAGAAAAATTTAAAACAGAAAGATCTTATATTTAAACTATTGAGACAGTTGAAATACTAAACAATGCTATAATCCTGACGGTTGCCGGTGCAATTCCTGTTTTATTAATTTAATGATCACAGTAGCGTTGGTGTTTCCGTGTTGCGGTCGTAAAACGTCGCCCCGTATATTCAATCAGTACTGTTATGAATTCTCTTGGAATTATCGTTAAACGCATTTCAATAACCTGCTCAATCAAACTGAACATGCTCTATTTTGATTTTTGTCCCGATTTTATTGTCTCGTTCGGCGGCAATCAAAGTTACTTTTACATCTGTTCTTGTAATCAAATACTGTACAATAAAATCCGTTATTTCTAAAGGTCCTTAAATATCATCGGAATCGATTTTATCGATTTTATGCCTCAAGTACAATAATTTGCAATAAATGATGAAATCTTCTAAGCATAATGTTTCCTATTGAGAAAATAACTGATAATTAAATAAATTGACTATCGTATATCTTTTTTGGAAAGAAATGTAATTTTATTGCCACCCTGAACTTGTTTAAACTTTCTTCGAGGGTAATTCCAGACTTTTATTACCACCTACTAATAGAGCTTCAACGGAAATTTACTTTTATGCAAATGCACACACTCTACATAATGTTATTGCAAAATCAAATAGTTTATAACTAAAACATGATTAAATATCTACTATGTAAAAATCAAATATGGCGTTCTATTTTAGTCTACTTAAACTCAGTAAACGTTTTAAAGAATCTTATAGCAAATCAACATCATGCGTTTTGTTTGTCAACATGAGATTTTTCCAAACTAAACATTTCGCGTCCACAAAGTTTGGTAGGAGACAATTTCTTGAGTCTGATAAAAAAACGTTTGGTTACAATGTCATTTACATTGATTTGTGTATATCCCGGGGAAATAAAACAAATGGTCTTGATTTCCTTTAGAAGTATTTTACGAATAATGTTTCAAAAACATTGCAGTTAAGGAATTCAATCGGGACAATCGCTACCAGATAGAGGCATTATCATTCGAATGTAGGGAATAAAAAGATGAAATTGATCTTCACATGCGTCCCAACACGGCAGATATGAAAATGTTGCAGGCTCGGTTTTATTGAGCCTGTTTACGAGAAGTAACGGGAATGTATATTACTGCTACAGTTATTTTCTGCCCATTCTGTCCACGATGGTCTTCTTTGTCTTAAACGATGGTTTGCCACGACATAAATTATGGAACCTTCAGATTTATATTGCTAGTGGCGTACGGTCCCCAGATAAAATAATGGATTTGCCCTAGAAAACTTAAACTAGAAACAATGGCCGAAAGTGACAGGAAATATCTAAGAATTTTATTTCTACCTAACAATGGGAACACAATGGCAAAAGTTCAAATCGGGGATATATGTTTTGACTGATTGATCAATATCAAAAGCAAACTACCGGGGTATTGTAACTGCCAACAACGAGTAAAAGATGCGAAAATACTTAAAGAAATATTTAGGTTACTTTTAAAGATTGATAGTTATTATTTAAAAATATTTAAGACTCAAAATATAATGGTGCGAATCACTTAAGGTACTATTTACGGTTCTTACACACACCAACATTTCTAAAATTAGCAATGTGATATCCTCTAATTTTATATGGTAAGTTTCATGACATTTCATTCATCACTCAGTATAATTGGACTGCAATATTATCTGGAAAAGTTTAAGAAAGGTGCATTATGACTATTTAAAAACAATTAGGCATATACTCATATACTCAAACACAATCTCAATTGTCTCTGCAAACGGAAAAAAAGAAATCACAGAGTCTTTAAAGCACACAACAGGCAATTTAATATTACGGCAAAAGCCCGGGCGCGAAGCGCCCGGGCGTTGCCGCTTATAGGTTACAGGTAATTTATTTAAAAACAATGTAACTTATTGAAAAAAACTAATTGTGATAAGTTGGAGGGATATTTACCCGTGTCCTTTTCTAGCGGCCATTAACTTCCGGAAGTTTTTTTTCTAAAGATATTTAAACGGTCTCTTCCATACATGCAAATTTTAACCATTTTCGATTTTTATCATAAACAAGCAAGCCGCTACTGAAATTGAATTATCCCACAAAAAAAATGTTTTTCTTGGTTCAATGTATTTCGTTCTCTAAAAGAACGCCGGCATGATTGTTTTGCTACACAGTCAAACAACGTTGTTTGCTAATAACCTGATTCCCGTTAAGGTCTGTGTAACGGTGTACGTCTGCTGAACACTAGACTCTAGCGATGCCGCACACTAGACTCTAGCTATACCGAAGTAGTGGCATACCAATTGTTTATGGGTAAAATATCTACTGCAGTGTACAATTAATTTAAAATATTTTTTCATGAAAATAACACATTTTTCTGTACATTGATGATCATTTCAAATCTGTTGCATAGGAGTTTCAGCCATGATAATTCTAAGACTAAGGCATAAGAACATTTGTAATTCTTAGGTCTATAGTCGTCCTAATAATGTAAATGTGAGGATAAATATGCAGGTCGATTCCATCACTTAAATTGTTTTTTTTTATTTTCTTTTTATTATAATTTTTAATTAATTACAAATATCAATACATGCAAATATGTAAACTTAACATTCTTTATGATTAACAGAATTTTAAGAATGCATTGCACCATTTTGAATGAGCATAGTTACACGTTAAATCCAAGTGTTATTGAAAGAAGGGTTTCATGCATAAGACCAAAACACTTTTAATGCTATAAATGAACAAAGTGTACAACGAATTGACACTTCAATATTAACAGAACATAGTTACTAAGCAAGTAATAAAACAACCAGAAAAAACAACCAGGCCACTGCAACAATAAGTGTATTAATGAAGTTCAGTATTCAAATATTCATGTTCCAGGGAATGGCAACTGTTTGGTGTTTTTTTTCATTGTCTCAGCATGGCTCTACATGGGCTTGTTTCTAAAACTTTTCACTACAGGATTATGATCTGCAAGCATATAATTGAGAACTGGGTTCTGTGGAAAGATATTGCTACTGTCACTCATGGCCTAACCAATGGTTCCATCACTCCGTATTACAATTCAATGATTCTAAGAAATGGCTGGGCAACAATGTGTAAGATTAAAGCTGCACATGATGTTTTGCAAATTAACATTGATACGGTGTTAAAGAGAATATCAATTATCAATGTTACTATGCAGAGCCAGACACGATATACATATCAATCATACACACCATTAACAAAATCAAAAATACTATAATTATGTTTACTCGAGGACTGTGGAACAACCATTTTACAGTGCTGACTGAAAGAGTTCAAAGAAACCAGAATATATGTAGATCATGATGGACACATGATCAATAAAAGATATAAAATGTAACATTTGGGAGACTCCTCAATATCCATTGTATTGTTTTGATCCGCTCCTCTGGACTTGGGTTTGTTCAGTTGTCATTGGTCTCTGAAAAAAATTCCTGGCTTGCGTATTTTTTTACCACAATGATTCTGCATATAATTCTGACTGTGTGCTTGTAATTCATTACCTTAAAATCGATTAAGGTGCTTTCCTGACAACTGCATGTTTGCAATTTATTTCTTTCTTTCTTTCTTTAAAAAAAAAACTAAACAATATAAAGACTGGTTGTATGACATTCTTATTACAGGTTGGTTCCAGTACTGCTGACTGTACCTAGTATTATGTTTTGTAATTGCGATCAATTGGTTCGTTCAGTGCTACTTGTACCAAATCTAAATCTATACTAAGTCCAGTCAAGATCAAAGATAGGTTGAAAAGACGAATTCTTCAATCAGAACTCAAGGCAAGTGAACTATATCAATGAAGTTGTATTATTTGGAAAATGCTTTTGCTGTACCTAGGCATAGCCTAATTCATATTATTTTACTGTTGAATGTATAGATAAGCCCAATGCCATATGGCCAACCATGCAAGAGACAGAGAACATATTATCCGTTTCATCAAAAGCAAAGTTAAAGTATGTCTATTTATTATATACCCATGAATGATTTGATTTTAACATAGGGCAGCGTTAATCTGCAAAATTGATGCAAATTGTCAGATAATGTCCAGCTTTCCGTTTTCTATGTGACGTCATATACTACGTAACACTAGGTTGTCGTAATTTTCCGGAACATAACTAATTCCAAAATAAGAAATTCCCGTCGCAGTTTTTCAAACGTTAAAGTGCGGTATTTTTAATCCATTCATAAATTTTCTACGCCATTCATAAATTTACTACCGCGTTACTGTTTTCTTTTCTGCTATTATGTAAAACACGTTTTGACTAAAATTTTGTTCTTTAGTTTATTTAAATTTGTTTTGAGCGAGAAGAGTATATAATAAAATGAAAATTATGACAGTATGCTTTCTGTAGGTTCGTATTATTTCTCGTTGCGTGTGTAAACTACATCACGCTCGGCCTTCGGTCTCGCGCGATATTGTTTACATACCCAACTCGAAAAACACGAACCTACAGAATGCATACTGTTATAATATTCCATATATACTTGCACCTACAATGATTGACATTCTGCATGGTTTGAAATTTTCATTTTACCATCAAGGGAAGTAGTTGAAACTAATCAATTTATGTCGGTGTTCATGTACCGATACATTACTCTTACTTTAGTGTAAACGCACCATAAATTCTCAAGAAAATGATTATTTTGTTATTCAAGATCCCAACTGTAGCAAAAGAGATTCTATACTTAAGGACTTTGAAAACGCACCCTTGGGATAAGTGTATATAAACATAGAAGACGCCTTTTATATCAAACATATTATATAGCTGTGTAAAGTACAACTCATTGCGGTCATTTTGATACCAAAATATTTAAAATGGGTTCATTGATAATAAAAATATCGCGTGTTCAAGACAGTAACCCTGAAATCAAAAGTAACACTTTAGCCAATACAACCGTTCGTTTTCAATGATTTGCCTTTAATTGTAATGCAAGCTCTATAGGCGTGAAGTGTTACTTTTGATTTTAGGGTTACTGTCTTTAACTCGCAATATCTTTTGTATAAATAGACCAATCTTAAATATTTTACTATCAAACTGACGGCAATGAATTGTACTTTATAAAGGTATGTGAAACATTTCATTTCAAAGGCCTTTTCCAAGTTAAAATACACTTATCCCAAGGGTGCGTTTTCAAAGTCCTTAAGTATATATGCAATTTACCCAGAGATATAGGTTTCTTCGCGAGTCACTGAACGCAATAGAAATACTTTTCAAATTGCAATGTAAGTGTCTGTTTTGATTGCTAAATCTAAAGTGTGGCAAATAGATGTCGCATGGCTCATAAACTTATCATATGATATTACCATTACGACTTACTAAAATGATATCTAGTGTTTTGTAAAATAACGTAATGACTCTAAAACGATGTTCGGTCTTTATATACGTGACCTTTCCATGTTTAATGGATTATATCGAAATGATCATTATATTTCATATTCTATTGCCTAACACGTTTCGTTACCTAAAATGCACTTAAAAATTGGTCGGTTATCGCAATGAACATTCTTCGAATGTTTCTTATACAAAAAGCATAATTTGCAGCAATAAAAATGTGTTCTTTACTTCAATAGAGTTCTTTCACATTGTTGTGCGCATGCGTCGTACTCCACGTTTAGGTACGAAAATATTGGTTTTATCCTAAACCGACGCGTGAGGGAGCATTTAACAGTGTCATTGCTAACAGAATGAACGGACATGATCACGGTGTCGTCTTAAAGCTTATGACAAATTATAATAATAATTGTGATGAGGCACAATAAATTCAAGTTTTACGAATTTCCGAATATTGCAGGCTTTAAAAAGTCTGGTCGGCAAGATTTGACTCTGAAAAGCGTAAAACAATCAAAGACGTGGTTGCAAATTTGAATAAGGAAGTCTTATATAAATACAAAGACAATGTGGATTGCATGTTACTGTCTATTTGCCACAGACACATATATAAGCGTCTCGTGTTTTTCTGACAAAATGCGTCTACTTCAAAAAATATATTTTATGTAACTTGATCTCCCTAAATTGGAAGAGAAAACGGATGAATTCTACAATGTATCGCCGTTGTATTCAACGCCCGTTAAGCGTTATTATTTTGTTTACTATTTTACTTCCTTCCAACATATGTTTAAAACTAAAATTTATTGTAATCATTCGTATATTTCTTTTATCAGGCCTGGATTAAAATTATTTTTATGTTTAATAACAGAACAGAACAGAACAGAAATTTTATTTCGACTTAAGCATATAAGTTCATCGTCATACATGAAAAAATACAATTACATGCAGTGAGATTCATACAATTCAAACAACAGAAAATTACAATTGTTGTGAGAGTGTTCATCTTGGAATAAATACAAACAATTAATTTGATAGGTTGTGTACAGCTTTAAAATTTTACAACAGTAGCAAATGTAAATAATCTATCTAAATGTTTATGGCTTCATTCCTTAGTTTAAAAGCCTTGATACAATACAATGCTAACTTATTTAACGTTGATTTTTTGTTTGATTTAACAAATCGATGAATTTAAACATACTTGGTCTATAGGAATATAAACGAGGTATATATTGTTGCCTCTATGTTTGATAAAAGGGACAAATTAGCACAAAGTGGTACTCGTCTTCTTTATCTTGAAAATTACATTTTCTATCTTCCTAATAACTAGAAATCATACTTTGAACACGACCGTGTTACTGTTAATTGTCAATATATATTTGACATAACATTCCCATTCCCATTCTGCCCAGAAAACGATGGCGACATATTGAGGTGTGAAAACTTGTTTGATATCTGACATTTGAGGAGACAGGAGACTTAAAATTAATTATCTCAAATCATCAAATTGAACTTAACTGTTATTGTCACTTTAAGCGTTAACTTTTCGAATACCTAAACATTTTCACGAGTTCAGTCCCATATTTCTATAACTATAATTTGTAGCGTTGAAATGGCAGATCATGTAGTAGTTTACGTCTTATTCATGTTATTATAAACATCATTTTTTTTATAAAATCGTCAGCCATAGTCAATATACTTTAGTTTTAGTCGCATTTCATGAATATCAACGTGTTACGGGAATGATGTAGAAAGAAGATAAAATGTCCGCAGACCTCCAAAATCTCAGGATTTTATCTGAAATCTCCGGACCGTAAGGTTCTTCTCCGGATCTAAGGATTTTCAGGCAAAATCTCAGGATTTAAAAATATTGAAAAGGATAATTAATGAAACATAATTTTAACTGATTTTAGAATGGGTTTTACAATTATATTAATTAATATTAAGAAACTTGGTCTTGGTCACGGCTCCAAAATTTCCTGTTTATTGAGAAATTACGTGATAGTGACACGATGCCTCGGGCACACATGTACACAACAGCTAAGTGTCATAAAACTTAACTCGGACCTGAATATCGCAGTCCCGTTCATTTGTTTTGGTACATGGTCATTTTGATTTTAAACAGAAATGAAAATATTATATTTCAAAACCTTCAGCGACAACAATTACGAACTTCAACATCAAAATAGTTTTTATTAAAAAAAAACAACAACAAAACTCTCTGGATTTTTTTTGAATAGTTTTGGTTGGCCTGCCGTCCGGCAATATTCGTTTGGTTCAATCAATTTAACGATTTCTCGGGTTGTAGCTGGAATCATCCTATTATGTAAATACGTAATATTTTTCTCAAAAGCAAAACACGCAAAACACATATCAACCTAGTCGCCGACGAGCTACATCAGAATATAATTATGTCTCATTCCACTATAAATTATAGCGTTACAAAAAAATGCCGTAAAACGGTAAAATGTCCGATAATGTTCGTCTGAATTGTCAATTATACAGATTTATTTTTAGTAAACACAATTCACGTGTGTATTTTCATAAAAAAACCAAACAAATCCGTTGGATACTCGCGACCTGAAAATACCGAGATAAATAATGTTTAAAATGCGCATAAACTTTCTTGATGTGCTTGTAAATGATCAAAATGTTTTTTTTTATTCTTCGTTGTTTGACTGAACTTACTTATTTATAAATTTGAAATGATTAATCAATATGTTCTTAATTTTATAATCACTTAGTCAAATTAACAATAGTAAACGATGCCCCCTCGCGTGCATTTATCGACTAAATATGCTCTTCAATTTTAGAGAGCGCTAAGGGGAGGTAACAATGTGAAAGAACTCTATTCAAAGATCACGGACCCTTTTCGTCTTTGCTTAATTAAGAACTCCACTTAGACAAAAAAAAACTTTTAATGCTGCCTACTTCAATACGCTTCCTTTCCTGGAATTTCAAATTTAATAATAGTGAATTATATTGATTCCAACCAGAAGACCAGAAGACAAGTATTTAATTCTATTTCTGTTATATATAAGACCATATTACGGAGATTGGCTTTGGGCTTATCATGGATTTGGGCTTATCATAGAACATACGGCTGAACTTTGGCATGAAATCATATCGACTCGATTTGTTAGACATTTTACTTTCTTTGTGAGCGGCAATTACGAATTTTCTTTTTGTAAGTTAAACACAATTTAATATGAACTTTTGTTGTAGATTTCTGGGGGTTTACTTTTTGAATTTATTGCTTACCGTCAAAACAACTGGTGTAAATGTATATCCTTATGGTTATTCGTGAGTATAATGCAAAATCGACAATGTTAACTGCTTAGGCAGCATTAATTCTAATATTTAGTGACTATAATTATAAAAAGTTACAGAAAAACAGTTTTTCAATGTAAACGTGTTTAAAGGTTAAAGTTTGTTTACTTCCATTAACCTAATTTTTATTTTAGACTAAATCAACAATATTAAGAGTAGGCACATTAAATAAATCAAATATAAAATTTGCAGCAGACAAAAATTTTATATGGACCTCGAGTCATACTTTAGGAATTACGTTTTATAATAACAGAGAGCAAAATTTAAATAATAATTTAGAACTTAAAATTCTAGATTTCAAAAACTGTCTTAAACAATGGCAACATAGAAAGCTAACACTTCTTGGTAAAGTAACCGTAATTAAAACATTCGCATTACCAAAACTCATATATCCCTTTACGGTGCTAGAAAATCCGACAGAAAAGATAATTTCAGGGATAAATCAAGTATTATTTAAATTCTTGTGGGATGGAAAACCAGATAAAATTAAACGAAAATAAATTGTAAAAAATATGAAAATGTTGGCTTAAAAGTTACAGATATAAAATGTTTCTTAACATCAATAAAGGCATGCTAGGTAAAAAGATTATCAAATGAAGAAAACAAAGGACAGTGGAAAAATTTCTGCTCTAATGTTCTTAATAAATATGGAGGAAATCTTATTTTTGAATGTAGTTTGAATGCAAAAGACATAAAAGTAATGTTCAAAAAACATATATTCCTGGCTAACATTCTAAAAGCATGGCGCGAAATTTCGGTCAGCTGTAAAAAAAACAAATAAGAAAATAGAACAACATATATTATGGAATAATTCAGAAATTAAAAATGATTTTGGTACAATTTTCAACAAAAACATGTATAATAAGGGTATAAAATTTATAGAACACTTTTATGATTTTCGTAAAAAGCAGTTTTATACATTTAATGAAGCCAAGTTTTTATTCAATTTAGAAAACAAAGAATTTCTAGAATACCGCAAGATAATAAAAGGTATTCCACTTTGTTATATTAAAATGTTAGACCAAAGCATTTTAACGAGCTTGAGAAAAAATAACTTTCTCGATAAACTGAGTACATCTAAAACTCCAAATAAATTGTTTTATGATATTCTACTCAAAAATAAACAAAATGAACCAGTTAAATCTGAAAATAAATGGGAAACCATTTTACAAAATAAAAATATTAATTGGGAAAAAGTTTACTCAAACATATTTATATCAAGTATTGATACGGTACTCAGAAATTTTCAGTATAAATATTTACGTAGAATATTACCCACAAATAAATACCTTTATAAATGTAATCTTACTGTCTCGCAATCATGTGATTTTTGTAACCCTCATATTGAAACAAATGAGCACCTGTTTTGGAACTGTCCCTATAGTCAACACTTATGGTCACAATCACAGTCTCTATTAAATACAAAAGGAGCACCTGTATCTTTAATCTGGACAATATTAGTTTAGGTATTATGAACCAAACAATAAAAGACAACAGCATAAATTATATTATAATTGCATGCAAATATTATATTTTTAAAATGAAAATTAAGAAAAGTGTTCCAAATTTCGAACATTTTATTTCATTTCTGAACTCTAGAATAGAAGTAGAAAAAGAAGTAGCTTTCTTAAAAAACAAACTTGAAAGGCACCAAATGAAATGGTCCTTCTACAACTAATCTTTTTTCCTGGTAGACTACGCTGGAAATGACCAAACTATTCCTTTTTTTTCTTCATTTTTTTTTATTTCCTTTTGTAATCACTTGCACTTATTTAAACATATTTTTTGTACAAGACTTTACTTGATAGGGAGACTCCACACCAAAGTCGCTTAGCTTGCAATATTAATAGTTTGTATATGTTATTAATACCGTAAAATCAAAATAACTAATTATATATTACATACTTGAATGTTAATTAATATTGGAAATTATGAAAATATGTATTGATGTAATATTGTATATGCAAGTGAAAGTGAATAAACGAGGTTACCTTTAAGGGGCTTCAAAAAAAATATTTTAGACTTCAATTTTGTAGCGTTTCTGCTTAGTTTGACTAATATATGTCGGTGACATTGACCGAAATCAAAGAACAATTAAAACCTAAACTTTGACATCACTTCACAATATTATTACAAAAAAACACGAAAATTATCTACATGAAGAAATAAACAAATGAAAGGCTAGACGCAGTATTTTTGATGTGGAATATTTTGCACAGTTAACTTCGAGAAAAAGTTAAATATGCTTTCCAGGAATATTCACATCTAGTAGACACAGCCTCCCCACCCAGTCAAAATATAGACAGTAGACGATGTCTTGGTTTCACAATGATACGTTTAAAGACGCTACAAACACTTGACGAAAGTGACAACCTGAGGGGTTTTCGCCTTGAAACGGTTAGTGGCAAAACCCTTTGCCACTGGGGGGTTCTAGGATGCATCAACCTCACACTTGCCCAACAGATTCTCATATTAACATCAAGTACAAGTTGTCTTTTTACACATTGAGAAAATAATTGAAAAAGAAATTGATGAAAATATGTTCAATAGGAAATACTTAAAAAAGTACTGTGTGAGAGCAATAGATATATTTCCAATAAAATGTTTAAGGCAGAATGTAATTTCAATTATTATTATTATAATTATTATTATTATTATTATAATTATTATTATTATTATTATTATTATTATTATTATTATTATTATAATTATTATTATTATTATTTTTATTTTTATTATTATTATTATTATTATTATTATTATTATTGTTTTTTATTATAATATTTATTATTATTATTATTATTAATAATAATAATAATAATATTATTATTATTATTATTATTATTATTATTATTATTGATACTGCTTCTACTTCTTCTGCTATTACTAAAGTGAATGTTAGCAAATGTTCCTACCTTTGCGTTTTCAAAGCATTCTTTAACTGATTGAGGCAATCTTTCCTCGTAGATAAAAGTAGAAGCACAAGCAAATGGCAAAAACAACAGCAGCAACAACAACCACTGCAAGCAAGCCATGATTAACATCACATTACACAAGGTGATGGATTTAAATATCAATGTCTTGACAGTGAAAAAAAAAGAATTATCCAATCAGCAGCTTGCATGCACTACTAGGGGACGAAAACTTAGAAAGTGATGTTCAACCGATAACAAAATATTGTACATTACTTCCTAGGCTAAGGGTACAAGTTTCATAAGTTTACGAAACGTGACAATTCATTCATGCAAAACTTGTTATGTTTCAGGTAAATATATTTTTGGACTATCGTTGTTAGGGACATTCAACCAATAGCTTTCTCCTATACTAACGAGTTCGACTGGAATCGTTGCAACATAAATTCAATCCTACTCATGTTTAAACTCTTAATGACCTTGCAATTAATAGTTTAACTTTTACAAAATTATTTGAAAAATAGATTCTGAACAAATAAATTAATATTTTGAATGTAGTGAAAAATATACATTTTCATTTGCTGAGGCAAGTAAAATTATACCTAAAGGTTATTTATGTTTACGATTTTTAATCAATCGAAAATCAAGTCAAATGAAATCGCTTAATTCGGCTGACTCAAAACCAACATTAATTAGATACAAATCGCTTATTTTTAGGCACTGATCATTTCCAATGCTCGTCAGAAAGTTGCTTAATGCTTAATGCAAGTCATATCCGCTGTGATAGATTTTTGTTAAGGAAATCATGCTTCATTAACAACAAATACCGATCGTCGGTAAAATAGATGAAAAAGGGAAATTTGAAAACAACCGAACACGACAAACATTAAAATATTTCAGGCTCGGTTTGATTGAGTCTGTTCAAAGATTGCTTTATTTTTTATTATTTATATTATTTTTTAATATTGTTTTGGGGATTAGTTGAGTTTCGCTGCGAGAAAATGTTTTGGCTAAAGACGTCATTTATAGATATTTAACCGCACCGAGAAACATACAAGAAAATCTTAATTATACGTAAAAGTGTATATTTCTGAAGAAAACGTAAGCTAAATAAAAACAATCTGAATTAGGAGGTAAAGGGTTCTTGTTGAATACAAATATTGAAATTAGTTATAACACTTTCATAACCAATTAGAAATATTTCTTTAAACTATCGGTCATGTTTTCATTGAAAAAAAAACCCTGTGGGGAAACATGGTTTATACTAATTTTAAGGGTGTTTTGCAGCTTAAACAGAAGGTATCAAACTTGAATACAGTTATAATCTTTTAGGCGAACAGTGTTGATCCAGATAAGCATGCAGGTCTAAGCATTACTGTCCGGGGAAACAATGTTTAAGATTAGTCATTACTTTAATTTTGACCTAAAACGACCAATCATCCATGAGATTAAACTATTGTTAATACATCGATAGTGAAATAACATTAATTTTTTAACGCTCAGTGACTCATTCTCAAATCTCAAGTATCTGATTGGCTGAAATGGTGTCCAGTCGCCATTTCAGCCAATCAGATGCTTGAGATTTGAGACTGGTTTCCATGCTCAGTTTTATAACCTTGGGCACAGATTTTCTGCTTGTAACCGTTGCTCGCATAACTATTGTAATGAATAAAATTATTATTATTTAACCTTATCTTTTCACTTAAAGTGTAATTTATAAAACAAAGAGTACAATAATAGTAAATCAGAAAAATATTATTAAACTTTCCGATTCGAAAAAAATATCACTAACCTTTTAATTAATTTTATAAGCGTTATATTCCATTAAATAAAGTACGTAATTTGGAACATTTTTTTAAGTTTGGTTCATCAGAACTGAAAAAAGTAAGATATTGCGTAACAAGAAAATATATCAAACATTAATTAGAGACGCTAAATAAAATGTATGATTTTGAATGAAAGCAGTGTTGTGTATCAGTTATGAAGTTTCATTCATAGGTAAATCACTTTTATGTTATAGTTTTGATATAAGTGATAAACTAGAATCCACCAGCTAAGCATACTTACCAGTCAAAAATTAACCTAAATCAATGCTTTTTATAAACAAGTCCAAGCAAAGAATTGTGTTTTATTTATTAACTAGAATATGGTGTTCCGCCGAACACATGTGTTGCCTGCTTGCGAAAAGTTGAAATGTGGGCCTATGTTTTACCGAACGAGAAAAAAAGCTGTAATTCAAGCTGCATTGCAATACTACAAAATAACTAATTTTAAAAGATCAATTATTATCTTTTTTATATATTCCAGTTATAAGCAAAATTAAGTTTCAGGTTAAAGTCATTCAAAAGAGCACAACTCAAAACATATATAACATCATTAAAACAGATGCCATATATTGTGTCGAAAGGACAAGTACTGCTACTTTCTTAGTTTTATGAAATAAACTTTAAGGGCATAACTAAAAACGTTAATGAGGAGTTATCATTCTCAGTGTCACAGATGACTTTGTTACTGCAGATGAAATATTTCAATTATTAAGTAAATAATTTTATGTTATAGACAATGTTTTGTACCACATTAAAGTCATTTAAATAGGGACTTAGTTGAAAAATAGTGAAACAGGAGTTATCATTCGTGTTAACAAAAATGGATTAGTTCATGCAGATTGTATATTCCAATTATAAAGTTAATAGACAAGTACTTTTAAAGTTATAGGCAACATTATGTCCCATATTAAAGTCATTTAAAAGGGGCATAACTCAGAAAATAGTAAACATGAGTTACCAATCTTGTTGTCAGAGATGGCCTTGTTCATGCAGATTATATATTCCAAGTATTAAGTTAATAGGACAAATACTTTTAAAGTTATAGGCAACATTAAGTTCCAAATTAAAGTCATTTTAAAAGGGTTTATCTCGAAATATAGTAAACCAAGAGTTATCAATCTTGTTGTCAGAGATGGCTTTGTTCATGCTGATATTATATTCCATCTATTTACTCAACAGGACAAGGACTTTCAATGTTATAGGCAACATTAAGTACCATATTTAAGTCATTTGAAAGAGGCATAACTCAACAAAATACTGAAACAGGAGTTATCATTCGTGTTTTCAGATAGCTTTGTTCATGCAGGTGATATATTCCAAGTATTAAGTTAATAGGACAAGTACTTTTAAAGTTATAGGCCACATAATGTTTTATATTAAAGTCATTTGAAAGGGGCATAACTCAAAATAATGAAACAGGAGTTATCATTCTTGTTGTCACTGAAGGCTTTGTTCATTCAGATGATATATTCCAAGTATTATGTTAATAGGACAAGTACTTTCAAAGTTATAGGTCACATTAAGTTTCATATTAAAGTCATTTGAAAGGGGAATCACTCAAAAAATAATGAAACAGAAGTAATCATTCTTATTGTCACAGAAGGTTTTGTTCATTCAGATGATATATTTCAATTATTATGTTAGTAGGAAAAGTACTTTCAAAGTTATAGGCAACATTAAGTTTCATATTAAAGTTCCATTATAAAGTCATTTGAAAGGGGCATTACTCAAAGAATACTGAAACAGGAGTTATCATGCTTGTTGCAAGAGATGGCTATGATCATGCAGATGATATATTAAAAGTATTATGTTAATAGGACAAGTACTTTTTAAGTTATAGGCAACATTAAGTTTTCGGTTGTTTTAAATTTAAATGCTCATGAGCATAATCATCTTACTGCCCATCGAATCACATGATTGATTTGTAATAAATAAGTTGGTCTCCGGAACACAGTCAGTTCGAGTTTAATTATTTGAAAGTTGACCTTTTAGTAGTCGCACACAGTGAACGATAAAGTATCGCAAGATTATATTATAGATAAACCACATTTGAAAAAATATATAAAAAAGTCTCTACTTTTATGCTCATATTCTTATTAAGATATTTACTTTTGATAAGGAATGATTTGCATTATACGTATGTGAAACAGTTTTTAAAAACACGCCCACTGTTAAAGTCTTTTTCTCAACGCTGCTAACATTGAAACAGTTTTTATAACAAATGATAGTGTCTCAAGCTGGGAGCGAACCCGCACCGTCACGGCGACAGCGCCTAGCCATGCAATTCCTGCGACGCAACCAACTGAGCTAACCGGGACACAAGTCCAGTGTTGAATTTTAGATAGGATTTATTTAGTCTATTCTATTAAATGTAGATAATAAAAATAATTCTCTCACACTCCGAATACAATGAGCATTCAAATATAATAATTCCCAACCCAAAGCAAAAGGGTTAAGTACTTCGAAAAGTCGAAATCTTCACAGTCAATAATCTAATAATCTAAACTCATCAAGAAAACCAAAAGCCCTGAAAAGAGGAGAACTCCCCTTTTATAAGATTTTCGATGTTAGCCTCCATATAAGGATGTTAGCCCCCATATAATGTTGTTAGGCAGCCCATTACTATGCTAACTGTTGATAGATGTTAGCCCCCATATAAGGATGTTAGCATCATAAATCAGGAAGGTTGACCTGGAGTTGCTCTCAACTCCCAGTCATGAACTAAGCCTGTCATCAGTTCATGCTAACTGTTGAAATATGAATTCTGAGATTATCCAGACACTCAGCAACTAACAAGATGAAATTTATTAATGAAAATTCCTAAAAATTAACCTTTAAAAAACTGTAACATATGTAACGAGTTATTTTAATGTTAAAAGCTCATTAGCATATTATTCTTACTGTCCGTCGAATAACAAGATTTGTAATAATGAATTTGGCCTCCGGAAAAATGTCATTTTGAGTTTAACATTTTAGTAGTCGTACACCGAGAACAATTAGAGGCAGGAGATATAAACTTAGGACAATGAACAATATTATACAATTACATGTATATCGTATTAGTGAGGTCGATATTGCTTCGACGGGTCGATAAATCACCATATTGACAGAAACTGAAATGCAACAATTTCTTTATTATTAAATCCTAATTTTAAAATAATACTACTTTCCAAAATTGTCACATAGTTTTGCGAACATACAGTATACATTTTCCATTTCGTTGCTGCAAATGGCGACATTACTTTACCTTGAAGCATTGCCTGATATAATTACACAGTGAAACACCCAAATAATTTGAACCAGTTATGTTTTCTACCAGTGCTATTAGCAGCAGTTTTTCTGTTCTATCTCCCACAGTCGAAGCTAATTCACGCGTGCAATATTTCGCCCAGGTCAATATTTGATTTAAACTCCGCCTACGAGTAAATATCGAAATATCGAATATCGCATATCATTTGATCACGTTAAATCAAAAGAAAAACGTAAAACCAATATATTTTTAATAATAATGATATTTATACTTCCTGGCATGTTGAATAACAACTTAACAATATGCATATCAGGAGTAGCCACAATAAGAAAACACAGCCTCTCCTCACAGCCAAAAAGTAGAGAGGAAATCATCTTCAAGCTATACGCTACGAACAATAAATGAAAAAATAAATCTGAGTGTTTTCCGCCTTGTCTCGGTCAGTGGTAATGCATTTAACCACTGGTGGTTAATATCAGGATCCAGAAACTTCTTAAAACGGGCCAAAATATTGAAACTGATATTTTGTCATACTATCAAAATCGTCAGTATCATGCTCGACGGTCTCCAAATGTCATTATTATTAAAAAGCTCTAACTTAGCAGAAGAATTTCGTCAAGACTATCGTACAATTTTATCATCTTTTTCACATTAATTTATTTTATGATTTTTTATATTTAAGGATTTTTACTTATATAATAAAAATATGAAATAAAAATTTAATGTCACCAGCCTTGGTTAAAGTTTATTGAGCTTTAAAGTTTGACACATTTACCGCTCCGAGTAGCAATATCTGGTTAAATAACAAAATCTTTAAAAAGAAGATAAGCCCAAATCCAATCTCCGTAATATGGTCTTATATATAACAGAAATAGAATTAAATACTTGTCTTCTGGTCTTCTGGTTGGAATCAATATAATTCACTATAATTAAATTTGAAATTACAGGAAAAGAAGCGTAGTGAAGTAGGCAGCATTAAAAGTTTTTTTTGTCTAAGTGGAGTTCTTAATTTAGCAAAGACGAAAAGGGTCCGTGATCTTTTGAATAGAGTTCTTTCACATTGTTACCTCCCCTTAGCGCTCTCTAAAATTGAAGAGCATCTTTAGTCGATAAATGCACGCGAGGGGGCATCGTTTACTATTGTTAATATGACTAAGTGATTATAAAATTAAGAACATGTTGATTAATCATTTCAAATTTATAAATAAGTAAGTTCAGTCAAACAACGAAGAATAAAAAAAAACATTATGATCATTTACAAGCACATAAGAAAGTTTATACGCATTTTAAACATTGTTTATCGCGGTATTTTCAGGACGCGTGTATCCAACGGATTTGTTTGGGGTTTTTTATGAAAATACACACGTGAATTGTGTTTACTAAAAATAAATCTGTATAATTGACAATTCAGACGAACATTATCGGACATTTTACCGTTTTACGGCATTTTTTTGTAACGCTATAATTTATAGTGGAATGAGACATAATTATATTCTTATGTAGCTCGTCGGCGACTAGGTTGATATGTGTTTTGCGTGTTTTGCTTTTGAGAAAAAATATTACATATTTACATAATAGGATGATTCCAGCTACAACCCGAGAAATCGTTAAATTGATTGAACCAAACGAATATTGCCGGACGGCAGGCCAACCAAAACTATTCAAAAAAAATCCAGAGAGTTTTGTTGTTTTTTTTTTAATAAAAACTATTTTGATGTTGAAGTTCGTAATTGTTGTCGCTGAAGGTTTTGAAATATAACATTTTCATTTCTGTTTAAAATCAAAATGACCATGGACCAAAACAAATGAACGGGACTTCGATATTCAGGTCCGAGTTTAGTTTTATGACACTTAGCTGTTGTGTACATGTGTGCCCGAGGCATCGTGTCACTATCACGTAATCTCTCAATAAACAATTTCAAATAAAAACAATGAATTTTTCTAAATTCAAGCAAATACAATATGTTTTGCGAATTAAGAAAAATCTTTCAATATTTTTTCTCTTCGAAAGAGTACACGGAGAATACATTTTCAATGAAAACAGAAAATTTTATTAAAATACCATTCTTTAAACTAGCTTTAGAAAAGTTACTGTGATTGTTTTGTAAAACAAATGACAAATTGTTTAAAACATGTAAAATATTTTGAATAGAAATGAAAAAATATGTAAAAAATATTTAAAAAATAAAGCTTAAGTAAGCTTAAGCTTTTTTTAATTTTGCCTTTGGCGTTGTCTGTGATATGCAGGATTTATATTCTAAGATCCCCTGTCAAATTCTATTCTGTTTAGTTACGCCAATTGTTTTCTCGTACAAGGCAAATCCATTCTTTTATCTGGGGACCATACGCCGCTGAACATGAAATGGTATTAATCTGAAAATACCGCATTGAAGGTTCCATGTTCACAGCCGTATGCACACCATCGTTTGGAATGTTCAAAATTGTACTGTTTATTGGTATATATATTGAGTTTCGCTCATCCCGGGGCTAGGCGGCGTGGACAGTAATATGCATGTCCATTACTTTCCATGAACAGGTTCAATCAAAACGAGCCTGCAATATTTTCGTATTTGTTCGATGGCTTTCAAGGTTCCCTTTTTAATCTATTTCAATATCACAATAGCAGTGTTTGTGCCGTGTGGCGGCTGTAAAATGTCTCCCCGTACATTCAATCAGTGCTGTCATCAGAAGCGTCTTTTGAAGGTCGCTGAGCACGATACATATGTACTTTGTAAATAGTACTTCTAAAATTTCCTTTGTTTTAATATTTCGGCCAGTTTTGAGATGGGTGGTTTCTATTTCCAAAGCCAATAATTATTAATTAGGATATTTTCAATAAGCCCCAATGATATACTTCCTGCTTTTTAAATTTTGCCTTTGGCGTTGTCTGCGATATGCAGGAATTATAATCTAAGATCCCTTGTCAAAATTCTATTCTTTTTAGCTACGCTCATTGTTTTCTCGTTTAGGGCAAGCCCATTCTTTTATCTGGGGACCATACGCCGCTGAACATTGAATGGTTTTAATATGGAAATACCGCATTCAAGGTTCCATGTTGACAGCCGTATACACACCATCGTTTCGGATGGTCAAAATTGTACTGTTTATTGGTGTAAATATTGAGTTGCGCTCTACCCGGTGCTAGGCGGCATGGGCAGTAATATGCATTTTCATAACTGTCCATGAACAGGTTCAATCAAACCGAGCCTGCAATATTTTCATATTTGTCGTGTGCGATTGCTTTCAAAGTTCCCTTTTCATCTAATTTAACATTTTGTCTTACAGCTATAAAAGAACAGGTATAAGGTATTGTGATCAGGATTTTAAAAAAACTTCGGCAAAATTGATTTTGGTCGATTAAAATTCACAGCTTAAATCAAATAATTTTCAGGCGTTCTGTTTGTCTACTTATGGTTTCTCAGCTTTATAGAGGCTTGAATTTGTTTCTTTAATTCCTGTCATCGTGTTCTAGCTGATTTTACTCCAGGAGCTCTGGTCTCTGTAAGATCACTGAATACCCGCCATTTGACTTTGCAATGCTATAAGCTTCTTAAGTTTTATATGTTTGTATGCTTTTGCATGCAACACTGATGAGCCGATGGGTGGGTTGGAGTTGTTTCACAAAGACAATTTGTACTTGTTTTTTGATATGAGAACCTGTTGGGGCAAGTGTGAGGTTGGTGCACCCTAGAACCTGGTTTTAACCCCCAGTGGCAATTTGATTGGCCATTGAACGTTCCAAGGCGGTATCCCCTCGGGTTCTCATTTTAATTAATTGTTTGTGGTGTCTTATTTGAAACTGATCATTTTATTACCCGTGCTATCTCCCTCTCTCTTCTTCTTGACTGTTCTAGGAGGCTGTTTTTCTGAATGTGGCGATTCCTGATATGAATATTTCACCTTTTTTATACACTTCGTTCCATCATAATTTAATAAGAGACAAGCTAACCAGTCTCATTGAAAAAACGTTTGCCAGAGAAAATAAAATCTGCATCGCTTTTAGTGAACAAAGGGCAATTTTTAACATATGGTTCTTATGATAATTATACTTCATGGACTTGTCATGACCTAAAAGAACCGCTAACATTCTTACTGGATAATATTTATGTTAGATTCTGTACCTCTATTTATAAACAAGTAATAGGCATCCCAATGTATACTAATTGTGCACCCCTTGTTTCTGATCTGTTTTTATACTTTTATGAAAGAGACTTTATGTTATCTCTTTCTACTGAACATCAACATGATATTATTACAGCTTTTAACATCACTTTGAGGTATCTTGATGATTTATTAAATATAGATAATGATCATTTTCCATCACTGGTTAATTAAATTTATCCTAAAGAACTACAGCTTAGTAAAGCGAACACTTCAGAAAAGCAAGCACAATTTCTTGATCTAAATCTGTGCATTGAAAATGGTTACCTAACTACTGAAATATATGATAAAACAGATGATTTTAATTTTTATATGGTAAATTTTCCGTTTTAAGACGGCTGTGTTCCTCGTGCAACATCTTACGGGGTTTATATCTCACAGCTTGTTCGCTTTTCAAGAGTTACAACGATGCAAATGATTTCAATTAACCTAATGTTTGCATTACAGTGCATTACAGAAAAAAATTTAAAACAAGGTCATCGGTATCACAAATTAAGGAAAACCTTTTGCAAGTTTTATCGCTTATACCCAGATCTAATTCAAAAATAAAGGTGCAGTTTAAAATCAGATTCAATTTATAAACTTAAGGCTATGTTAATTTTTCTAGGGTTATTCGTAAAACCCATATGTAAATTTAAAAAGAAAGGTGACAAAAATGATATTCTAACGAGACTCTGCAGGCCTGGTGGCAACCCATCTACAGTTGATCATTTTGCTTTCGTCTTTGGTTGCTCAACGTGCAGGGTTTTAATGGTTTGTGAAGTTTATTGAAAAAAAAATAATTAAGAACCTAGAGGCTTGATTTATCTCTTTTATCCTTTTCATCTTGTTCTTGCTGATTTGACCCCAGTACCTCTGGTCTCGGTAAGATCATTGAGTACCTGCCCCTTTTGTTTTGCAATGCTATAAGCTTCTTATGTTTTATATGTTTAGGTGCTTTTGCATGCAACATTGTTGAGCTGATGGGTGGGTTGGGGTGATTTCACCAAGACGACATGTTCTTGTGTGTTGATATGAGAATCTATTGTGGCAAGTGTGAGGTTGGTGCACCCTTGAACCCGATTAAAACCAGGTTACCGTTCCAAGGGGGTAACCCGAAGAGTTCTAATTTTTGTTAATTGTTTGTGGTGTCTAATTCGAAATTGACGTACTTATAATTACATGCTCATTTTTCCTCTCTTCTTTTTCGCTGCGTGTGAAGGCTGTGTTTTGTGAGTGTTACGATTCCTCATATTTCACTTTTTTAATATTATTATCCTTAGTTCTTAAGACAATAGCGCATAAGTTTAGGCTTTTGTCTTCAAAGACTGGGGAACGGGGTTCTAATCCTGACCTAGGAGAAACTTTTCAGAAATTCATGAAATGGACAGACCTAGTTTCGGATAAAATTTAGTGAAAGATCTGACTGTATGAAATATGTAGATATAGATCTAACACTTTTTAAAAAATGTTAAGTGTAAAATTTAATGACACAATTACAACTGACATTTATTAACGAAAAGATAATTTACAAAAGTTAAGAAAAATGGAAAATAGGCCACCCACAGAGACAGATGTAATCATATATTATGCCTTGAATACATACAAAAACATCTGGGTATAACCTAAGAGATCTTAAAGTATACTACATGGTAATTGTGAATGGGGCTGATAAATTGAATTCTTTGAACAGAACGATATTCAATTCCGCCTTAGCATTGCTCGTTTGCCCTGGGTTTCGTCCCACGTGTGACAGAAGACATGTTATTCCCCTAAAAATATAATACAGTAGTATGTACCAAATAAGCTGAGTGTGTGTCATCAACTGAGAAGGAACTGTCAGCACCTTCTTTAGTTTGTCTGAGATCTTTAGACCAGTTTCATTGTGTAAATGCCTCTTCTAGTTTGGAACTGAATCAGCAACCTTAATTAGCACTAGTGATGTGCCTTGTGCCTATAGAACCAGAGCTGGGATGAGAGACTGCATGTACAGGACTAGCGGCGTGTTCTGTGATTTCATATACAAGACTCGCGTCTTCATGCATAGGAATATTGCTGGGTTCTATGTCCTGATGTCTAATGCCTGTGCTGTGCTCTGTGTCTTCATGAATATGACCAGTAATGTGCTTTGTGTTCATTTATAGGACCAGAGTTGGGCTCTTTCACTTCAAGAATAAGACCAGTGCTTAGCTCTTTATATTGATGTATGGCACAATTACTAGATTTGTTCCAGAATTTTTATTGTAGGACCAGAAATTTTCATGTAGCATATAAATAAATTCAACAGGTATCTATTCATCTTGTGTAGGGAGTCGTTCGTATTGCAAATTTTCATTTTCGAGTCTTCTTCTTCTTTTCTTTCGCTCTACACGACCACTCCAGCATCCGCGATGAAAGTTGTGGTCCTCCGTAGGTCCTTAACATCTCCATACAGTTTCTGCTGGATTGTTGCACCTTGTGGCCACGTTGCTTCTCGCTTCTGTTCGTATCGTTTACATCGTTGGAGGATGTGCTCTGCAGTCTGGTCCTCTTCTCCGCAGGGACATATTGGGGATGGCAACAATTTATACTTCCTACACATGTGTGCATTCAGTCTGGTATGCCCTGAGCGTAACCTCACCATCACCACCTGCTCTGGTCTGTTTAACATGTGGTAGGCATCTGCTTCCTGTCTGGTCTTTGTGAGAGCCTTAATGATGGTGGCTTTCTCCGTGTATGTCACCTGGTTATCTGGTTGCTCTCACTGGACTCCTAACCTAGCCAGCTTGTCAGCCTCCTCATTTCCGGGCACTCCACAGTGAGATGGTATCCACTGAAGGGCAACATTGCGGGAAGACCCAAGCTTGTTCACGGCTTGCGCTAGTTCAGGAACATTGTTGCTTTGCAGAGCCTCCAGAACTGATCTTGCATCTGTGAGGAAGACTACAGAGGTTACCTCTTCTGCTGAGTCTTCAATCAGAGAGACTGCCTTCATGAGCGCTTCAGTCTCTGCTCTGTAGTTGCTACAGTGCTTCCCAGTGGCAATGTAATGGGCCGATTTCTGGCCTGACGGGAATGTTATATGAATACCAGCGCCTCCATCCTTAATAGCTATAGTGGCTGACCCATCTTTATATACATGGGTCCATCTGTCTAAAGGATAGTCTGCGTAGATAGTCGCAAGTGTCAGACTTCTACGGATGGTCTCATTTTCTTGTTTGCCCATGTCAAATCCAGGAATAGCAAGTGCCACTTTCACTGCAGGCAGGTCATTGGCTGTAGGGTTGGTGATGTCTGCTCGGCCCAAGGGAATTGTCTGTATGTTTAGTTCAGAGGCGTACTCTTTATTCAGCTTCTTTGCTTCATGTACAAAGCTGGAGCGCTTAAGGCGGTTCTTGGTGAATCCCTCAAGCCTGTTCCTCATGGGGTGATCTGGGAGCGACTTGTACTTGTTTGCCTGGAGAAGGACTTGTTTGTCTTCTTTCATGAAGTGGTTGGATTCCAGTCAGTTTCTCCATGAAGGCAATTGGTGTAGACTTGGTGGCCCCTGTGATAATGCGCAATGCCTGATTTTGTACTTTGTCTAAGGTTTGCTGGTTCGTCTTGGCTGTTGTGGACCATGTGGCTGAGCTATAATCCATTGTGGGTCGTACTGTGCCCTGATAGATGGTCTTCAATATTTGCTCATTCGCACCTCAGGTTGTTCCAGCAAGTTTGCGCATCATGGCTAGTTTTCTTCGTGCCGTCCCTTCTACACGGTTGATGTGTGGTTTCCAAGTCTGCCGCTTATCAAAGGTGACCCCAAGGTATGTGGCTTCGTCTTCCTCCTTCAGTAGTGTTCCAGCCAGCATAACCTTCCCAGCTTTCTGTTTTGTTGACAAGGTGAACAGTGTGCTAGACGACTTCTCCTTGTTGATCGTAACGCACCAGTCTTCGGCCCATGCTGCAAGTGTGTCCATAGCTCCTTGCATTCTGTACGTGGCTGTAGAGGCGTGTTCTTCTTTGCACCATAGCACCAGGCATCAGCATAGAGAGCGGCATAAACTCCCTTTGGCAGTTCAGACACCAGGTCATTGATGAAGACCAGGAAGAGTGTCGGGGACAGGACTTCACCTTGTGGGACACCATGGCGTAGCAGTAACTTCCTACTGTTGGCTTGGCTTAGGCTGACTCTGGCTCTTCTGTTGAATAGATACGAGTTGATCCATTGCAGCAGGGCCCCACCCTCCATTCCTCATGAGCTTTACTTGTAGCCCTTCTTTCCAGACTTTGTCGAATGCTCTCTGTAGGTCGATCCATGCTGTAAGGACCACCTTGTTTTCTTGTAAGGCATCTTCGACTTCTTGTGCTAGGTATGTAGTCTGGTCTTCTGTGGAACGAAATTATCGGAAACCAGCCTGTTCAGATGCCAGCAGGTCGTTGGTCTCCAGGTACCACTTCAGGCGTGCATTCACAATCCTCTCCATTGTCTTTACTACACAGCTGGTGAGGCTAATCGGACGGTAGCTGGCTGCCTTCTTTGGGTCCTTCCCTTTCTTGAGTATAGGGATCATTGTCGCCCATCTCCAGATCTGAGGTAGCTGCCCTTGTTTCCAGCTGTAGTTGTAGATGTCCAGGAGTTTGCAAATTGCTGTATTACCCAAGTGTGACAGCATCAGGTTGGTGATACCGTCTGGACCTGGAGATTTTTTGGTCTTCAGCTGTCTGAGAGCTGTCTGTAGCTCGTGTAGTGTCAGGCGCGAGTCCATACACTCTGACGTACCCTTAGCTGTTTTCCTGTCCCTTTGTTCTCTTCTGGCTTCTCTCTGTCGTTCTCTGTTGATGGGGATGTCACTGACATCTCTGTAGTTTTCTGCAAAGACATTTGCCGCTTGTTTGCCCATTAACAGCTCTCCTTCCTCTTCCAGGGTGACTGGGCCTCTCGCTTTGTCTTGGTCGTCGTTCAGTTGTTTCGTTAACCTCCACAACTTACGGCCATCTCTCTCGAGGTTAAGTGAAGCTGTCTTGTTTCTCCAGCTCTTTCTTTGGGCCTCTAGCTTATGCCTGAGGAATTTGGCCTTGGCATGCTGTAGGTTGAGGTTTGCCTCCTGTGAGGGATTGTTTTCGGCTTCCAGTCTGGCTTCGGACAACTTGGTTTGCAGCTCCTCTAACTGCTCACTCCAGTATGGCTTGTAGTCTTTCCTCGCACCTCTAGGGATGGACTGCTGTGCTGACATGAGGATACATTGATTGAAGTCTCTGACTATGTTGTTTATGTCTCTGCCTTCAACTCTGATGTCTTTGCAGAGTTCATCGCTCACAGACTGGAAAAGGGACCAATCGGCCTTCTTGTAGTTTCATCTGGGTAGGCTAGATGACGTAGAGACAGTGTGGTCCAATATGAGGTGGACTGGGCGATGATCACTGCCTCCGAGCTGTTCAGAGACTTCCCTCTGGACATGTCCATGTATGTCGTCAGTACAGAAGGCAAGGTCAGGCGTTGATGTTGTGTGCCATCTTCTGGAGTAAAAAGTTGGGGGATCCTCCGGCTGATTGATGAGGTTCAGCCTGTTTTCATCCTGCCAGGTTTCCACTTCCTCTCCACGGCTGTCCAAGTGGTCATATCCCCAGTTTGTGAGTGACTATTTAAGTCTCCAACAACCATAAAGTTTGTTGCCTCTGTTGGAATATGGTCTAAGGATAGAGCTTTGTCGTTTGGAGAGTACATGTTCACAAGAGTCAGTTCGAAGTCATTCTTTCTGAGGCTCAGTACTTGGAATTCTGAGTCATCCATATGCGTTTTAGTCTGGATAGCATTGATGTTGTTCCTGACTAATGTCATGATGCCTCCTTTCTTTCTACCAGCCCTGTCGCTTCGGAAGCACTGGTATCCTCTGACCTTAAAGGATTTCGCTGGTTGCAGGTGTGTTTCCTGAATGCAACAGACATTAATGTCATTCTCATGAAGGAAGTGCTGTAGTTCAGTCTTTTTGTTGAAGACTCTTTCTGCGTTCCAATGACTTTGAAGTGTTGCTGTTGGATTTTCCTCCTCCTTGGCTTGTTGTAGCCCTTTGTTCTCCTCTTGGTATGATAGAAGGAGTGATCCCCAGAAGCTTTGGGTGGATTCTGTCGAGACTCAGAGCCCGGCACTGTATCTCCCTGGAGGGATTCCAAAGATCCAGCACCACATCGATGAATACCATATGATCGTGTAGTCATAGCGTAGTTACGTGATGCCATGGTTTGTTAGAGAGTGCCAATGGCCCAGCATCTCCGATTTTAACTCTCTAGGTTGATTAGGGTTATCTCTCCCAAAAGCCTTTGTCGACCCAACGACTGACCACAAGGCAGTGGTGTTTTTGGAAGGGTTATCTCCCTTGGTTTGGAATAAGAGTTTTCCTTCTCCTAGACAGACTGCCTTCCCTGGCTAACGAGCTCCATCTACCCGAAGCAGTGGTTATGGCGCCACAGGTCCGCCTTCGCCCCTTCTCCTGTTAGTAGTAGCAGGTCCGCCGGGCTAGTTACAAGCCACGCGTGCAGGCCAGGAGCTGGACTTGGTAGTCAGACGTTATATTTTACGCAAGCCATTGGGAGCACTTTTTAAGCAATGGGAGCTTATCCAACATTGCCACCCCCGGCGATGACAACCCTTGGAACCCATTTTCGAGTAGGTACGCAAATATTTCATGGATTTGAAACAGGTTAAACGAGAGTAAATGCGACGTCCATTGATCAGTACCCTAATAAACAAGATGCTGAATATTAATAAAGGTTGACTCTAAGATATTCTAGGTTAAGAGAAAGTATTGAATGTACGAATGTGAAATCCGTAGATGGTCATGAATATATTTTATTTCCGAGATAAACTATTGTGCTTATACCTATAATATGTTTGTTTATAACTAGTTACATGTATTAGTATGGACCTCGAAAGAACACTGGTTAATTTGATTAAATGAAGGTTTTTGGTATTTCCTATCACGTAAAAAATTTGATTAAACGTCAATTGCAAAGATAAAAGGGAAGGTTGATAGGAACTGAAATTGAAAAAGGTTAAAAACAAGCCTCAAACACAATTACAGGGCTGAAGTTTATAAAACTGAGCATGGAAACCAGTCTCAAATCTCAAGCATCTGATTGGCTCAAATGGCGACTGGTCGCCATTTCTGCAAATCAGATGCTTGAGATTTGAGACTGGTTTCCATGCTCAGTTTTATAACCTTTGGCACTGACCTAGTCACGTAGACCAGCAGAAAATGATCTGTCTATATATATCTACATATACAGATTGCATGCCCTTTTTATTGACATGTTTAATGGAAGTACTGTAAGTGCAAAACAATTACCCAATCTGCCTCGCCTTACTCAATATAAAAGCATGCAATGGTACACATTTTATCCATCTCAATATGAAAAAGGTTTAATGTAACCACATGAACAATAAAACAACTTTTTACCTAGACCAGTAGTATGGCAGGTGTTAATACAATGCTACAAATCACCATCAAAGAAAAACGACAGGGACAACACAAACAATACTTGTGAAACATGGATTTTAGGATGCCGCCGTGGAGTGGCAAAAAGACCACTGGGTGATAATACCAGATTTATCAAAGCAACTTATCCTATTCGAAATTCAACAAAAGATGAACGAATTGCTTTTTATGACAATGTACCAAACGACATGCTATTTAGTAGATCGTAAATCCCATAACTGTTTTATAGAATGTATATGTTCGTAGATGGAAAAATGATAATCTTCTTTATATTTCTCATTCCTTGTTGATGCAAAACTAAATCCAATGATCGCTGCATTAGATGTTATCATGTTTATATACTATTTCAATATGGCTATATATAATATCTACTTCATGGTGTCTGTCTTTTCTAAATATGGGTTCACCAAATAAGCTTATTCAATTTTTTATCTGTAAAATTGCTCCTGTTCATTTATTGTTTTGTTGCAATAACATTTAAGTTGCAAGTCATACGCTGTAAACCCGCATTTGACAAACATTATTTTGCTATATTTATGTATTATCACTTTCAAATGACAAAATGTGTGCTAAAGAATTAGTCATGCTTAAACAAGTGATTATGTAACTCAAAAACAAAAACTCGATTAAATCGCTTTAAATTAAAATCAACATATTTGTAGTGTGCTTTTAGACTTGTTTGGTACTGTAGATAATTGATGAATAATCTGTTGTCAAGCCTTGTTGATTTCATATTTCACAGTGCTAAAGTCAAGAGAACGGGTTTATACTTGACATAAATCCATTCATTCACCATCGTGCTGTGAGCTGAAGATGAAGTGAAGCTAGTACAAATTATAAAAGTAATTTTAAAAGCAAATTTTAATAAAAGAAATATTACTTCATATATCATCTTTGAATCATATTTAAAAAGTGCACAATATTACTTACGTCATTGCACAATTATGAAAAAAACCAGTCTGACTGTATAACGAAAAATAACTGTATTACTTCAGTAAACTCTTTTAATTTCACTCAATATTTCTTAAAGTATTCTGGTAAATCAAAATTATATGAGCTTTCATTTTCAAAAACCTGTGAAACGAGCATAGCGTTGACAAAATTATGTTCTTTATGACATTAATACTTCTGATTTATAGAAAAAAATATTTATTAATTCTTATGAGTTGACAAATTTAAACGTGAAGCAGACTGTATTTAGGCTGCCTAGAGAAGAATTTGATCAAATACCTGCAACCAATAAAATATGCCCCAATGGCCCATAATTAAATTTGACATTCTCTAGATATATATATTTATTATAGCGTTAATATTATTTATTTCATTTGATACTTGTTTAGGTAGATTAAACTTCAGGTGTTCATTTCTCATTTAGTTCATCGAGTACATCCTTTAGTCTGACTTACAGTACAATAAAAAAGGGAAAATATGCATATCAGGAATTGCCTCATTCAGAAAAAACAGCATCCCCACACAGTCAAGGAGAAAGAGAGATGGAGAGAGAGAGAGAGAGAGAGAGAGAGAGAGAGAGAGAGAGAGAGAGATAGAGAGAGAGAGGGAGAGAGAGAGAGGGAGAGAGAGAGATAGAGAGATAGGGAGAGGAGAGAGAGAGAGATAGGAGAGAAAGAGAGAGAAAAAGAGAGAGAGAGCATGGTTAATAAAATGATCAGTTTCGATTAAGACACCACAAACAGTTAACAGAAATAAGAAACCGAGGGGTTATCGCATTGGAACGGTCAGTGGCAAATCAAATTGCCACCACTGGGGGGGGGGGGGGTTAAACCAGGTTCTAGGGTGCACCAACCTCACACTTGCCCAAACAGGTTCTCATATCACAAAACAACTACAAGTTGTCTTGGTGAAATAACTCCAACCCACCCATCAGCTCAACAATGTTGCATGCAAAAGCACATATAAAATATAAGAAGCTGATAACATTGCAAAGCAAAAGGGGCGGGTACTGAATGTTCTTACCAAGACCAGAGCTCCCGGAGTAAATTCAGCAAGAACAGGTGACAGGGACAAAAGAAACAAATCGAGCTTCTAGTTTCTTAAAAGAAATTATTTCCCCATTAACCTTCATAAACTCTTAAACCCCTGCCACCGCCGTGCAACCAAAGAGGTAAGCGTAATAAACAACTGTAGATTGGTTAATTACCAATTTACCAGGCCTGCAGAGCGCTAGAAATTATAATGTTGGTAACTTTTTCATTTAGAATTTACAAAGGTCAATGAAATATATTTCTTCATTAAAATAAAAAATTTAAGGAAATATCTTTGATGGTTCGATTCCAAGTCAATGTGTGGCCTGAGAACATGCCGATGGTTACACTGAATAAGTCTTGCAACCTCGTAAAATGGATGGGTTCTTACGACGAGATCGTCGGCTTCCTCATCCAGTTTCTGCAGACTAGATATAGAGAAGCCAAACTTGATAGCATAGCGTGTCTGCCAGATTGTTTTAAAATAATATGTAGGTCATGAATAGAACAACGAATACGTGTTTCCGTGCGACCTCGATTTTCTTTTACGTATTGCAAGCAATTCAACGACGTCATAATCAGGATTTTTAGGAATGTTGCCGTCCTGAAAATTATTGTCATTTAAACCAAGTGGGTAAGGCGTTTGAAGTGTTTGTATCAATTTATGTTCCGAAATGAGCCTGTTCCTGATTTTAAATGGTCTTAATACAGCGCTGTGAAATGTAAATTTTTATACTGGTCGAATGAAAATATTAGGTAAACGATGTCATGAATGTTTAAAATGTTGTTATAAAATGTTTTAAATTTGCTGTTGTTTCGAATTTTAGAACAATGTTGACCAAAACGTGTTTTTAAGTGCGTCCGGTTTGTCCCACATATTGAATTTCACAGTGATTAGAATTTCAAGTTAACACGTGAACCACATTTTAAGTTCGTCAGTCTATATCACAATTAGTGTTAACAGAGAATGTTCTGCCGTTAGAAGTATAAGATCTGCGTCTTCTTTCATTCAATTTAATTGGTGTAGCAATATTGTACTTTCGGAAGAATATGAGATTTTAATGGTGATAGTGTAATTTTTAAATTGTTTTTAAATAAATTAGTACAATGAACCCTCTACAGAACTGTCATATTAAAAGAGCTCGCCGAAGAAAAATTTTTACTCGATAAACGAACTGATGGCCACAGACTGTTAAAAGATTTTATTTTATACGGTGTTTGGACACAAAACGCAGAAGATTGCCTTAAAGTAGCTAACAAGCTACATTTTCTTTGTAAATGGCCGACGAGTTGGGTAGAAAAAAGTTGATTCACCAAGGCAACTTATAAATATTGTGCTCATAAGAATTTGTTTGTGTGTTTTTGCCTACAAGGTTGTCAAGTTGACTGATGGGCTTTAGCTACTTCGCCAAAACAACATTTACTTGTTAGTTTATATGACCGTTTGACCATTGGGTCAAGTCTGAGGTTGGTGCACCCCAGAAACTGGCTGTTCTTTTTTTTTTCGTTAAATGTTCATGAAGTCTTATTTTAAATTGTTCATTTTCTATTTTCCTCTCTTCTTTTTTTGGTGTTTTGGAGGCTGTCTTTTTTCAGAATGTGGTAATTTCTGAAATGCATGTTTCTCTTTTCTGCAAAGTATCACTATTTTAGAGAACCACTTTAATTTGTTTCGAAATCTTTCAAACTGACGTTCTCTCACGAAACTTTAAAATAAGATCGCATGTGTCTTTTTCCTCCTACACCAAGAAAGCAATTTCACGACGCCAATAATCACTTCATAGAAGTCACAAACACACACTCATATCATATAATGCTATTAAAATTCCACATAATTGGTTCATTTTATTGCTCTCGAAATGTACGACTTTCATTTTCATAATACACGTTGCTTTATGTAATCTATTTTTGTGGATGGATTAATCTTGCGTTATTTGGTTTTGGTTTTGTTAACAATATTTTTATTAAGGCAAATCTTGTAGAAAAGTAACATAAATAGCAATAAACAAACTAGATAAAATCAATTATCTATAAATATTTGAAGTAACAGTCACCTCGACTCCCACGGCCTCATTTCTAATGACAAGGGTCGTCTCCGCATTTTCTACTTAAATAGCAGGTTTCATCATACTATCTCGATCCTAACTTAAATTAATAGCGGAAAAGTTGTTTCCATTTTTGTAATAGTGACCTTCTTCCAACAATAACTTTTTGTAATCCTAAACGTCGTCTTCACCGGGGCCACTTACACTGCAATCCCTTATTAAAGTTATTGTGAAAAACGGGTTTTCATTTTTTTATTTTTTACTATTTGTAACAGCGACCTTAATCCCACTAGTCGCATTTTCAATTTGAAACGTCGTTTTCACTGAAACTATCAATAAATAAAGTTCCATCTAAAGTTACTGAGCTGAAACAGTATATATATTTTGAGTAACAGTTACCGTAACCTCGACCTTACTAGTGCATCTCAGAGTGTTTAGAAGCTACCTATACATCAAGTTCATTCATTTCTAACTAAAGTCATCGAACGGAAACGTTTCTCTTTATTTTTAGAAACAGAGAGCTTGACCTTAACTCCACCAATTCCAGTCAAACTTAGCCCGTATTTTGTGATGTTACAACACTGTTTAACTCTGAGAAGCTTCTCATGTGGAATCATCTGGAAACCGTATTAAAATGTTTTAATTTGTTATGCCTTTTATTGGTAATTGCCCGGAAATCATGAAACCGACAGACCAAACGACCGACACGTTTACTCCATTATATACCCGAAGAAAAAAATAAACCCCGAATTATTAGGAAGAAAACTCAATATTTTATAAAAATCATTTCATTTAACATACTTTTAATTTGTTCCATTTTATATGGGTAAACAAGTTGAAGAGAGGTCATTTAAGAACACCTATAAAGTTGAATAAACGTATTTACAATAAATACGCAAAATATCATCAATTGTGTGTGATTTATTCAACTTAACTGGTTTTGTTGAGTGTTTCTAAACCACCTACACAGTAATTCCTTATTAAAGTTATTGAGAAAAAAGGGTTTTCATTCTTTTGCAGATTCTATTTTTCTTTGTAATCTTATACCAGCCTGGTTTTCTTTTAATTAAATCAGGTAAAGCTTACCTCAGATAATAATCGGGCGTCTTCTTTGTCTACTTGTTATTGTTTACTTCACATTTTCATACTTTAATAGGACACAAAAGAGACAGTCACATCGTAGAAAACGTTTGCAACCAGATAATGAATTCTTATCTTACCTTAAGGTTTATGAAGAAATCTTTTCTGAAAAGAACCTAGAAGCTCGATTTGTCTCTTTTATCCCTGCTATCGTGTTTTGGTGATTTGACCTCAGGACCTCTGGTCTAGGTAAGATCATTGAGTACCCTCCCCTTTTGCATTGCAATGCTATAAACTTCTTGTGTTTATATGTTTGTGTGATTTTGCATACAACATTGTTGAGCTAATGGGTGGGTTGGAGTTATTTCACCAAGACAAATCGTACTTGTTTTGTGATACGAGAACCTGTTGGGGCAAGTGTGAGGTTGGTGCACCCTAGAACCTGGTTTAAGCCCCAAGTGGCAATTTGATTTGCAACTGGCCGTTCCAAGGTGGTATCCCCAAAGGTTCTCTTTTCGTTAATTGTTTATGGCGTCCTATTTGAATTGACATACTTATAACAACATGCTCTCTTTTCCTCTCTTCTTTTTCTCTGCTTGAGAAGGATGTGTTTTGTGAGTTTGGCGATTCCTGATATGCATATTTCAATTTTCTATTGTTTGTTATGAATATAGAGCATTTTTATAGATGGTTTTTATGATATTTATACTTTATAGACTTGTCATGACCCGAAAGATTTTCTCTCTACTGGATAATATTTATGTAAGATTTGGCACCTCTATTTATAAAAAAGTAATCGACATCCCGATGGGTACTAATTGTGCATCCTTTTTTGCTGATTTGTTTTTTTCTGTTATGAAAGAGACTATGTTTTCTCTATCTACCAAACATCTCCTTCAGATGCCTTGATGACGTATCACAGTAGATTTGTCTGTACTGTGTGGCCGTAAAACCTCTCCCCGTACTTTCAATCAATACTGTTATCGTTTCATCCCTCAGGGATTGTATATTACAGTCATTTTTCACATCCCTCCCCACTCAATGAAATACTCTTATGTACCATACTTATAACAAACATGCTCTCCCTCTCTCTCTCTCTCTCTCTCTCTCTCTCTCTCTCTCTTCCTCTCTTCTTTTTCGCTGCGGGAGGCTGTGTTTTTTGGGGTTTTTTTTGCGATTTCTGATAAGCATATACATGTATTACTTTTTTATAATCATTTTCCATCTCGTGTTCCTATCATTTATCGTAATGAAATCCAGCTTATAACACAAACAAAGAAAAGCAAGCAAACGTTATCGATTTAAATCTTTCTATTGAAATTGTTAAGATACTACTTAAATGTATGATAAAAAAGATGGTTTTATTTTTTTAAGTTTTAAATTATCTGTTTTTAGACAGGGATATTCCTCTTGCAATATTTTACGGGGATCATATCTCAAAACTGGTAGGCTTTTCTAGGGCTTGTATTGATGTTAAAGAATTATCGGTATCACAAAGGAAGAAAACCCCTTTTATAGTTGTATTGTCGATACCCATATTTAATTCAAAAATACAGGTGCAGTTAAAAAAATCCCCATTTCATTAAAGTATTTCACAGCCAGTCTTTGATGACGAGATCCCGACTCATTTGGCTTATTGTAGTCATTTTAAATTCTGCCCTAGGCAGAAAGCCAATGGCGTATATAGCTGCCTGAGGCCCAATAACACGGCCAATATGAATTCAATTCATTAATGAAAATTTTATTAAATAAAAATTATCCACATTTCTTGATTTTACATTTTCTTCCTGTAGAGATGAGGTGTTGACTCTATCTAATCTTCAATCAGGCTACATAAGAAAACCAGGCTGGTATAAGATTACAAAGAAAATGCAGAAATGCAAGTTTTTTCGTTATGAATACAACGATTATAGATATTCAGAACACTTGGTATTTACTTTTAAATTCAAACAAGTTAACGTGTTTAACATATATATTTTGACACTGGTCATTGTAGTATCATGCTCTCTTCTCCTCTCTATTTTTGGCAGTGTGGGCAGGTTGTGTCTGCTGGATGTGGCTAATACTGATATACATATTTCGCTTTTTTAAGCTTAAAGCGTCTGAAAGTAGTGTAATTCAAATATTCGCATCATTACGGCTGTGTTTTTTTGCTTTATTTTTTTTTAAATTTTTGTTTAGATAGTTTCTTACTTTTTCGTTTTCTGCATAGAATCGCGTTGTTGTACTATTGATTTAAAGATTTTAATCGCACAGAAAAATATTACCAAAACGTTTCTAGGAAACTTACCCTCTGCGCCTTTTTGAGTTTTTTGTGAGTGCTTCTCCACAGTTTTTCATTTAGTCATTTTTGTAATATTTTATTTCTTATTTTTAAAATGGCGGCATGTTTACATTATAAAATTTAGCCCTCGGTATTGATCTAGATTGTTAGCAAATTAGGATCCTTGAATCTAATGTTGGCCTAGCATTTCTCATATTGGCCCAGCCATTCTCGTTTTGGCCCAGTCTGGAATTCATATGGATTTGATGTGGTTCATATGAGGTGCGCAGATGTGTACATATAATGACAAATAAAATTTAAAAAAAATGAAAAATGCAACATGTTATCGTAGCAGACTTCAGTTTCAATAAAACTTTCACGATGATGCTATCATAAAAACGTGAATGCTGTTAGAAAAAAATACCAATGTATTTTCGAATACAATTTATTTCACCAAGTTTCTTTTTTATATTTTGAAAGATTATGGTTACCTTAACCGCTCTACTTTTTGACTGTGTGTGGTTGCTGTTTTTTTTTTCTGTTTGTGGCAATTTCTATTATGCATATTTCATTTTTGTATTAATTCGCCTAAGTATCGCAAAACTATTTTGAAAAAATCAGATTAAAACCAAATAACCATGATTATGCATTAATAAATAAATGGCTTGGGGTTTTACTTAAAACATATTTGGATGATAAATTTAATGCTAAAACTAATGTCGGATCTATTTTAAGTATTCGATATAACATCAAATTTTATTGCATTAAATAATAAACATGCATTAATTTGTATAAAAATACTGTGAAATAAAACTAAAATGGTTCTATCTCAGACTTTTAAATGATATATAAAATATTAATAAAATGTGATTTTATACGACGGGAAAGCATTGAAACAGAAAAACGTTATTTATCAATTTAAATTTCGTCCATTAAATATTCAAAGCTTTCTTCAGCATTTTATTGTGCATTAGCTTTTAGTTTTAGTGCTTAATCTAATTTAATATACATTTTATTGACACCAACAGTTTTTATTGTTTTATTTACAACTTTCCAATTCATAAGCAGAATCGTGCAAAACAATGAAAACAACACAGTTTATAAGAGTAAACCTGAGATCGTCAAATCTACTGTGGCCACTTCCCAGCCCCTTTACGAATACGGTCCAGCATAAAAAGTTAACGCATCCCCGTGTACATTAGCTCTAAAATATGGATATTTTTACACTTCACCAGGACTGTACGACAATGTTTTTGTATTTGGTTAAAGTAATGATTTAATAAAGAATTACATCTGAATAATGTTTTAGAAATTCCTTTTGTACATTATTCGATTTGTTTCTTTTATCCCTGTCATCGTGTTCTTGCTGATTTTACTCCAGGAGCTCTTGTCTCGGTAAGATCATTGAGTACCCGCCCCTTCGGCTTTGCAATGCTCTTAGCTTCTTATGTTTTATATTTTTGTGTGCTTTTGCATGCAACATTGTTGAGCCGATAAGTGGGTTGGAGTTTTTTCACCAAGACAACTTGTACTTGTTTTGTGATATGAGAACCTGTTTGGGCAAGTGTGAGGTTGGTGCACCCTAGAACCTGGTTTAAACCCCCAGTGGCAATTTGATTTGCCACTGACCGTTCCAAGGCGGTAACCCCTCGGGTTCTCTTTTTTTGTTTATTGTTAGTGGTGTCTGTTTTGTAACTGATCATCTTATTAACCATGCTCTCGAATCGCCACATTCAGAAAAAACAGCCTCCCAACACAGTCAAGAAGAAGAGAGTGAGAGAGCATGGTTAATAAAATGATCAGTTTCAAAAGAGACACCACTAACAATAAACAAAAATGAGAACCCGAGGGGTTACCGCCTTGGAACGGTCAGTGGCAAATCAAATTGCCACTGAGGGTATAAACCAGGTTCTAGGGTGCACCAACCTCACACTTGCCGAACTTACTGAAAATAAACTTTTACAAGAAAAATAATGAAAAAAGACTCGAAGGTGTTTTAAAAGAGTGAAATATGCATATCAGTAATTGCCACACTCACAAAACACAGAGAAGGAGAATGCTTGTTATAAATATTTCAATTCAAATAAGTGGCCATAAATAATTAACGAAAACGAGAACGCTAAGGGTTAAAGCCTTGGAACGGTCAGTGGCAAAACAAATTGCATTTTAAAACTGTATATAAATATATAATTAATATACATGTAATCATCCAGTCGAAAATGCCACATAAAAAAGAGTTGAAAATAAGTAATCTAAGACAGTATGGTAATAAATAAGTCGTAAAATGAATTCTGCTAACATAAAAAATGCTATAGGTTGTTTACTTATATCAAGAAAAAAACACATCCAGAAAACACTGCTTCCATAGCTAGGCAGCAATAAAAGTTAAAAAAAAAACCGGAAAACACAACTTCCTTAAATAGCTTAAACTAAAGCGAAAGAGATCAGCAATTTTTAATGTGGCCAAATAAAAAACGCAGCCATTGAACGAAAAATTGACCCATGATCAAATTACATACAAACATACCCAACAAAAAAATTCTGCACACAAGTGTTCTTTTGCGATTTTTTAATGAATCAAATGACTGGTATACATACTTGCATTTGTCCGAAGACTAATTGTTTGAAAACGGAATAAAAAATTGGTTGGTAAATAACCAAAAATATCAGTTTGAGTATGAAAGGGGTATACCGTCAAAAGTTGCAAAATCTGATGTATCAAGTTAGAGGTGTGAAATCTATGCAATCATCTGTTTAAAAGCAATTATAAGCATGTACTGTGATGATGGCAAAGGGTATTAATCAAAAGTCGATGCCACACTAACCAACTGGACGTATTTCAATAACAAGACATAACACGTGCAGTTGGTCAGCTAGTTGATCTACCTGGTATTCTTGTTAACGAATGGAAACTTATTCCAAAATTGAAAATGCATCGACTCAAGAACTCCGTGAGACGGCGCTTGGAAGAATGCCGGATTCATCGTGGTGGATTTAATCACAATTAGTGTAGTGATTTTTACAACTTTTGTGCAGTAACCCCCAATAACTTTATTACTGAATTGCTTATAAAGTAGTAATCAAATTTTATTTCTGACTTTTTACATTTTTAAGTTTGAATTGCTGTTTTATTTTATATGTATCATTTTGTTGTGTTTGGTGAAATTAAAAAGATATTTTATAAAATGTCCAAGTGTGCAAAACTTATTTTGCGGAGTATATATTCAGCAGATCGTTGTGGTCGCAGTATTCAATTGAGCTTGAATAAAATGATATTTGAAACACATGCTTGGCTACGATGCCATTTATCAACAGTGATTGCTCTCTTAAAGCGATAAATCATTTACTATCTTCACGTTTAATTGGTGTCTTAAAAAAGGGTCTAAACATTTCTAGATTTATAGTTTTTCAGTGAAAAAAAAACTTAGAAGGGAAGCTTGTGGTTTTAAATATTTATTATATCGACTCGTATGGGCGAAAGATCTCAAAACTCAAATCAGTTACTTATACTGTATATCGTTTTAACTGTGGTCCATGTATGTGTACGTGTGTCCAATTCAAATATCAGGACAAGTTAAGTTATTTTCGGACTTTTTAAATAACTACCAAAATTAACCGAACGGTTTTCAATACATCGCAGATCTTCCCAGAATAATGAAAATTAATCATAATTACAACCTCTTTATCTAAGAACGTCATTAAGGCATTAAGAACTTGATGAAATTTCTTATATACGTAAAATAAGTAAAAGAAGTTTAAAAATATAAATAAAATATAAACAACAAAAATGTTCTTTATGCAATAAAATTGTTCATGGACAGTAATGGAAATACATAATACTGTCCATGCCGCCTTGCCCCGGGATGAGCGCAAATCAATATTTACACAAATAAACAGTACAATCGCCATCCATCCCAAACGATGTATGCATATGGCGGTGAACATGGAACATTCAATGCGGTAATTTTGAATTTAAAACCATTCCATGTTCAGCGGCGAATGGTTACCAGATAAAAGCATAGGTTTGCCCTAAAGGGGCCGTCACATTATGACGTTCTGGTCGACGTTCTCTAACCGTTTCAATCGTTCACTTTTTGAGCGTTCTAGAATGAAGATGACAGATCTGGCGTGTTATTAACGTTTAGTCTAACGCAACACTAGCGTGTGTCTAACGCACTAAGCGTGTAACAGCGACCATGTAAGCAAACCTTAAAACCAATAGCATGTTCTCACGTGGCATAGGCGATTTCTAACAACCAAGTAACGCTTTAGTAACGACTGACTCGCGATTGCCGAACGCGTGCAACGCTCGACGAACGTTAGTAAAACGTTCCACGAACGTTCTTAAACGTTCTTCAGCGTTTTAAATTATACCTTGAAGAACGCTGGTCTCAGTGGAAATTTGTTCAAAATTTGTTTTCCGGACCAGCGTTCTCCGCCGTTTCCCGGCGATCAACGACGTTCACTAGCGTTCACACAACGCACTTCCGGCACAATCCAAGCAACCATGGACGACTAACAACGTTTCCTCAAACGTCGTAGAACGCTGGCCAGATCGTCATGGTGTGACGGCCCCATAAACAAGTAAACAATGGGCAAAACTAAACAGACTTGAATTTTACAGGGGATCGAGAATATAAATCCTACATATCACAGACAACGCCAAAGGCAAATTAAACAAGCAGGATATACATCTCGGCGTGACTGAACAATAAAAAATGGAAAAAAAATTGTATAACCTTTTTTCGACTTTCTTCTGAATATAGATACATTCGGAAGAGTATTGATTATATTTTTTATTAATTTATGAATTCATTTATGCAGAAGTATGTTTTTCTTGTATAGGTCAAAAGCCCTTTTGAGGTCTTTAAATAATGTTCCGACAATTTTTTTCCGAGTGATCATCTTTTTAACTAAGAATCTAATGTTCTCACTTATATTTAATAAATTTTATGCTTGGTGACACTAATACTGTTTCTTTAAATCAAGATTGTGTGATTTAAATCATACAGCTGCCTTGACAACATGTAGATACCCGGATTCTATCACCGGTTCCTCAATTAAATCGAGCTTGTTTGCTTAATAATAATTATGGCTTTGTTTGTGCGAGATTTAAATCTTACAAAAAGTGAAATATGCACATCAGGAATGGCCACATCCAGCTGACACAGCCTCCCCACACAGCAAAAAAGGTAGAGAGGAAAATAGAGTATGGTTTTACAATAATCAGTTTCAATATGGACGCCCCAAACAAATAACGAAAGTGAGAACCCGAGGGGTTACCGCCTTGGAACGGTAAGTGGCCAAATAATTTGCCACTGGGGGTTTAAACCAGGTTCTATGGTGCATCAACCTCACTAAACAATCATGCATCTTATAAGATAAATTGCAGTGTTAAATCATGTGCAAAAACGTATGGGACAAAGTACCCAGAAAAACCGACAAATCAAAAGACAGTCTGCAATGTGCATAGAACTATAACCTGCAGTAACATACCTAATTAGTTGGGGTCAGTTCATTCCTTGTTTATAGTTAAAATATCTTTTGAAACCTGTATACATCAGGTGTATGCAAATGACAAGGGATCTGAAATCAAATTTTGTATATCAGTTCACACTGAAGGCAAAATATGGGCTTGTGTACAAATGTTTTATTTTGTAATACAATCTGTCTATAATTCGATTTATTCGTCTGTCGTCTGAGAAATAACAAAGAAACAAACACAAACGTATTACGTGATATTTTTTTAAATACATATTCAATTACTTCTTGGCTATAAAAATAAGTTTGATAATATTCTCAGAACTACTGGCAAAATGTTACTTTATTTAGTTTGGTTTTCTCGTTTAGGGCAAACACATTCTTTTATCTGGCGACCTTCCGCTTCTGAACATGGAATGGTGTTAATCTGAAAATACCGCAAGGAAGGTTCCATATTCACCATCTTATGCATACCATCGTCTGGGATGGATTAAAATTGTAATGTTTATTGGTTCGCGTGGCAAGCGAGTTCCGGACATATACGCTACGCCATCATAAGAATATAATAACCAAAATTTCATAAGCCCTAAAATAACCTCTCTGCATGTCTGGTGATTAACCCATCGAGATTTGATTTTTATGCTTACCACTTTGTTTACCCGACTATGCCGGTGGTTCAAGGGTTTATAAAAGGTTTTCATGAAAATCTTGAACATAGAATCTAGATCTGTACCTCTTGTCACTACCATCATGTTCTTGCTGATTAGACTTCAGGGGCTCTGGTCTTAGTAAGTGACACTGAGTACCCACCTGTTGGCTTAATAATAATATTGGCTTCATATGCTTTATGATGTGTGTGCTTTTGCATGCAACATTGTCCAGTTGATCGGTGGGTTAGAGCTTATTTACCAAGACATCTTGTACTTGTTTGTTCACGTGAGAAACTGTTGGGGCAATTGTGAAGTTGGTGCTCCATAGGACCTGATTTAAATCCTAAGAAAATTATTTTGCGCCTGATCGCTGTAATGCGGTAACCTCTCGGACTCAACTTTCCGTTAATTGTTTGTGGTGTCTTTTTGGAATTGGTCGATTCCCATGCTTATTTTCCTTTCTGTGGCTGTGTCTTCTGGATGTTGGCATTCCTGATATACATATGTCACTTTTTCCAGTACCTCACATGTAAGGGGAAGTAATCATATGGAAAGTACATGATATACCGAGTTTGGGATTATCTTTCTTGTTACAACACTTGAAAGAAGGGAGATTACCGAAGCGTTGATTCGATATAAAACGCTACCATTACACTTTCTTGTTCGGAATCAATAAGTTCACGTCTTTCTTAAGCATTACAGTTTACATAGTTAGATTTCGACCCGTGATCTGTGACCTTTCGGACAAATCACTGTTATCGTATTCTTAACAGGTAAAGTGCGTCAATTTTTGTGAGTGACCTATTCAGTTTACATAACTTACAAGATAAAGATACACATTGCGATTTTTAAATCATTTTATGTCCATTAATGATGCAATAGCTAAGTGGTTAAGATCTGATACAAAAGATAACGAGTTAAATTCCAACCGTGTTTGTTTTGTTATTGTTTGTTTTTCCTTTGCCTTTTGTTATATACACTACATGAATATTATTAACTTATAATTATTTATTTAAGTTGTTTTATGTTTATACTTTATTCAATTGCTTTATGCATGTTTTTTCAATTTAATATTAACGGTCTCTTGTCTTCCATTAAAACTCCTCTGTTCGGAGTGCAGCTTTGTAGTTAAATCCCATAGGTTTCAACTCTTTCCGTAGGTAAGATTTGCTTCATGTAAACCCTATTTGTTCTTCCAAGGCGGTATTCTTCAGAGTCGGTAGTACCTTTTGGTGCGTTTATATTGAGATTATAGTTCTGCGAACTTCCGTCAAAACTGTCAATCTTCATACTGTTTTGACTGATTCAGCACTTCATTAAAGAGTCACTGTCGCCTGTGAGCGCTGACATTCCGTCGACCGTTCAAGATAATGAAATCTAAATTTCATTCTATTTCTCCAATTTACAAATGTATCTCTTACTCATTCGATGGATATCTAAAAATTGATGAAGACATTCATTTAAAACACATATGTTCTGGAGACACAGTTGTGTAAAGGGTTTCGCTAGTAGAATGTGTGACCTATTACATTTACATACAGATTATTCGCTGAAGAAAAAGAACTGAACCTTCTATTTCACCTGCAGGGAAGACAGTTTTCAATCACCATACTTAGTCATGTGACATACAGCCCGTGGAAAGTTTTTTTTTAATTTCCAATTAATAAATAAAATTTTAAGTGAATAATCTGTGTATTATCATTTTTTAATGAAAAATAACTAACTTAAAGGCCTCCTCACACATAGGCAAATCCATTCAGCGCAGCCCGACGAATGGGGTAAATTTGTCAATACTTGCGAATTTTGAACGAAACTTTTCGAAAATTTATTACATAATTTGAAATATAACGAAAGGCAAACGTAGTTTTGCGCACGCTTCCGATGCAGTCCGTTGCTTTACGAAAGAGTATTTCCGCATCCGACCGTTAACGGACGCTAAACAAGACTGAAGAAAACCAAGTGGGTCAAATTTCAGTTCTTTTCTTAAATTAAAATTCGTGAGTATAATTTCTTGTATTAGTATAATTACGTCTCTTGTAGGCATATTTTTTTTTAAATTTTCCATTTCTTTGCTTGCTGTGCTGTAGCGCCTGATAATGATAGTCATTGTATCCTCTAAGCTGCGACCTCTCCTCCATCTCCCAGGTCTCCTCATCTATCCTAATTGTCAACCAGTGCTTTCTGCATAATGGAGTACCTCATCCTTATGTTGTCCAGAATACAGATCTTGACAATCAGCTTCTCTGTAAATGAACTGTGGTTCTTCTTTGAGATGAATATCATAAATAACCGAAAACAAATTTTACTATGCGTAGAAATCTAACGTGAACATATTTCTTTTAAAAATGAAATTAAAGTCAGACTGCGATAGGTCGAACTCGGTTGTTGTGGTTGAATTTATCCTTTTCGAACAATTTTAATGTACCGAGAAATAATGATCTGTGCTCTGTAAGTAAATATTCTTGTTTAAGGGAGTATTTAGATTGAAATTTTTATTACCGGAAAAGAAACTGGAACATCTGGCAATTAAAACAAATAACAGTCCCTGCAACAGTCAGTGAAGTTTGACTGTATGTTTTGTTTCGCCAAATAACGAAAATAATCCAGAATCAGCTTCCTACCGTGACCACACACCGTGAACTTATAAATATAGACTGTGTCGACAAAGCCAGTAAGATGATGCTAAAAAGCCATAATGATAATAATAATAATAATAATAATAATAATAATAATAATAAGTAGAAAAAGAATAATAAGTAGAAGAAGAATAAGAATATCAGATAGCAGAGCTGGCAGGCTTTCTGGTGGTTATGTGTTTGCAATCAATGGCAGCAACACAACTCATTAGATCAACTTCTTATTGAAACCATCAACCACTTGTTTCCGTTCTTCAGGTGTAAAGGGAGCTGTTATAGTCTCATCAACATGTTCCCGTCAAATACCTTTGCGTAATAAAAAAAATTCCTCTGACTACTTCAGAGGGTTTTCTCAGCAACCGGCCTGCTGCAGTTTTCTCCAGATGGGACGAGCTCAGGCTCCACGTCTACACGGCCTCTAATAAACCTGTAAATGTTTATTTGTTTTGGGGAGACTTATTGGCGAGCCACAGCAGCTACATACTTTATCGTCAAGCGATGTATAACTTCCATTCTGAAGAAGGAATAACTTTAAATATCGGCATTTTGCATCATCGTTTTACTTATGAAAATAAACTGTTCATATACTTAAAACTACTCAAGATGCGTTATGATTCGTATGTCTTATTTACCCTTAGTAAAAATTCGTATGCCAGCGTGTGTCGTTCGTTTTAAGAACGTCAACCAATCGCTACAATTTGCTTTCATTCGCCATGAAATTTCGAATTCAGTTAGCTGCAATACGTTATTATTCGCTAGGTTTCGCAAACTGTCGCAAAGATTCGTCATGAGATCGCTCTCGATCGCTTGATATGCAAATTAGTTGATCCGGCACGGATAACTTGCGAACTCTAACGCAAGTTGACGAAAGCTATGCGAAGGCTTTGCGATTGTTTAACGTATTGAAACGAATGTAATACGAATCACAGACGAAACTTTTATTCGCCACAATTTTTTGAACATGTTCAAAATTTTCTGACGAACTAGCCTAATCGCAACCATTGGTAACGCTCATAAACGCACTCATACGAACACTACCAACGATGTACAACGTACATATACGAATATGAACGAATACTGCTCAAGTACTATTCGCCAGAATACGCAAGTTGACGTTGGGGGGCTTTCGCCTATGTGTGAGGAGGCCTTAAAGGCTGGGAAAAAACGAAACAGTTTCCATGGGGTAAAACCTTCATCTAATACAAAAAATCAACAATTAATACATTGACCTAAAAATTGATTGAGGTATCATATCACCAAAACCCATTATTTCATCTCAACAATGCCGAATGACATTGAGTACAATGCTTTTAGTGCATCGTTTCAACTGAAGACTAAGCCCTTCTTGATCTCGCACTTGTATTCCACACCAAACGTAATAAACATTATATCATATTTTCCATCAATACATACAAAGAAAGTACATAAATTCATCGATAAATTTCAAAATAAGTTTGTTGGTTGGTCGGTCGGTCGGTTGGTTGATTGGCATACTTAATTTTACATGGAAAATCTTCTGTCACGTGACATGTTGATTATGACCGCTAAATTTTTACCTCGAATCGTTTTGAGATAATTTTATGGAAATTAAATAATAAACTGTCAGTTTCAAGGGGAATTTTGTGCGAAAAGTGTAGTATTATATTATGCCAAAGAGTAAACGTTATGAGAGATGGAGTAGTGGTAGTGAAAACGATGATAAATTGAACAATAGCAAATTTTCAAGGCGGGATTTAAGGGATTGCCACAGTCCTCCCAATCCTATTCATCGATAAAATAAAAATCACCAAATCTCAGTAATGGCAAAATGCCATTCAATGAAACTTTGCATAAATGAAGGTTACTAATGTATCTTTATTTTGCATACAGTAAGACAACTTAGAAAAGTAAAGAAACAAAGCTAGACCTAAAAATTCCTTGAATTCTATTTACATTAATTCACACAAACTAGGCAATGCAGAACATAATTTTAAATTCCCTCGTGAGCGCAATGATACTGACAAGAAAATGTTGTGTACTTTGTAAAAAACGTTCAACTATTTAAAGAGAAATCAGTGATTGTCATCCGTTTACGCGACCAGGAAATTGAAGGTCAAACACACTTTTACTAATATCTCGTAAAGTTTACATAAGTAAATCATGAGGACACAATAAATTGTTGTCAGTGTTATATTACTCATGTGGGCATTTAAAATGATGTTTTGTGTTCTTTAGTTTTTGTGAATTTATGTAAATAGAAGTTAAGGGAATTTTTAGATCTCGCTATTTTTCTTTACTTTTCTAATATGTCTTACCATCTGTAAAATAAAGATACATTAATAACATACACTTGTGCAAAGTTTCATTTAACAGCATTTTGCCGTTATTGAGATTTTGATAATTTTCTTTTTATCGATGAATAGAATTGGGAGGAGTGTGGCAGGCCCTTAACAAAGAATGGACAAAGATCTACCTGTGAGGTACCAGTAAGTGAGATTCTAAGTCAGACTTACTCAATATTATATAGTGATCAAACAGACCAAGCCGTTGATAAAAACTGCACTAGCTCCCCGAAAATGAAAGGTTCGGCGGTAACACAGAAAGTTCCGACCCCACCGAGGGCTGGTGTGCCTAATACAGAAAGCCAATCAGCGGCAGGAAGTGACAAAATTGCGTTAGACTTATCAAAGAAACTAGATTCGTTAATAAGTGCAGTTGCTGACTTAAAAAAGGGCCAAGATAGCATGAGATGCAGCTTTGAGGCAAAAATTGATAATCTTCGCACCGAACTCATTGCAAATATTGACAGTAAGGTGAGAAATTTACGTGACGAGTTGTCAATAGACCTAAATAAAGAGAACTGTCGAATTGATAGGGTCTTAACTACTATTGAATCATTGCAAACACGCATTGATGCGGTCGAGAGATCACGTATCCCTTCGGGTGATGAAAGTGGAGCACCTAGTGTAAATACTGGTTTACGTCACCGCCGAGACGATCACCGCGGTTACCAGGGTAATCCGCTAGACGACCCAGATATCACAATTACTGTAAACGGGGTTCCTGTCACAGAAAACGAGGATTTGATCATAACGGCAAATGAAATAATTGACGCCCTCGGAGATGAGGTTTCATCAAATGTTCTTGTAACAGCATCCAGGCTAAAAACACGTTTACCCAACAGGCCGGGTCTAGTGAAAATAAGTTTTCAAAATGTGCACGAAAAAATTCTTGTCCTACGAAACAAAATGAATGTAAAAGATTCCGTTAAATACAAAAATTGTTTCTTGAAGAGCAGTAAATCACACGTAGAGCGTTTAATTGAATTAAATGCCCGTACCATTCTGAGAAATCTACCTGACGGCAAATCTCTACGAGTGGATGCAAACGGACGCATCAAACAACGTATACAGCATGATCAACAAGATGCCCATCAACAAGATGCCCATCAACAGATGGAATAGGAATTTTCCCGATCCGATGAAATTTTGAAAGTCGCTCAACTTAATATTTGCGGCTGGACTAGAGAAAATAATGAATTACGCGCAGCAATTATTCGTTCTATTGACGTCGATATATTTTGTTTATGTGAAACACATCTCGAAGGCCAAGAGTCAATTGATGTGCCTGGGTATGTTTCATAAGGATTTAACCGAGTGCAGTTACACAGAAATGCCCCAAAACCTTCTGGAGGTGTAGGGATACTTGTTAAACAGAACATTGCTGAGAATTACGCTATTACAATATGTGATAAGAGTTATGATGGAATACTGGGTATTAAATTCGTATATGAACCAAGTAACTATGAATTTATTTTGTTCAGTGTTTATTTACCCCCTGATAACTCCTCTAGGGGCAGAGACGCACAAGGATTCTTTACTCATTTACTTTCGCAAATGTATATACATGGTGAGGCGGATGATATCCTAATTTCGGGTGATTTTAACTCACGGATAGGATCATTAAGTGACAGTTCTTGTGATATAGATACTTTGCCGGTTAGAAATGTACTAGATAAAAGTATAAATAGCCATGGTCATGACTTTTTGGAATTTCTGAATGACTCTCGACTCTGTGTACTCAATGGTAGATTTTCCCCTGTAAAAAGGTGAAATATGCATATCAGGAATCGCCACATTCAGAAAAAACAGCCTCCCCACACAGTCAAGAAGAAGAGAGGGGGAGAGAGCATGGTTAATAAAATAATCAGTTTCAAAAAAGACACCACTAACAATAAACAAAAATGAGAACCCGAGGGGTTACCGCCTTGGAAAAAAAAGCAACATATGCATATCAGGAATCGCCACACTCAAAAAACACAGCCTCCCCACGCAGCGAAAAAGAAGAGAGGAAGAGAGAGAGAGAGAGAGAGAGAGAGAGAGAGAGAGAGAGAGAGAGAGAGAGCATGTTTTATATATGTATGTCAATTCAAATAGGACGCCACAAACAATTAATAAACAAGAGAACCTTTGGGGATACCGCCTTGGAACGGTCAGTGGCAAATCAAATTGCCACTGGGGGTTTAAACCAGGTTCTAGGGTGCACCAACCTCACACTTGCCCCAACAGGTTCTCATATCACAAAACAAGTACAAGTTGTCTTGGTGAAAAGACTCCAACCCACTTATCTGCTTAACAATGTTGCATGCAAAAGCACACAAACATATAAAACATAAGAAGCTACTAAGAGCATTGCAAAGCCGAAAGGGGTACTCAATGATCTTACCGAGACCAGAGCTCCTGGAGTAAAATCAGCAAGAACACGATGACAGGGATAAAAGAAACAAATCGAGTTTCTAGGTTCTTTTAAGAAAAGATTTCCCCAATAACCTTCATAAACTCTTAAACCCCTGCCACCGTCGTGCAACCAAAGAGGTAAGCATAATGATCAACTGTAGAAGGGTTAATCACCAGGCCTGCAGAGCGCTGTAAAATATCATGTTGGTAACCTTTCTTTTTAAATTTACAGATGGTTTTTACGAATAACCGGGAGAAATTAACACTGCCTTTAATCTTTTTAAGTTTATAAATGAAATCTCCATAAAAAACTGGTTGTGAAATACCTTGTTGCAAAAGTGATTTTAAACTGCATTTGTATTTATGAATTAAATCTGGGTATCGGCGATAAAACTTGCAAAAGGTTTTCCTTAATTTGTGATACCGATAACCTTGTTTTAAGAGTTTTTCTGTAATGCAAAGATTACGTTCATTGAAATCATTAACATTGTTGCAAGCTCTTGAAAAGCGAACAAGCTGTGAGATATAAACCCCATAAGATATTGCACGGGGAACATCGCCGTCTAAAAACGGAAAATTTACTATATTAAAATTAAAATCATCTCTTTTATCATAACTTTTAGTAGTGACATAACCATTTTCAATGGATAGATTTAGATCGAGAAAGTTTGCTTGCTTTTCTGAAGTGTTCGCTTTGTTAAGTTGTAGTTCTTTGGGATAAATCTTATTAACCAGTAATGGAAAATGGTTATTGTCTATATTTAATAAATCATCAAGGTACCTCGATGTGTTGTTAAAAGCTGTAATTATATCATCTTGATGTTCAGTAGAAAGAGATAACATAAAGTCTCTTTCATAACAGTATAAAAACAGATCAGCAACAAGGGGTGCACAATTAGTACCCATTGGGATGCCTATTACTTGTTTATAAATAGAGGTACCGAATCGAACATAAATATTATCCAGTAAGAAAGTTAGCGACTCTATAAGGTCTTGACAAGTCCATAACGTATAATTATCATAAGAACAATCTGTAAAAAATGCCCTATGTTCATTACAAGCGATGAAGGTTTGATTTTCTCTAGCAAACGTTTTTTCAATGAGACTGGTTAGTTTGTCTCTTATTAAATTATGAGGGAGCGAAGTGTATAATGTTGAGAAATCATAAGTAGACAAACAGAACGCCCGAAAATTATTTGATTTAAGCTTTTTCAAAACGTCATTTGAATTTTTAATCGACCAAAATAAATTTTTGCCAGAAGTTTCAAAAACCTTATCACAATACCTAATTACGTGTTCTTTTATAGCTGTAAGACAAGATGTTAAGAGCACGGATAATTTAGTAGTAGTGCAAGAACTAGAGTTAGCAATAAATCTTGCTTTATACGGTGTTTTATGCATTTTAGGTAACCAATACATAGTAGGTACTTTGTCTTGTTTCGGCTCAATACTGATTCTAAATTTTGTAATTTGTAGAGTGTGTGCAGTAACAATATCACTCTCAGATGAAGAAGTCAGTATATAAGCATTAGTGCTGTTCAGTTCTTCAGTTTGAATATTAATATAGTGTATTCGTCACACTATAATTACATTATTAGAAGCCTTATCAGCAGGTGTTAAAACAAATCTGTTATGAAAGTCTTGAATTCCTTTTTTCAAATGACGAAAGTTAAAACGAGGTCGAGGTGGTAATAAAGCAATGTTTCTTTCATAAAATGATATACGGGTGTCAATTATTTTGAATATGTGCTTTTTCCAGTTAGAAAGTGCATTAGGCTCGGCATGTTCTCTTTTGCACCATTTATTGCAAAATAAGTTCAAAGACTCAGCAATTTCTGCACGGCATGCATTAAAGTCAATTTTGGATGATATTCTATATTTGGGACCTTTAGAAATTAAATTACGAATTCTAGAGTCTTTGATTAAATTAAGATCACCGGTAACAATATGACCGGCAGGCTTATAGCAATATTTAGAAGTTAAACACTCTCAAGATTTTGGTGTATTTTCAATGATCTGTAAATCCGATGTAATTTTATTGTAATTAAAAATAATATTTCTAGTTGGTTTGTTGTATTTATAACAAACCATAGGCGATTCAGTATTCTTAAAATAAATAGGAACAGCCGATTGAACTCTTTTATCTTTAAATATACTAGGAAGGTCAATAAAATCTATTCCTTTATTTAAAAAAGAAATTTTAAGGAAATGTCTTTGATGGTCCGATTCCAAGTCAATATGCGGCCTGAGAACATGCCGAGTATAACACTGAATAAGACTAGCAACCTCGTAAAATGGATGGGTTCTAATGACGATGTCGTCGGCTTCCTCATCCAGATTCTGCAGACTTGATAAAGAAAGAGAAGCCAACCTAGATAGCATAGCGTGTCTGCCAGATTGTTTTAAAATAATATGTAGGTCATGAATAGAACAACGAATACGTGATTTTCTTTTTATGTTTCTATTAGTTCTGCTTCCGTGCGACCTCGATTTTCTTTTACGTATTTCAAGTAATTCAAAGACGTCATAATTAGGATTTTTAGAAATGTTGCCTTCTTGATAAATATTATCATTTAAACCAAGTGGGTAAGGAGTTTGTAATTTTTTAATCCATTTCTGCTCCGAAACGAGCCTGGCCCTGATTTTAAATGCTCTTGAAGCAGTGCTGTCAAATGTAAGATTTTCTACTGGTTGAACGGAAATATTTTGTAAACGGTGTCCTGAATGCTTAAAGTGTTGGTATAAAAATGTTTTAAATTTGCTGTTGTTTCGAATTTTAGAACAATGTTGTCCAAAACGTGTTTTTAAAGGGCGACCTGTTTGTCCCACATATTGAATACCACAGTTATTAGAATTTCAAGTTAAAACGTAAACAATATTATCAGTTCGTCAGTCTATATCATTATTAATGTTAACTGAGAAAGTTCTGCCGTTAACTGTGGATTTAATGATAGAATTACAATTCAAATAATCACAGCATCTGCACCTCTTAGAATTTCACTTGAAAATAGAAGGATAAGGTCTGCGTCTTCCGTCATTCAATTTATTTGTTGTAGAAATATCATACTTTCGAAGAATAGGCGATTTTAAAGGTGAAAGAGTAATTTTTAAATTGTTTTTAAATAAATTAGTACAATGAACCCTCTGCAGACCTGTCATATTGATTGCCGAAGATAAATTGCGTGATAAACGAACCGAAGGCTGCAGACTTTTAAAAGATTTAATTTTATGCGGTGTTTGGACAGAAGACGCAGAAGATAGCCTTATTGGAGAAAGATTGATTTTCAATATTTTATTTTGTGCTGCCATAATGAAATATGTAGAAAGAATACCATTATATGATCAGCGACTTTAGGTTGCATTGAATTTGTCAAGTGACGTCACAACGTAATACGTGTATAGACAGTAAAGCGCGCTAAACACTATATTCTATAAATAGCACGCTGATCAATGTCCATAAATATTAACGTCCTGAATCACTGATCCCAAAGGAATGGGACTGTAAAAAGAGTACTAAAATACACCAAAATGACCAATTCTGGTTCCAGAAAGCGTATAATAATAAATCAATTTAAACGCAACAGAAAGTCGGTGAAAATATAACCTTCAATGTGGTATATAATAGTAAATGAGTGAGTGGGGAGGGGGTGTGGAAAGTGAATGTCAAATGTAGTCCCTGAGGGATGAAAAGATAACAGTATTGAATGTAAGTACGGGGAATTGTTTTACGGCCGCCACACAGCACATACACAACTACTGTGATTATAAAAAGGTGAAATATGCATATCAGGAATCGCCACATTCAGAAAAAACAGCATCAGTATCGCGAAAAGGGAAATCGGTAGTAGACTATATTTGCATACCTCATGACAATTTAAAAAAGTACAAAGACTTTGCGGTATTAACAGTTAGTTCTATAGTTGATCAGCATAACTTGCATGGATATATTGGTGAGCGGTCCAGGCTACCCGCTCACAATGTACTATTAACCGAGTTTACGATGACGTCAGTTGAACATAACGGTTTAAATGGCCATTCTAGTCGGGATAGTACTCGCCATAGATTTAAATTGAATAGAATACCTGCCGATTTTATGGAAAGTGAGCTTTCTAGGTACGCAATTCATGAAATAATAGAGCGCATTGAACAATGTAGGGAAACATAAAATTATATTGACTCAATATATGAGAAACTATGTGACGTCATTCTTAATGAAATGAATGTTAAACTTTCAAAATATAGTTCTTCACATTCAACTAATAAACGCTAAAAAATAGAAAACCCTATTGGGACGAGAACTTATCTGAGCTTTGGAACGATATGCGTAAAAAAGAGCAGGATTTCATTAAATGCAGTGGAAGTAGACGCTTAAAATTGAGGTTGCACGAAAAATATACGCATGCAAGGGATATTTTTGACAAAACGTTGAAAAATTATGAACGTAAATATAGACAAAACGTTTGTGCAGAAATCGAAGAAATGTCTACTGATAACCCGAAGGATTTCTGGGATAAAATTAAAACACTGGGCCCGAGAAAGAGCAATACTATACCCGTCGAAATTATAGATAACCAGGGTAATATAACAAGAAATGAAAATGAAGTCTTCGAGCGATGGAAAACTGATTTTGAAAAACTGTATAATTGTACAGATCAGGGTGAATTTGACCAGAGATTTTATAATGATGTAAAAACTCATAAACAATTACTAGAGGAGGCGATGCTTGACCCTTGATATGAAACAAACACTTATTTAAATATAAATATAAGCATAGAGGAAATAACACGGGTGGTAATGAACGCAAAATCGCATTCGGCCAGTGGATACGACCAAATCCCGTACACTGTGTTAAAATTTCCTGCGGTTATATGTGCTATTCATCAGCTGTTTCAACTGATATTTGACTCATCTTTGATTCCGTCTGTGTGGAGGAAGTCAGTCATATGCCCGATCCTTAAAGACAGTTCATCTGACCCAAGAATTCCCATGAACTATCGCGGCATTAGTCTCCTCTCGTGTCTTAATAAACTGTACACTTCCTTTATGAACAAACGTCTCATTAAATATCTCGAAAATGAGCACATTCTTGCTGATGAGCAAAATGGATTTCGGCCTGACCGATCTTGTCAAGACCACATTTTTACATTGAACAGTGTTATAAGAAATAATTCACAAGTGTTCACCAGTTTCATAGACCTACGGAAATGCTTTGATTTTATCGATAGATATATCATGTTATACAAACTCTTGTTAAATAAAGTAGACGGGAAAATGTATAAGTCAATTAAAACTATTTATCAACATACCTCTTCATGTGTGAGAATTAATGGGAAATACACCGAGTGGTTCAACTGTAAATCCGGGGTGAAACAAGGGGATAATATTTCGCCGACAATATTTTCCATTTTCGTAAACGACCTTGTACAAGAAGTGAATGATCTCAACCTGGGAGTTGACATCGGGGGCTCGAAACTATCGATACTGCTTTATGCGGATGACATCGTTCTGATCTCCAGCTCAGCGCAAGATTTGCAACAAATGCTCAACGTATTGCATAACTGGTGTAAAAAATGGAAAGTTCTTATAAATACAGACAAATCAAAATGTGTCCATTTTCGCAATAAATACCACAGACTGATCATCAGTTTTTAATTGGTTTAAATGTCCTAGAAACCGTTAAAACATATAAATATTTAGGTGTTATTTTTCATTGTAATGGAGATTTCTCCGCTTACTGCGATGTGCTGTCGAAAGCTGCAGGTAGAGCGCTGGGAAAAATTATATCAAAACTACATTCACTGAAAGACTTTGGATTTAAATCGTTTGAAAAACTGTTCAACGCATGTGTTGTCCCGATCTTAGATTACAGTGCAGGGGTCTGGGGCCTTAAAAGGTACCAATCGATTGACAATGTTCAAAACCGTGCCATGCGTTATTTTTTAGGGGTCCATAGGTTCGCACCTACTCTTGCGATAATTGGAGATACTGGTTGGATTCCCGCATATTACCGTCGGTGGATATCCGTTATTCGCCTCTGGAATAGACTGTGTACTCTCAACGATAACAGAATAACTAAGAAAGCTTTTAATCTTGATTATCAAAATCAACCACTTATTAAAAATTGGTGCACTGATTTTAAAGCAATACTTCAAATACTAGACTTAAGTATACATTTTGACAATAAATCAGTTATAAGTATGGTTACCGCGAATAGTAAAATAACAGATCATTATTCTAGTATTTGGAGTGCTGATATTACTAAAGTGTCAAAACTTAGAACATATGTGACATTTAAAAGTATATTTAAAACAGAAGATTATTTACTAATCAATCTTAAGAAAAATGATCGCTCTTTGTTAGCTCAATTTAGATGTGGAGTCCTCCCATTGAGAATTGAAACTGGACGATATGTAGGTGAGGCTGTGGAAAATAGACTGTGTTTATTATGTGATGAACATCTAGTTGAAAATGAAAGTCACTTTTTAATATCCTAGAAATATTATGAAAACCTGAGAAGAGACTGTTTGATAAATATATTATATAACCATGCTAACCAACCTGCAGATAGACAGTTGTGTGTTTTAGTACAAAATCACCCAAGGCAACTTGCAAAATATCTTACAAAAGCCTACTTAAAAAGAAGAAATTATTTGTTTAGAAACTGACTGATTTGATTTTATTTTTATTGATTTGTTTAATTTCCAAATTTAAATATAAAATCTTGAAAATTCTAATTTAACTGTCATGTGAAGAGAATACAAATTAATGTTTTCAGAAAGTGACTTATAGACCCATTGGGTCGGGTGTCTTTTATATTTTGTATTATTGCATTACATGTATATGTTGCTTGTACACATGTCACTATAATAAAAGAATACTTAAATACAAGTGTTAGCCAAATCATGAAAAATGCCTATCATTTTATTTTCTAAAGATTTTTTTCAGATTTTCCCTTCTAGATTTTACGGAAGGAATTTGAGAATGTTTGGAGTTTAAGCGAAACCAAAAAGGTTTACTTCATTGTCCTGATCAACCAACGAATGTCTTATGCCTATCATTATATTTTCTAGAAAAACATTTCTAATTTACCTTGATAGCTTTTACGGAAGGAAGTTGAGGGTGTTTCGAATTTTAAAAAGTTTTAATTCATTGTCCTGATCAACCAACGAATGTCTTAAAACTACAATTTCTCTCCTAAAATCATGCAAAACGATTTCTTTTAATTCATCATAAAGGATTCGTTTTTTGTTCAGGTTACACAATGGGACCTTACGTGCGTGTAATTATTGTTCCGATACAATTTGGAGTACTCTTTTATTTGATCATTTCATAATTCACCTATTTCAACAATGTTGTCCTGAAAACAGGTCAACTTATGCAGATTTTCAATATCATTTAACCTTTATGTAACTGATGCACTTGAAATTTAGTACTTATGTTACTCTTTGCTTAACTATTTTTGTTCTTGAGTGCAAAAGTTTGTAGTTCGAAATTTATTAACATCAATCAAAATTTTCAGATTTGTTTAAATACCTTCATACTTTTACACTCTTGTATTACACGATTACGATAACCCCATGTTTGCCTAAAAGATTAATTTTATTATATAATAACAATTAATTAATTGCATTTAGATTCTGACATGTAATCGACAGAATACGGTCACTTTTGAAAATTCAAGAACATTTAATCGCAAGTGTAGCAACTGATACATGCCATAAAAAATCTGTTATCGTCGTTTACTTTTCTATTACACATCGATTACTTTGATGGAAATATATAACTTGGCGATTTGTGCCGCCTTTCTCCTGATCTGTCTCCCAAGCGCAGAAAGGTGTTAATCCTTTTGAAAAAGTTACAAACCATATTCTTTTCAGCACGAGGCTTGAGCTAAAATGTTTAATTGTGTGAAAATTCAATAGTTAATTTACGATAAGCATGGTTTAATACCTTGCACTTATCAGTTCGCCATTCTCATTTATTTATTTGTTTATTAAATTTTCAGTCTGCACATTAGTAGTAATAATGTGGGATAAAAGGTTTTTAGAAGGTTTTAGAATACCACCGGATTCTCTTATCCAAAGAAAGACAGTCAAAGGCAGCGTTCATCCGAAGAATCTGAAGACACAACCTAAATTTCTTTGATTATTGTTTGAATTACAAAATTTATAAACGTTTTCTGATATATTTTGTTAAAAAACGTATGTATTAATTTGCCCTTTGTATATATCGTAAATTCTTTATTATAAACACGTGCGCATCAATTGCTCACATGAAAGTGACTTATCAATAAACGAGATACCCAAAGTACACAAAATCTTACGATTTATTTTGTAACAATTTAAACGTTTAATTTGTCATCTAGAAATAAGCGAGCCCTGTTTTGATGCATGGCACACAATCGGTTTTTACAAAGTATTTTGATCTGAAGATTCAAGAAGCGCAAAACGGTAAGAACACGCTGAACTTTTCACGAGGAGTGTCACTGGCGTTTTTGCAATGAATAGTGAAAATAAAAAGTTCGCATTGCTAAAATGCTTAGTTCTTATAAACTTTGATACGAAAATAAATAGAGAATCAACAACAAAAACTAAAGAAAACATATGTACTTTGTTTTAATCGACGAGATGCCTAGATCGTAATTGCATTATGTTTTGAGGATTAAGTAGGATTTCAATTGCTAATTCACGCATTTATCCGAACCTGCATATTTTGGGGACATTTTCTGATGTTCTTCTTCTTCCTATTATTTTTAATACTGTTATTATTATTATTATTATTATTATTATTATTATTATTGTTATTATAACTGGTTAAACAAAAGAGCGACTGAGCGACTTATATTTAGCACTATTTTATTTGATGATTAGAATCCGATGTGAGCTTCTGTCTTTCTTAAATGACAAAAATAATAATAATAATTGACTTTGACAAATTCGGTAAAGATGTACAGAGAAACTACAAGTTCATTCTTGATCAATCGCTTTCATAATAATATCATGCTAAGTGCGTGCAAAAGGAAGTGCTTTTTTATTGGTTTAGGGAAGGAGGATAGGTATTTGGGTGTTTAAATTAAAAAGCATATATCTTCAGTCATAAGGAGTACACTCAGATGGCGTGTTTAGAGTACTGCAGCCTTCTGCTTTTGTATTTGCCCATTTCTTGGGCTTCAACTTTTATTTATGAGCAGAGATTACCTCTTTCGGTTAGGGAATGCTTTGATAAGGCAAAGGTAGGAATTGTATTGTTAAATAAATATTGTTATCAATGTTGTATTTTAATTATCGACTCGTTTTGATAACAAGTATCTTCATATGGGACACCTCTTAGAAAAATTTCACTTCGGTCACATTTTTGTTTGAATTGAATAAATCTTGGAATGTTCCGTTTATGCTCAAACAAAATGTCCGTATAAATATTGAGAATAAGTATTGCATATTTTATGTATACTGGTTTTTGGCATTTGTTTTTATATTATTTTGGTTATCTATATATGCTTTAAAGTGAACATTATAGTGTTCTGAGGCTGTATTTACGTTTGAAAGTTCAAGTTAGATGGAAGAACGCTTTATTTACCTAGCACAGAATAACTAAACGGAAATAACGTTTGCACCAGGACACTGGAATCATTTTTGAAACGTCTAGAAAGACGATACTGATGTCGCTCAAACTAAAATGTGGTATGGTCATCTGTTATATTGTAGATTTGTCTATAACTGGTACAAATATGTACACGTATTTAGGTATATTTCCCATGAATTCTAGTTCTGACGGACAGGGATTTTCATTTGTTTCAGTACGCGTAAGTTCACAGACATTATAGCATTATTTTGACTGAACTGACCGTACAAATTCACCCTAAGATAAATACATTTCAAAACATCTAGCTGGCAATAAGTATTTCCTTAAAGTATTTGCAAAGTTTGTCCCAACTTAATTGATCACTAACTTATGCACCTAGTACTTTCTCTATGGTTTGTATATAATCTGTCTATGCAAAATTGCTTTTCGTGATCCGCCTTAAACAATATAATAGCTTATGCAAAATTGACACAACATCCGATGATATATTGAATAGTTTAGTAAATATATAATATTCCCAATAATAATAAGGGTTGGGTTAGTTGCTTGTTGCATTATAATCAGTGTAAAATCGCTTTTGAAACTGTCATCGTAAGTAAGTCTTTGGTGTCACGCAACAGTTCAAGACATATATCTTTTTAAATCATCATACATCAAGAGTAATCGTAAATATTCAGGCATATCAGCGATACTTAAGCAGATTTTGGTGTAATGTGCACATATGAACTTTTCAATTCACAGAAAATCCAAATTCATTTATATTGCATTATATTGCATAGGAATGCTGTTACCGGTTAATCAAAGCTATACCTAATGAGATTTTCTACGAGCAAAAACATTAATCAGTAAGAAAAAGTACTAATAATTATATCGTAGTTTGGAAAGGGCCATTTAAATCTCAATTTCACCTGCTGCGGCACTTTATTATAAATTGCATAATTTAACAAAAAATAATCTAAAGTTCAACTTTGAAGGAGAAATACGTATAACTAGATGCAGTACATTGAACTCAATGGCGTTAATAGTATACCACTTATATTATAAATCTACACATTATATTATAAATCTACACAATAGTTATTTCATTTGTGTTCAAGTGCAGCGTGGAGAACATAGTGAAATTCCATTTTACGTAAACAAATAGTAACATGTGTGTTCAATATAATTACTTTCAAACGATAAAACTGCTTATTGTGCACAAATGCTTTACAATGTGTTAATACTCAGCAACCGTCAGCAGTATTACCTCTCCTAGGTGTGCATTAATCTTGCCCGTATCAGCGCTTGAATGTATCGCCTAAGGTAACCGGTCATCGTGCCCGTATCAGCGCTTGAATGTATCGCCAAAGGTAACCGATCATCTTGCCCGTATCAGCGCTTGAATGTATCGCCAAAGGTAACCGATCATCTTGCCCGTATGAGCGCTTGAATGTATCGCCAAAGGTAACCGATGTTCTTGCCCGTATGAGCGCTTGAATGTTTCGCCAAAGGTAACCGATCATCTTGCCCGTATCAGCGCTTGAATGTATCGCCAAAGGTAACCGATCATCTTGCCCGTATCAGCGCTTGAATGTATCGCCAAAGGTAACCGATCATCGTGCCCGTATGAGCTCTTGAATGTATCGCCAAAGGTAACCGATCATCTTGCCCGTATCAGCGCTTGAATGTATCGCCAAAGGTAACCGATCATCTTGCCCGTTTCAGCGCTTGAATGTACCGCCAAAGGTAACCGATCATCTTGCCCGTATCAGCGCTTGAATGTATCGCCAAAGGTAACCGATCATCTCGCCCGTATCAGCGCGTGAATGTATCTCCAAAGGTAACAGATCATCTTGCCCGTATCAGCGCTTGAATGTATCCCAAAAAATAACCGATCATCTTGCCCGTATCAGCGCTTGAATGTATCCCAAAAAATAACCGATCATCTTGCCCGTATCAGCGCTTGAATGTATCGCAAAAGGTAATCAATCATCTTGCCCGTATCAGCGCTTTAATGTATCCCAAAAAGGAACCGATCATCTTGCCCGCATCAGCGCGTGAATGCATCCCCAAATGTAACCGATCATCTTGCCTGTATCAGCACGTAAATGTATCTTCAAAGGTAACCGATCATCTTGCCGGAATCAGCGCGTAAATGTATCTCCCCAACATATGAAATGATCTAGCATGTATCAGCGCTTGAATGTATCTCCACAAGTAACCGATCATCTTGCCGGTAACAGCGCAAGAATGCATTTCCCCCTTAATGTGCAATCAACTTGCAAGTATCAGCGCTTAAATTTATCTCCTCAAGTATGCAATCTTCTAGCCAGTATCAGAGCCTGACTGGATCTCCCCCAAATGTGCAACCAACATGCCTGAAACAACGCGTGAATTTATCTCAAGTATGCAATCATCTTGCCTGTATCAGCGCGTGAATGTATCTCCCCCAAGTATGCAATCATCTTGCCAATATCAGCGCGTGAATGTATCTCCCCAAGTATGTAACCATCTTGTGTGTATCAGCGCGTGAATAAATCTCCCCAAAGTATGTAACCATCTTGCCTTTATCAGCGCGTGAATATATCTTCCCTAAGTATGCAATCATTTTGCCTGTATCAGCGCGTAAATGTATCTCCTCCAAGTATGCAACCATCATGCCTGTATCAGCGCGGGAATATATCTTCCCTAAGTATGCAATCATTTTGCCTGTATCAGCGCGTAAATGTATCTCCTCCAAGTATGCAACCATCATGCCTGTATCAGCGCGGGAATGTATCTCCCCCCAAGTATGCAATCATCTTGCCTGTATCAGCGCGTGAATGTTTGTCCCCCCAAGTAGGCAATCATCTTGCCTGTATCAGCGCGTGAATGTATCTCCCCCAAGTATGCAACCATCATGCCTGTATCAGCGCGGGAATGTATCTCCCCCAAGTATGCAATCATCTTGCCTGTATCAGCGCGTGAATGTTTGTCCCCCAAGTAGGCAATCATCTTGCCTGTATCAGCGCGTGAATGTATCTCCCCCAAGTATGCAACCATCATGCCTGTATCAGCGCGGGAATGTATCTCCCCCAAGTATGCAATCATCTTGCCTGTATCAGCGCGTGAATGTTTGTCCCCCAAGTAGGCAATCATCTTGCCTGTATCAGCGCGTGAATGTATCTCCCTCAAGTATGTAATCATCTTGCCTGTATCGGCGCGTGAATGTTTATCCCCCAAGTATGTAATCATCGTGCCTGTATCGGCGCGTGAATGTATCTCCCTCAAGTATGCAATCATCTTGCCTGTATCGGCGCGTGAAAAAAGTATCTCCGTCAAGTATGCAATCATCCTGCCTGTATCAGTGCGTGAAATTATCTCCCCCAAGTATGCAACCATCTTGCCTGTATCAGCGCGCGAATGTATCTCCCTCAAGTATGCAATCATCCTGCCAGGAACAGCGCGTGAATGTTTCTCCACCATGTATGCAATCATCTTGCCAGGAACCGCGCGTGAATGTCTCCCTCAAGTATGCAATCATCTTGCCAGTATTAGCGCGTGAATGTATCTCCCTCATATATGCAATCACCTTGCCTGTATCAGCGCGTGAAATTATCTCTATCAAGTGTGCAATTATCTTGCCTTTACCAGCGCGTAAATGTATCTCCCCCAAGTATGCAACCATTTTGCTTGCATCAGCGCGTGAATGTATCTCCCTCAAATATGCAATTATCTAACCTGTATTAGCGCATAACTGTTTCTCTCCCAAGTATGCAATCACCTTGCCTGTATCAGCGCGTGAAAGGATCTCTCTCAAGTGTGCAATCATCTTGCCTGTATCAGCGCATAAATGTATCTCTACAAGTAACCGATCATCTTGCCGGAATCAGCGCGTAAATGAAACTCCCCAAGTATGCAATCATCTTGTCTGTATCAGCGCGTGAATGTATATCACGCATGTATGCAATCATCTTTTCTCCCAAGTATACAGTCATCTTGTTAATTCAGCGAGTAATTATATTTTCCTTAAGTATGTAATCATCCTGCCTGTATCAGCACGTGAATGTATCGCCCCCAAGTATGCAATCATCTCGCCTTTATATGCACGTGAATATACAATTATCTTGTCTGCATCAGCGCGTGAATGTATCTCATTGGCAAAAAGCCGCTGACCGCTAAAAAGATCTTTTAGTACATGTATATATTTTAAAATATTTTTACGTATGGATTCAATTAAGAGAGAGCCGGTGGACTACGAGGAGGCTGAGCTTGCATGCATATTGTCATATTACAACCAAGAGTCCGAGCCCCGAGAACTCACGGAAGCAGATGTTACGTTTTTCCAAAGACGCCAGGATCAAAGGTAAGAGCTTCTCATGTGGCGATGTTTGCACAGAAAATGAAAACATGCATATGATAACAACACAAAATAAGAAAAAAAGATTTCAACGTCTTTAATATTTATTACAATTGGCAACATATCGTTCCAGTTTCTTTGATTTTTAGATACCTCTTAAACTCTAATCATGATTGAAATAAAACGCAACGTTTCGCAATTCACGAGACGTTACGAGATGTTGTAATAAGAGTTTCTTGTCACTACAGCGATAAATTTTTCTCTCACTTTTTTTTAAATTGTAAGAACGTACTTCTTAGCGGTTTCTTAGCCATGTGTACCCTGTTACTTTACTGCTCATCAGTGAGTCACTGGGGATCCGTGACCACTTTTCATAACCCTGAAAAATTTGTTCAGATTGATTCATTGCAAAGAAAACGGTTTGTGGATTTAAATTTTGTTTATACACATTCGTCGGCTAAATTTAACAGATAAGCACTGTAAGAACAAAACACTTTTCCCATATTTTATAATTAGCTTATTTGTTACCATATATATATATTCAAATGTAACCACAAGTGTAATTTTCTATTTAATATTTTATTCCAGATTCGGGTACTTCCCTCCAGAAAGCGGGTTTCGAACACGGCGAGAAGTGAGAACGCTGTCAGAGGAGGAATGGGAGCGTTTTGTTACTGTTGTACAAACAATGTATAGGGTACATATACTATTTTAGATCAATCGAACTGTACAGTATTTAAAAGAAATTACATTAATTGGTGCCCATATCGAAAGAAACTTATAATAAATGTACACTCACGGCGAGAATTCGCTATTCGCTTTTTTCTTAGCATGTCTTATTCCGCCCGTTCAAGTCATGTCAGTTGTCAAAATGTTGTTAACAACCAGTTTCAGATTCATGTATTCCTTTAAATTATTTATGCTCTAATGAAAAAGCCTTAATTTCTTTCAATGAAGAACATATCTGAATAAATATTAAAACTAATCAGTCAATAAATTTCAAACCTTGAAAATTTTTGAAGTCGACTTTTCTAAAACTTATGAAATACCACCTGATAGAAAACGGTTCGTTTTTAGTTTATTATGCTATTTTTGACTAAATAAAGGTAAATATTTTAAGACTTACATTAACTTTTAACGTCATTAAACGCTTTTTAAATGTGACTGTCTTAAATATAGGAAGGGACACTGCACCGTTTTGGACGGCTGCATGGACAATGCGGTAAGAATGTTCATAAAGGGGCCGCATTTCTACCTTGGCATAGAGTTTTCATATTAGAGTAAGTACCTTAGTCATACGTTAAATCATTCTGTTACAGCATTCATTGATTAATTCAGACAGATTGACTTCATAAAAAGTTTATTCCTTCAAATTTTTGCATGATAACTATACTAGTCCATAGTTTTGAAGGAACTATAAAACATCTTGCCCGGAATTAGATTCTCAGATACCGATGTTAGGGTGCGTGGAGTCCCGCTGGAGCTTATGTTAGTATCAGCGATTTTATAGATTTCGTCTCAGAAAATATTACACCCAGACCGGCAACGTATTCTTTACATACCCTGTCAAGAAACCCCAAATAAGCTATATAATCTGAACGATGGACATAAAGTAGACAAGTCATGAGCTCAATATTATCCTACGTAAACATGCATTGTTTGCCAAAAGGTGCCTTCGGTACATGTGATCTATTTTCGGTTTTCGATATGTTATGAACTGACGTTTAATTTACATTTTTCTTCTAAACAGTAAGCGATTTTTTACAATGCTAACCACATTATATACGAAATACAAGGACGCCACCACTGTCCTACCTGTTATTTTAAGAGAACAAGAAAAAAAAACGAATTCGATATGCTGTTTCTGAGGGAACTTGCAGTTTTTAATCATTACAAAAAAAATTATAAAAAAAAACAATCGAAACTACTGAACGGTCAACAGTTCGCGAGCGCGGACGTTTTTAGAATTTTATAAAACTGGTAAAAATACCAAAGTACATTTCTATAATGTATCAGGTAATAATAAAATACAAAATTACATTTGTAACATTTGTGTAAGGTATCAGGTAATAAAAAAACTCATTCCTGAAACTAAAAGTATATAATTAACAGCGATATGCTGATCAACACTTTGCAATTACCTCCATTCCAATTTCAATAGGATTAAATAACAAAACACTAGTCAAAATTTCCCTCGACAAATGACAATACCTTTATAAAATTGGAAACCTTTCAATTTGTCCGAGTATATTCATGAAGTTTATTACCGATACTGCTGCAGTGTCGAAAGATATATATTTTGACATACTTGAATATCCATGAAAATTTACTCGCTAATCTAGCAAAGGTGATTCCAGAAAGGGTTCAGTGGGGTCGCTCGAAGCCCCCTTTTGGATAGAAATTTTTAATTGTCATAGAGATTTTGACTAGAAAAGTAAAAAATATTATATAACTACTGCCCTAGTATTCCTCCTAACGAACCCCCTTTCTGAAAATACCGCATCGAACCATGCACTGTTAAAGCCATCTTGTAGTAACGTTACTTCAAATCTCAGTTTTGAAGAAGAGATGCGGAGAATCGATCAACGAGTCTTCCTGCCTTACTGGGACTACACGATAGACAACAACATCACTAGACCCAGCGATTCTGTTCTTTGGTCGGAGTGTTTCTTCGGTAATGGCGTAGGGACTATCCAGACGGGACCTTTCAGGAACATGTATGGGGGACACAGTATTCAGCTCTTACGAGACTTTGCAAGGGATGGGCAGTGTCCACCAAGACTTATCAATAAAATGGATATATATGGAATTCTTAAAAAATGTCATTTTAAGGTAAGTTTACAACATTCTGATTTCATATAAAATATCAATATGATACATGGTCTTTTTAGCGTTAATGTTTGTCTCAAATTTTGGGTAAATTGCACCATCTTGATTCATATTCAAATAAATACAATTAAAATACAAATTTAAGCACTTTAAAATAAACTAATCCAGACACATTGTCGCCCTCGATTAGCATGTCCACATTATATTATTTTACAAAAGAAACTCCATAGTTAAACTTAGGTAGCCTGTACTTTTGTCAGTGCGCACTTAGTGCAAACATTGACTTATTCTGGGTTTTACTTTCATACTTCCGCATATTTTATGGGTTTTTTGAAAGTATAATAGACACAGATTATTAATTTTTACAATGATATTTTCAATGACAATAGAGAAAACGCGATATGCATCACGAAGACCAAATGAAAAAATATATGTATTATTAGTATATATTTTACTTAGATCTTATCTTTGAAACTTTATTGTAACGCACTTAAAGACTTAGTGACGCATTTGTACAAAATTGGTCTGTCACGTGACTGTCAAGTGATCGTTAACTGTCTATAACTCCGGTCCTAATCGCGTTAGATAAAAAAAATCCAATTTGATTACATCACATAAACGAGTTGTCCAATGTGATTAAAATCATCTCCTGAAAACCGCAACGCTATCAGGTTTGTCAGATCTGACTTTAGTGAGATTGCGAGTTGTCTTACGATCTAATGTTTTGTGTTTTAACAGGATATAACCACCGGGTCGGCGTCGCTTTTCTCAAACGTACACAATTTGGAACTGTTACATGATGGCGTTCATGACTGGTTGGGAGGTGATCTAGACGAGCTCCCGTTCTCCGCCTTTGACCCTGTCTTCTATTTACACCATGCTTTTATAGACTACATTTGGGAAAAATTTAGACAGCATCAAATCAGTCGGTAATTGCTTTGAAGTTTTTTTCCACGTAGCGCTGATTTCAATATGACACAAATAAATAACTTTTTTAAACATGAAATATATTTTGCAGTTTTTCACACAGGCGATACCATCAAAACATAATTATACAACTTCAGAAAAATGGGAAAACTTGTAGAAAAAAAAACTAAGTTCAGTGCAAAAATAGATATCAAAAAGGCCAACACCGTATTTTCACAATACACAAGCATAAGACTGATTGATGACAGCTTAGACCATAACTCGAAAATTCTGTCACGGTAAAATGAATACCGAATAACGTTAACCTAAATTTGCAACAAGGGTGGTAATAGCGTCCCTTGATACATGTACATGTCGGGGTTTTTCTTTGATCGGTGTCCCATGCAAACGACAAATAAAACTTATATCGCACGCTTTTTTATTGAATCTTTAGTTATGTACCTGTATTTTAGGTAACATTAATGAAGACACAGAGGTATAAACTTGTATGCCGCCGTCAATAATAATTGGAATCTAGATCATTAACGTCTAAATATTTCTGATAATACGTCTTCTTCTTACGGGGTTTACAAATTGTTGCGCAAAGCATACATATCGACGATCGAGCATTGAAAAATAATTCTGCAATTATTTTCAACTGAAGTATAATATAAATTGCGACAAAAATGATAATTTCGGTAAAAGATTTATCATAACTTTCAAGAAATCGCATCCGAATCGTAACATAAAATCTACTAGCTACGGACGTCGCTCCGATTTTTGCCGATTTATTTCAACAAGTTGCGTTTAAAATTAATAGGAGAGTTTTTTATGGAATGAATTATTTTTTTATCGAGTTATATGATAAGCAAAGTCATAAATTGCCGAAAAAGAAATATATTCTACGTTTAATAATGGAAACTGGTTGATTTGCTTTCATTTTTGTTTGATTTTGTCCGCTAAAATAACACAATATAAAACTCATCAAACTGTCACAAATGTTTTTAATATATTAGGATCACATAGTTCTATCAATACAATTAATTTGCTGCCGAAAATCTTCATCAACACAGCGAAAATCTTAGTTGGGGTAAGTGCACATAATTTCGGATAGTCCGAATTTCGGATACGAATTTTAAACACTTATTAAATCTAAAATTAATTAAAGAACCCGAATTTTATGTTTTATGTATCTGCAAGACAGCTAATGATGAATCAGTTATATATATAAAATTGAATGAAGAAATATAAAACTGTTTCATTGTCAAAAACATTCCAGTTATGATACCCAAATTCCAGTTCGATATCACATATTATGCAGTTTTAGCAGGTTTTCACTATTTTAAGTAATAGCACCTTTTACCAGCTAGATCCCTTAAAATTTAAAAGGATTAAGCTTATGGCATAATGCATTACTAACTATTGCTTGTGATTTTATTTCTCAAAAAGTTAAAAAAGTGATAAAAATAAAATTTGAAGCAGCGACTAAATAATCTAAAAGAAAAGCATGTATATAACTTGTACAATAAAATATTTTAAGCATTCTTTTTCGAAACAAAATCACGTTATCGTTATATGCCCTGCCTGTGAGCACCCTGCCCCTTTTTTGTGCCACCCTGCCCCATTTTGAGGTCTAGAATAATCCCTACGAACATTAGGTGTATGTCGTTTCAGTTGTAACGTAGACCCGGAAAGTGATTGGCGCCCAGACGACGATTTGTGTCAGAAAGGTCGAGAAGATCATGGTGCAGACGACACATTATTTGGATACTCACACTTGCGCAATATTGACGGTTCTTGGCAGAACTGGACTCGAGTATTCTACAACTACGAGGACCAGCCAACCTGCCCAGACTGCGGCCATTCTAAATATCTGTATTGTGATAAAAATGTAGATCCTCGATTCCCCGGCGGACTTTGTCTGACAAAAACCTTTGAGGCGTGCGAACAAAAGGACAGATACTACCTCAATTTACTGTCGTTAAATTTTGATGATGGCCCACCGGTTTATCCTATGAACTCATCTCCGGTTGGGAAAATTAAGGGTCTGCCAGGGGATGGCCGGTCAAGAAACATGTCTTTAGAAAACAGCAAAGAAATTCTTCTAGCAGAAACTGGTAAGTACTATGTAAATAATATTTCTTAGCTGTGACAGAAGTTTTACGAAATAAATAGCTATACTATAAACATTTTCGAAGATTTTCGTGCAGGTAGAATTACACATTGAATGAAAAAGGTAAAATTTGCATATCAGGAATCGCCACACTCACAAAACACAGCCTCTCCATGCAGCGAAAAGGAAGAGAAGAAGAGATAACAAGAGATAACATGTTTGTTATAAGTATGTCAATTCAAATAAGACGCCACGAACAACTAACGAAAACGAGAACCCTTGGGGTTACCTCATTGGAACGGTCAGTGTTGAGAGTGAGAGTTTCAGAGAATAAAAAACCATCTCTTTGGTTAGTTCGCCATTTTATTATCAACTAATGAATACTTTATTTCGTGCAGCTTAATCACATTTGTTTGGTGAAGAACCTTTGTGAACTAAAGTTTACCCTAAAAATGCTATTCAAATACCTCTTGTTCACTAGTACTAAATGTATTGCGTATAATAGCTAGTTTTATTTTAATTTTTTCAGCGAGAGGAGGCGTTGAAGCTGTTGATTTCCTTCAAGCATTAAATGTTGTAGTAAGCGAGAAAATTCCATACACAGTGGAGAACAAAGGTATTATATTACGCTTAACTATTCCATCAATAATTGCAGCCAATCGCCTTTATTTTAATTCACTTTTGAACGTTCTTAAATTAGCTGATAAATGCAATATATAAAATAGGACGATAAATAAAATAAATAATACCAGCCTCTATTTAAGTGCCAAGAGGGCAAAGACATTTTTGCTTTTATGCAATGACAATTAAAAGAATTAAAACGGGATTCCTTAGTGGTGCGGGTTCGCTCCCAGGTAGAGGCAATATCATTTGAAATTCACGGTAGCGCTATTTCTGCAGTGTGGCGGGCGTAAACGTCTCCCCGTACATATAGTTAGTACTGGTATCAGTAAAATAATCCCTTGCCGAAGTCATGCAGATATGATAACGTATAGCAGGGCTATCCGATCAAACTTCTTGGCGATGTCCCGGTCAACTCAGTTGGTTGTGTAGTCGGAATTGCAGGGCTAGGCGTGTCGCCGTGACGGTGCGGGTTCGGTCCCAGGTAGAGGCAAAACCATTAGCGAACCCGCAGACAAGTTACTCTTCGTTGCACGTGGGCAGACCAGTTAAATGTTCAGCAAAAACACAATTATTAAAACCAATATAAGGCTTACCATAAACAGTTTAATATAGGGCTGTGTTTCCACTGTAGAATGCTCCAATGGCTTTCACTTAATTTCACGGTGTCAAAAATGCCGCATACCTTTCACAGCATAAAATGTATAATTGTGAGTTGAACTGCTATGTTTTAATACTTGAATTTAAGAATTATATTTTTTTATAAACATACCCTTCTCCATGTATGTATGTCTATTGGTTTGTGTATTTCAGAGAAACATCCGCTAGAAGCTAGACAATCCAGCGTCGGCAGAGTGACATGTCCACTGCCGTTCTTGACTCTTATAGTGGTCATTGTTTTAGAACTAATATTTCTTCATTAATCAGGCCTATAGTTTTTACCAAGATCCTGAGTAACTCCTCACAGCCATAAAGCTAGGCTTTACTATTACCTCTGAGCAGGAGCAGATTGCACTTGGCAGCTAATGAATTTACAACGACCACTGTGTAATTTGATAGTCATTTACCTTTAGCTCATCACAGATGTTTCTATTAATGATTTTTTTAGCCATCATCATTGCAAAGCAGCAAAAGAATTATTTTCACATTTTTATTATAAGAACACCATTAACAATTATTATCACTATCATTTATTTCCAATATTAAGTAATATAACATTGAATTTGTATAGCAAATTGATTGCGATTGTTTTATGCATTTGTTCGTATGTTTATGTGTGTTGTATGCATCTCCTTGTAGCATCAAGTTTTACAAAATGCTCATTTACTTCGATGCAGATGTTTAGCTAAATATACATTTCGTTATGTTTGTAATTCAATAAACTCATCAGAAAAATTGTATTGTTGTAGATAAAGTCCTATTTTGCGAACGTTTTATCCCTTTTAATGGCCGCTGCTGAACTGAGCAATAAATCTTCTCCGCCCAACTGTCTGTCAGTCCATTCGTCCTTTTGTCACATTTTGGTATCTCGATAGGAACTTGCAAATCACTTTGAATTCTTAACAATATACAGAAACATTTGAATATGTCAACAGAATGTCACTTTATGATTGTTTATACCTTGCCGTTAGAAATAGGTCACAAAGGTCAAATTGTGAAAGCGGTCAGTGTCACAATTAAATGGCGTATTTTGATTTCTCTCCGAATAGCTGGTGGTTGTCAATATTGTCTGCCCCGTTTCCAGTCCTCCTTGGATAATTTTGTGTGCAGCGTTTCCTGTCCTCCTTAGAAAATTTTGTGTACACCGTTTCAAGTCCTTCTTGGATAATTTTGTCTGACCCGTTTCCATTCCTCCTTGGATAATTTTGTCTGACCCGTTTCCACTCCACCTTGGATAATTTTGTCTGACCCGTTTCCAATGCTCCTTGGATAATTTTGCCTGCTCCGTTTCCAGTCCTCCTTGGATAATTTTGCCTGCTCCGTTTCCAGTCCTCCTTGGATAATTTTGTCTGACCCGTTTCCAGTCCTCCTTGGATAATTTTGTGTGCAGCGTTTCCTGTCCTCCTTAGAAAATTATGTGTACACCATTTTAAGTCCTCCTTGGATAATTTTGTCTGTCCCGTTTCCAGTCCTCTTTGGATAATTTTGTCTGTACCATTTCCTGACATCTATGCATAATTGTGTCTGACCCGTTTCGAGTCCTCCTTGGATAATTTTGCCTGCTCCGTTTCCAGTCCTCCTTGGATAATTTTGCCTGCTCCGTTTCCATTCCTCCTTGGATAATTTTGTCTGACCCGTTTCCAGTCCTCTTTGGATAATTTTGTCTGTACCATTTCCTGACATCTATGGATAATTGTGTCTGCCCCTTTTCAGTCCTCCTTGAATAATTTGTCTGCTCCGTTTTCAGTCTTCCTTGGATAATTTTGTCTGTCCTGTTTCCAATCCTCCTTTGATTATTTTGTCTGCACCATTTCCTGTCCTCCTTGGATATTTGGTCTTTTCCGTTTCCAGTCCTCCTTGGATAATTTTGTCTGTCCTGTTTCCAATCCTCATTTGATTATTTTGTCTGCACCATTTTCTGTCCTCCTCGGATATTTTGTATGTCCCGTTTCCAGTCCTCCTTGGATAATTTTGTATGCTCCGTTACAAGTCCTGCTTTGATAATTTTGTCTGCTCTGTTTCGATAGCAGAATTCCATTAGGCTACTGCCAATGTCTTGTCATTTCCAAAATCATGATTGAATGTAATAAATGTCCCCGGTATCTTGTCTATTTATTACTTTGTTGAAGCTTGTGCATTTAGTGTAATACGCATGTTAGGAAAATCACATTTAAAACAAGAGGACCAAAATTACACAAGGTACAACAAAAAAATGACAAAAATGTTAAATTTAACTTACTGGCCTTATAGCATTGTCGATAACTTGAACTGATAAAAAAACTGACAGAGCTGCCACCAATGCTATTCAATTATAATATAATGACAGTACAAAACTATTCACTTGCAAGGTTGTGATGAATTATGGTGATGTTAAGGTAGTAGTTATAACCTGCTGCTGATGTCCAAACAATTTTTGACACTCGTCAAAGTCGTTCAAGAAAAGGCAGGACATAGACCAATTGCCGGAGGGGAGCATGTGACAAAAGAATGTTCAATGGGACATGCGCCGGTGAGCCGCCGGAGGGGACCTGAAGTAGAACCCGCAGACTCACGTGATATCTGTCCGAGGACATGTATGTTCGGGTGCATCCAGAAAGCCTGTCGTTGCCTACCAGATAAGTGCAAGACCGATCGACTTCATCGTCAAAATAAAGAAACTTGGTACATGTAGGTAAGTTAGTTATGACAAAAAGACGAACTCTTGTTCATTTTGAACAGCTCAACGGAAGAGGTGAACTTTTATGCAAAAGCTTTTTCATATTGATAACTGGGGAACCCTGCCCGTTCAGTAATTTGAGAACCCCCTGAGGTCTTACGTACAAGAACTCGGTATCGGTTGTCATTACAAATTAACGGCCTTTATGAACTTTAAATACAACAGGCCATTGCCAAAGTGACTTTAAATGCAAACATCTTGTCCATTCAATAACAAGGGATGAGTAGGGCCAAGTATCGTCAAACCTGTAGGATGTCTATGTCATTATCAGTAAACGCAACTTATCGAGTTTTGAGTCGAAAGTCAGTTACCTTAAATGCAAAACAAGAGGGTCATGATGACTCTTTATCGTTCGACCGAGTACAACTGCTTTTAATAAAGTTGTTACGGGCCTGGTCAATCTGTGCGAGACTAGGGCTGGGTGAAACTGACTTCCGCTTAATAGGCAGTCGCAGTCGCAAGAGATATAAAAACTCTGGCCTTACCATAAATAGATCCAAGGTTTGTACAGATTTCAAGACAAATATCATTTATCAATCTGACGCTGTTAAATACTGCAATAAAATTTGCAAATGAGTTGTTCAATCAACGCTTTATTAAAACTAGAAATCATCGAAACAACCTTTCTGACAGTTTTTCAGGAAATTTGGGTTAATAAGGTTTTACCATATTTGGGCTGTGTGACCTAATTTTTGACACCACATAATCCATATTAAAACTTGAGCTAGAAATCATCGAAACAACGTTTTTGAAATATTTCCAGAATATTTGGGCGGAAAATGTTACCTCTTGAGTGTTAACAAGGTTTTTTTTCACATTTGGGCTGTGTGACCTAGTTTTTAAGCCCAGATGACCCATATTCGAACATGAACTAGAAATCTTCCAATTAACCTTTCTGACATATTACATGGATATTTGGGCTGAAAATGTTACCTCTAAAGTGTTCGCAAGGTTTTTCCATATTTGGGCTCTGTGATCTAGTTTTATTATCCCAGATGACTCATATTCGAGCTTGAGCTAAAAATCACCGAAACAACCTTTCTGACAAATTTCCAGGATATTCGGGCTGAAAATGTTACCTCTACAGTGTTAACTAGAGCTAACACTGAAGGTGATTAATAACCCCTCCACCAGCCCCCAGAACAATGTTCTTAATATTACATAACACAGACCTAAGCAGGTCATTGACAAGCAACAAGAGCAATGACCAGTATGAATATAGGAATTCTAACTTGGATATTTTCACTCTGCTACTGAAATGTTTGTTTAATCAAATGTTATCACTGAATAACCAGTTAATGAAATGTTCAGAAAAGACCGAATTTTAAGACAGTAAAACGTTGAGGTCAAAATTTGCTTGGTAAATGTACAAAAAGTGAAATTAATCACAAAATTTACACTTTATATAGTTATATCCTGCGTCCCTTACGACAATAATGAACTTATTCGTATGAACAATAAAAATGTCAAATCTGGCAAAATTACAGATGATGCCAAACATATGTTTAAAGTTTCAAGTAAAAAAAATTATGAACTTATCGATATGAAAAATATGTCTACCACATCGACACTTCATGCTGAACACATGATTTTAGTTTCACGTCAATATCTTGAAAATGTATTAGTTCACATCACAAGATTCTGTTTAATCATTCCCCTACAAAAATAATGGTTTGGCTCACATGAAAATATGTCACACACATCTACACTTCACGCCGAACATATGTTTTAAGTTTGAAGTAATTATCTTGAAAACTGTACAAGTAGTTCGCGTCACAATGTTTTGTTTAATAGTGCTCCCGTCCGAAAAATAATGGACTGATCCAGATGAAACATATGTAATATCATGCCGAATATATGTAAAAAGCTTCAAGTCAATATTTAGAAAAGTGGAGAAGTATTTGTGTCATAATATTTAGTTACATAATGCTCCCCTTTCAAAAAATAATGGACTTATGCACAAAAAATATGTCACGTACATGCGCACTTCATGCAGGACATATAATTTAAGTTTCAAGTCATTATCTTGAAAATTGTAGAAGTTTGCATAACACAATTTTTTTAAATCATGTTCCTGCAAAAATTAATGGACTGATCCAAACAAAAAATATGTCAAGCACATCTACACTTCATGCCGAACATATGTTCAAAGTTTCAAGGCAATATCTAAAAGTCTGTACAAGAAGTTCACGTCACAAGATTTCGTTGAATCATGCTCCCCTCCTAAAAATAATGGACTAATCCACGTGAAAAAATACATGTCGCGCAAATCTTCTCACGAACATATTTTTAAAGTTTCAAGTTGGTAGATGTAGTTCATGTTTTCTGAAAATTGCCAGGATATTTGGACTGAAACAGTAGCTACTAGAGCCTTAACAAGATTTTTCAATTTTTAGGTCATGTGACCTAGTTTTTGACCCCAGATGACCCATATTTGAAATCGTCCGATAAATTACTGGGACATACATCCTTACCAAGTTTCGAGACAACCGGCGCAAAAATGTGACCGCTAGAGTGTAAACGAAGTAAGTGTGGACGGACATTCATCGATCCTAATAGCTCACCCTGAGCCAGCTCAGGTGAACTAAAAATCTTGTCAGAAGAATAGTTGGAAAAAGCTGTAGCCTGGTGGTCTAAACTTGATAGGTGTGTTGGCCATGAAAAGTTGAAGTAGATGCGCCGTAAAGTACATGGTTACATAAAATGCGGAACATGTGCTCAATAAACAGAACATATCGAGGCCATCAAACTTGGTAGGACATGACAACAATGAGACCCTCTATTTATTCTGAGGTCAAAAGTAAAGGTTCAATGTCATAGTGACCATCTGCAAGGCTAGTTGGCTGCAGTCAATATGTTTCACAACATCTTATGTTTTACACTGGGTTGATCTTGGCATTGGTTTTCTTTGCATCAACCTCACATTCGCTACATGTAATTGTTGTCCCGTTTCCAAATTTAATATTAATATTGTTGATAAAATCTTACAACCTACTTTTCTTCATCAAACGAACGTTGAGTTTTGAAAGCTTGTTAAGTTACTTTAATTGCTGCCATCATAATAGTCTCCTAAAGATCAAACTCCTCGAATACCTGTACACTTTTCTGGACAAGTTTGTTTTGTGTTTTTGCATGCAACACTGTCAGCCATCTGGCCTAGGTGCTCCAGAAATGAACGATCATTTTGTAACTAACAAATAAATTCTTGGTTTCCGAGGCCTCCCAGTGCGGCGTCCGTTAAACGCCGTCCCATACATTCGATCAGTGCTGTAATCAATTGCGCCCTTTGAAAGCCGAAAGAAGTTTTATGAAAGCAGTTTTATGACGAGAAGCCACTAATCTTAAAATGGTTGAGATCAATGCGAAGAATCTGCAAAGGTTAAACATAAAACAAAGATTTCAATAAGTTACTTATGTTTATTTTTGGAACTGAGAAATGAGGGTTAAAACAAAACCTGTAACTTAATTTTGTTCGGACAACTTTGATCTTAGTATTTTATATGAATATAATTATATCTTCTTAATCTGGATAAGGAATTAAGCTACGTAAATCCTATAAGTGACGACCAGGAGTTTGACCAATATAGACCCATATCACCATAATACATGTCTGAACACCATAGTTATTGTCTTTGCTGCATAGTAAGATTTGCCAAAACTATGAAAAATACAACGAATGAAATTTCACTATTTTATTTGAAAAGTTCAAAAAGAATGAGATAACTATATGTTTTTTTAAAGGGCATATTTCTCCCCATTTAACATACTAGGAATTGAAATCATTAATGCCAAGTACAGACATGAGAAAAAATAAGAAGTGTATGACATAAGCTGAATTAACCTTGAACTTAACCTTGAACTTTGGCATAAGACGTGATTTTATGTGGGACAAAGGGTGAAATTGTATGTCAGCCTCAACTGTAGTCAATGGTGGGAAATCTTCAATGATGAGAAAGGACGTGATAAAGAAATAAAGACAGCAGCTAAAGTGACTTTAAACTTAAGCATTAGACATGTGAATAAATGAATATGTGTGGGATTGGTGCCAAATAGACTGTGAGCTTGAACTGCGGCCTAGTGAAATTGTCAAGTAGAAATATAATATTACCTAAGAACATGTTAAATTGACATTAACCTTCTATATACTGACTCCAAATTCAGTGATTTCACTAATTCCAAATACAATATGAGGCATCTGCTCAAGGATTCCAATCATTTGGTGATATTTGAAGACTCAGGGATAAAGCTTCTTGACTTGTAGTATTTGGTTTGACCTTTGAGGCCCATGTGACCTGACTTTTGACCTAGTGACACCAAAAACAATAGAAGCCATAGTCAAGACTAAAATCATAATGTGAAGTTTAATGACTCAGTCAACTGATAAGATCTTCAAAGCCCCACCTTTACCCAGTGACGCTAAAATTTATAGCATTATCTGTAAGGCTTCCAATCATGCTGTTTAGTTTGAAGACTCTTGGGGAAAATTAATGTGACTTTTTTAAAGTCCCTGTTACCATGCCCCACTGACCCCAAAATCAACTGCAGACAAAGACTATAATCATACTGTAAAGTTTGAAGAGTGTCAAAAATGTCTTCCATGAGTAAAACTGGAAATAATGTACAAGCTGCAAGTGACCTTGACCCAGTTACCCCCAAAATAATAGTGGCCATCTATTCAAGAACTACAATCGTATTTTAAGTAGAGGCTCCAAAAAAGTGGGCAATCTATTAAATGAGTACAATATACTCAAAGACAACAATCATACTTTGAAGTATGAAGACTGGGTAAAGGGTTCTTCACTTACTGAGCACCAATGGATTTTACCTTTAAGGTCTCTTGTGACCTTGACTTTTGACCCTTAAAACAATAAGGATAGTCAACTCAGTAGGTCCAATCATCCTATGAAGTTTGAATTGACCTACTGTTATTGGGAGTAATGTGTAATGGAAATAAGGATAGCAAATAACAATGTCTCTCTAAGAGGCAGGGAGACATAATAGTTCCTCAGCAACACACTATGGATAACACAGAAATGATGGATTGACCAGTGAATAGATCAAACCCTCAGCAAATCACTCAAGCAATCATTTATCATCAACAGCAGCACCTACACTATCTCAACCATAATGAGGATGATAATGATGATGACAATCATCATCATTGTTTTTGACTGACTTTCTGGATCCTGGCCTGACTGTGGAGTAGCTTTGTTTGTTTTTAAGAGAACCAAGTGGAGAAAGTGTACATATGACACACCCTAGAAAGACCAAAAAACCAGTACATGCAAGCCTAATACAGCACTTATTAGTCTTTAAAGAACAAATGCAATCTGGAATTGACATCCCTTTAATAGATTCATTCAACAAATAATTAAATATTGAATAATAATAAAGGATAAATGATTTTAAAGCATCTTAAGAAAGTCAAAATTCCCTTTGCAAGTCTGTATACAATCATGATGAAAAGATAATCCTGTTTCCACAAGGGTTTGGATGATTTTATGTCAAAATATGAGGATTTGAAAATAAATTATTATTTAATTGAAATTTACAAAAAAAATTTACTATTAAAGGACTTAAACAGTAAAATAAAGTGAACAGAAAATTAATCATGACTTACCTAAAATTTATTGATTAAGATAAGTAAACGAAATTTGGTTGGAATTATTAACCCCTTACTTCATCTACATGCATTTAATTGCATGTGTGACAAGTGTAGATCCAGATCAGCTGGCACATTCATGCTGTCTGATCAGTAGCTGTTTTGTTTGCTCTTTGGGAAACATTAAGATTTGCCTTAGCTTAGGATGCTTAAGAACCATTAACATCTGCCCAAGATTATAAAACTGAGATTGCAGACCAATCTCAAGCATCCAACTGGTCTCCATTTCAACAAATCAGATGCTTAAGATATGAGACTGGTCTCCAATGTCAGTTTTATGATCTTGGGACCTTGACATACAAGTAAAACAAGAATGTAAAAGTGCAGTTTAACAAGTGCAGACCAAGTACATATACACTAACAGGAAATAGAAACATAACACTAAAATATACTTTTATATATATATGTCAGTTTTTTCATATAAGATCAAAGTCTGTATTTGTATATATTTTCAGAAAAAGCTTAAACCTTATGCAAGCCAATACAATTTTTTAAAATTAAACATTTTAATGATTTAAAAAAAGGAAAACATCTGTTAGCAGAATTTACCAGTATCAAAAATCTATAAATCAATTGTATGGTAATATTTCTCAATTTCAATTATATGGTAATATATTTTTATTGTTATGTTCCTTTTTTCTTTTAGCATAAAATATAAACACATGACTGTATAATATTTACTCTACTGAAATAAAATTTCAATAAATCAAATTTCATCATCATTTCTATTTGATTGTAACCATTTTAACGTTTCATGTGATATTACGGTAATTACACATTAATTTAAATGAAGGAATTACAAAAATGACAAAATAAAATCCTAAATTGAAAAAAGTTACTTATAAAATCCACAGAGAATAAATATCGTTCAGTTTTCATTAACAACAATTTACTGGTACAAGTTAGTTCTTATCCTCCATGGATGATGCTTTTATCCCAAATGCCACAATGTAGATTCAGATCAGCACACAGTCATGCAGTATGATCAGGATTTACACTTGTCACCTACAGATTCATTTTGTTATTTTTGACCAAAAAAAGAAGCACACTACATGGATCTGCCAATCGATATTGATCTACACAAGTTGCAAATGGGTTAAAATACATACATATGTAATAAAGGGTAAAAAACAATGTACAAGCAATTATGATTTCTTAAGAAGTTCCTTAAAATTTAATATCATTTTTTTACAATTTTCATTAATTATTAAGGTAATTCAAGTAAAATAAAATTAAATAAAATTATCACAATGAAAAAAGAATTAAATGTATATGTCATTTGACATGCAACTTATGCTGATGATCATCTGAGTAGCCAAAGCTGCTTTTCTCCGAGGGCCAAAACAATATTCTTATAATAATGACATATGGTGAGAAATTTTAAGACATCATAATCCATTTTTCTTGGAATTTTGACCCAATTACTCTTAAAATTCTGTAAAAATAAATGTAAATACCAATAATTTTAATCCTAGTAAAAGCTTTAGTAACATTTATTGCCTTTGTAGACCCATATCAGCCTGTGCATCAACAAAGTCTGGTCAAGATCTACACTGTTTGTGAGAAGGTAACACATGTCTGCCAACTCCACACGACATAATGAATGGGTTGGATATGCTGGCTTCCACCCCATGTGCAACTAATGAGGAAAGCCAGGACCACTACCCTTATTTAGGGCATGGAAACCTCCATGAACTATAGAACTGTCAGTATATACCATTTAAGGAAAATAAAAACACTCATAAAAAAGATGTTTTACAGAAAACCACAAAATTAAGATCCAAGAAAATTTATAAATGCAAAGCACTTTGAATAATTGATTTGACAGGAGAGCATAGACTTTTATCAGACTGACTGATACAGACTTATCTGGGTTAACATGATAGCAAATCATGTATGCCATGTCTATTGTAGGTAGAAATGTAACTATCTTCTTCAATGTCTGAATTTATCAGGGCAAACTCCGGTTAGCTGGATTTAACCCTTTCCTCCATATATACGCATTTTTACGCATATGCGACCAGTGTAGATCCAGATCAGCTGGCACATCTGTGCCATCTAATCAGGATCTGCACTGGTTGCATTTTGGTCAGAAATAACCTAATGAATAAAAATGCAAACAGTTTAGATCCTGATCAAACGGAACAGATGTGCCTGCTGATCTGGATCTAAACTGTTCGCCCATGAATTAAAGGTGTATCTATGGAGGCAAGGGTTAAGACTGCCCAGTTACCTCTAAGACGGGACTTCCCAGTAGGAGCAGATTATCTTTGTGTATTAAATTACTTTTTCCTTGCAGAATAGATATCCATTGCAACCTTTCATATATTTGTTTTAAAGGCAGTCGCTACAGTTTCATAAAAATTTTCCCAATAATAGATTTCATTCAAACTTTGTATATGTCAAGAACATGATGTTATGCAATGAAAAACCAAATAAAAATGGGACCTTACCGGGGTTACTTGTTTTTTATTAGATACCGAAGATGTCACATTTTGAACAATTTTTACGATTTTCATAGACTTCTTTGTTGGCAGAAAATCATAGAATGTATCACAAGAATATCATAAATAATTCTATTTTTCAGTTAAAAACATTCTAAATTACAAATAAATTGCTAATTATTGCAATACAAATAATGAAACACTTATAAAAAATTAAGTATTACTTATTTTATTACAAAGAATTTATCGTCAAATCTTTTCATTCTAAGGGATGTTTTTAAGTTTACTTAAATTTAACATAATAGAATTTTACCATATACTACCAATATATTCACCAATGTATAACAAACATAAAATAAAAAAGAAAAATGTAGGTTACCATGTTAATTTGTTCGAAATGGCAATTTCAAAAAGTGGGGGGGTCGTAATTATGTATAAACAAAAAGACTAAAAGGTATATAGTGTTCATCATTAATTATTACAGTGGTATCATTTTATTTTGATATGGCTTAATTTTTGCGTATTTCGCGCTCGGACCAGTGCGCGAATTTAAAAACCTAAGCCAAAATTTAACCAATAATCCACACACATATCCGAAACGAGCTATGTCCGAATAAGTCATGTCTTGGACCGTGAACTGTGTTTTATACATTGACAAAACCCAGATTGGACCGTGAACTGTGTTGTATACATTGCATTTAGACGGTGGTACAGTAGTTTAATACTCTTTGAAAAAACTGTAGCGAAGGCCTTTAACTGACTTTTTAAGTTCTGCCTTCATTTTTCAAACTAAAAAAATAAATTATGAGTTTACATATTCTTGTTTATTTTTATTAGCTCTTTTGATCACATGCCGAGTCCCTTCACCCACTGGTAAACACTGATAACTCATAACAATATATCTTCCATCACAGCAGGGCTCAGTGGGTAACATGAGTTAACCATTTACTCAATAAATATGCATTTATTTACTTCTCTGTTTGCTTCTTGGTCAGAAATAACCTAATGACTCTAAAAGTGAGCAACAAAGATTCTGATCCGATTGCAAAGGTGTGCCAGCTAACTGGATATTCACTGATCGCACAGGCTATAAAATCCATATAAATGGATTGATGGTTAACAGTTCCAATTCTGAGTTGGACATTTACTGGTCAGCACTAGTGAAGCCTTTAGTTTTACACAATGACTAGCTGGTCAACATTGGTCACTATTCAAGCCATGCCATTTAATGGTCAGTATGACTGAAGTCCTTTTATTCACTAGAGCCTCAGACCTTTCAATTTCAACAAAGGTTTGGAAAGCAAGGGCTCTTTTATTTTTGGACGTGGTGGGAAAAGTTCAGCCTCGCTTTGACTACAGGGAAATCGCCGCATGTAAATCTCGGGGTAGGTCTTCTGAAACTATAAAAAATAATAATTTATACCATCAATTCCAATAATGATAACAGCATATTGAAGATTATAAAAACAACTTGAAGAAAGATCTGTCAATAACAAAAGGTCAACTATCGAAAGTTTAATGACCATGCCTCTAAACATGTATTATGAAAAAAAAATTTCCTTTTCCTTTATTAATAAACTCTCAAGCGATTCAATAAGAAAAGTATGTACTTCAAAACAGCCATATGACCTCACACATGGCTGATCTAAAGACTTTTTGAAATGAATTACCAAACATGTTAATACCATATTGGAATTGAAAAGATCGTAAAAATCTAAGTAATGTAAAAAGTAATTGTTCGGATCAAATTAACTCAGTTTCTTGTTGAAGACAATTTGAACTCATGTCATCTTCACACCCCTTTTAAGGCTTATTAACTATTTTAATGAAATTTACAATAACCTTTTAATGTTATCGTATGATATAACAAAAGTACCGCGAAGCGGGGAAATACACCCCAAGGGTTGTTTCAGGGGATGTGAGCAAAATTTTGACAGTTGAAGCCCATAGGACGGGAACAAGCTTCAAAATGGTTCAATTAAAAAAGATTGAAGTTATATAAAGAAATCTAAATCCCCACCCCTAAAATCCTAACCAGGTACAAAAATGTCAAGAAAAAACACCAAACAATCGGAGATACCATCCATGGTACCACAGAAAAATGGTCTTAGTTTTTTTGCATACTGCCATTAATAAACACGAGCTGTCAAAGGAGACAGCATGCTCGACTATTCGAATCATTTGAAACAAATGCAATTTGAAGATTAAAACAATAACAACTATGGCCATAAATTCATGTGCAATCAGGAAAAATATTAACAAGTGAATGGTAAGGGAGAAATTCATTTCAAATAACAGAAATAATTCCTTAATGTACCATAAATATTAAACTGAATAGGAAAATAACTATGAAATATTTCTGAATTTGTTAGAAAACTTGTTAGTAATTTGTTATTAGAGTCATTTACTTTTAGTCAAATATCAATCACTTCAGTAATGTTATAGAAAAAGAACTGAAATGATAATATAATGGAAGTTTGAAGTTGATACCTTAAGTATTTGCCAAGTTATCGATGAAGTGCACTTAAGTGAAAATATAAGTGAAACTAGAAATGTGTATATGGGACACGGATGCCCCCGCTATGCATTGTTTTCAGACACTCAAGTGCAATGATGGGAATAATAGCATTTCAAAGACAGTGATGTTCGAGTAATTATAAGAATATGCATAAACTTGAAGATCAAGTAAATTATTTGTATTTGTGGCACTGTTGTCTTCTCATTACCGAAATGTCTGTGAAGAAGTTGGTGGTAATGCAATGCAATATCATAGTGAACATTTGTGCTAAGTTATTTTGAAATCCCTTCATTCATAAAGAAGTTATAGCCCGAACAAGTAAATTCAAGTTTTAGTAACTGTGACATTGACCTTGGACTTACAGTCATGGGTAATGTACGCAACACACCGCCTTGTCATGGTGAACATTTGTGCCAAGTTATTTTGAAAACCCTCCATTCAAAAAAAGTTATAGCCCGGACAAGAAAATTCTATTTTTAGTAACAGTGACAATGACCTTGGACCTACAGGCATGGACATGGTACACGACTCACCACCTTGTCATGGTGAACATTTCTGCCAAGTTATTTTGAAATTACTCTATTCCTTACATAGTTACAACCCTGACAAGAAAATTCTATTTTGGTAACAGTGACCTTGACCTTGGACCTACAGGCATGGGCATGGTACGGGACACACCACCTTGTCATGAAGAACATTTTTGTCAAGTTATTTTGAAATCACTCTATTCCTAACGAAGTTACAGCCAGGACAAGAGAATTCTATTTTTAGTAACAGTGACCTTGACCTACAGGCATGGGCATGGTACGCGACACACCGCCCTGTCATGGTGAACATTTGTGTCAAGTTATTTTGAAATCCCTCCATTCATAACGAAGTTACAGCCTGGACGAGAAGATTCTATTTTTGGTAACAGAGACCTTGACCTTGGATCTACAGGCATGGGTATTGTGCGGACACACCACCTTGTAATGGTGAACATTTGTGCCAAGTTATTTTGAAATCCCTCCATTCATAACGAAGTTAAGGGCCAAGTGTATATTTTGCTTAACACAAAATGTAAGTGAAAAAGGGGCATAATTTGAAAAATATTGGACACAGGGTCTTGTTGGTCATGATGTAGATTTTGATGGTGAAAATATATTTCAAGTTTCAAGGCAATATCTCAAGTAGTTTTAAAGTTATGGGCAAAATGCATATTTTGCTTAACACAAAATATAAGACAAAAGAGGCATAACTTGAAATATATTGACAGCAGAGTTATGGGTCTTGTTGGTAATGATGTAGAAATTGATGGTGAATATACGCCTTTCCAATAAACAGTTTCGCAGTCCTGTACGAGTTACTTCCCGCGACCGAAAATCAATCCAAAACGAGGCTCTGCAGGATAGCTGAACAATCGGGCTAATGGCTTAAGCACATAATAGCTAACCTTATCCGCTATATTGCAGGTCTGCGTTCGTCGCCGGCGGTAAAAAAATTAAGATGCTGGTCTGTTATTCTAACCAGACTTTTTTATGTTTATTATTTGTTAGATATTTAGATTTTTAATGATTTAAGAACATGTACCATTCTTGTTGATAGTAGGCAGTATGAAACGCAATTTGGACAAACATAAGCATTAATTTTACCAATTATGTAAAACAATTTCTTCTTAATATCTTTTCTGCTGAAAATATATTTTACTGGTGTAAATGTTGCAAATTGCTAAGGCTAGTAATGCACTATTATCCTGAAATCGTGATATGTCAACATCTGGTTACATGATCTGAAGACAAAAAAATACAATCTGAATTTGTTGATACTTACACATACAGAATTGTCCTAAAAAATTAAGGCGTTTATGGTCAACGAATAAATAATTTGAATATTTTAAATGTTACGTATACTTCACACGCAAATATGATTGATTCTGTCTTGAAATAAAACAGGATCGGTAATCTGTTTGTTTGTTGTAGAAGTATCATTCGTAGAATAAAATCCAAGGATTTAGATGCCGTCTTCCAAAAACATGGGAATATTTATATCACAATATGGTTGCATATCCAATTTAGATTTCTTTGGTTTGACAGATTGAAATTTTGGCATAAAAGCCCAAACTCTTAATTAAACATATATAAAATGTTTTGACAAGATTTGTTTCTTATTGACGGCTTTTGTTTTTAAAACGTGTCGTAATGTTGATTAAGAATCCATTTAAGTGCTAAATCAAATACATTTGCTGGAACATCCAGTAGTTAAAGGACTCCGAAATACTTAAGAATTGGGAGGTGTAGATACATTGCAAATAGAAATTACACGATCTCTATTGGTCAATGATATCTGCCCCTTTAAGTAATTGACAGATGACCCCGTGTGCGAGACAGTTTGACATGTTTATGGCATGCCGCCTTCAAAATCAATCGCCGCCGACATTATCACAACATGATGTGAGTAGTTGAATAGACACGCTAATCCGGAAACGAGACTCAATTAAGCCGTGAAGAGAACACTGCGACTGTCTGTTAGTTCAAGTCGTTTAGTGTTTAATGCGAGGAATAATGAATTGACACTTTTAGTCAGAAACCTGATTGTTTTATAAATTATTTTCAAAAATATCATGACACTGATGTATTATTACTAATTCAAAGAGAAAATATATTTTCCAAAAAAGAATTTTATTATAAAAAAGAAAGTTGTAGGTACATATTCCCTATTACGTCATTACAGCGAGCAATCATTTTTCCTGTAGAGCAGTCACGTGACTGGACAGGGGAGGTAACCAAATAAATTCATCGAATTATTGGAAAGGCGTATATATTCCAAGTTTCAAGTTGATATCTCAAGTAGTTTATAAGTTATGGACCAAAGTGCATATTTTCCTTAATGCAAAATTTAAGTGAAAAAGGGGCATAACTTGAAAATTTGTAGCAGAGTTATGGGTGTTGTTGGTAATGATGTAGAATTTGATGGTGAATATATATTCCAAGTTTCAAGTTGATATCATAAGTAGTTTTCAAGTTATTTGAAGTGCATTTTTTGTTTAACTCATTTGTTTAACGGACGCTGACGCCAACACTGACGCCGACACCGGGGCGAGTAGGATAGCTCCCCTATTCTTCGAATAGTCGAGCTAAAAAAAGTTACAAAAAATGCTACTGATAGTAACAAACAAGGGAAGTAATTCAATAAAAAGTAAGCCAACAAAAAGGATCTCACCCCAAAAAACAGAAGCACTGCAATCAAGAGCAAATGCCGAGCAATATACACACAGTCATATGACACTTAAATCCAAAGTGTGACCTTGACCTTGAAGTGAGCCATCCGGAATATGTGACCTGCATGTCATCTCAATGTGGTGGACATATGTGTCAGGTGTCTTCGAAATCCATCAAGGGGTTCAAGAGTTACAGAGTGGAAGGGAAACAAAGCGAACATGGCTTTTGCAGCTTGTCTCAATGTAGTAAACATTTGTGTCAGGTTTCTTCGAAATCCCTTAAGGGGTTCAGAGCAGAAGGGAAATAAAGTCATATGATCATTGACCCCTAAGTCTGACCTTGACCTTGAAGCGAGCTATCCCAAACATGGGTTCTGCATGTTGTCTCAATGTGGTAAATATTTGTGGTATTTTCGAAATCCTTCAAGGTGTTCACGAGTCCAGAGCGGAAGGAAAATTACTAATGACAGAGGGACAGCAAGGCGATTACATAAAACGTCCCTTTGGGCGTATAAAAATGTTGTATAGTAAGGAAGAAAACCCTCGTTGTTAAACATTGATAATGATGAAATTTTATAACAGCTTGACCAATCTGCTATTTGACTATAAATATATTAACTAGTATTTACTCCATAGATATATCTTGTGTGTGCAAACACTACAGATCCAGATCACCTGGCATATCCATGCCATCTGATCAACACTCGTAGCATTTTGAGTCATTAGGTTGTTTTTAACTTAGATGCAAACAGCATAGATCCAGATTAGATGGCATAGATTTGATAGCTGATCTGGATCTACACTGGTTGCAACATGCAATAAAACCAAGTATATATGGAATAAATAGTTAACAGAGTTACTAAAATGTATTCATTATTGAACCTGTTTTAGTCTTTTTTTCTTTTCCTTTAGTGCCATTGTATTATCTGCAACAATTTCCTCGAGCAGTGAGGCAAGAGCGAGCTGAGAGGACGTTAGTCTCTGGTTCTCATATTCCTCTAATGACAGGTGCTTACAGAAATGGACCGATGTAGCCGAATCATCCGAAGAATAACGTATCTGAAAATACACACATCATTAACACAACTCCATGAATTATTGCTGTTATCCTGTAAGTGGGCAGTGTAGATCCAGATCAGCTGGCACATTTGTGCCAACCGACTAGTTACACATGATTAAGCATACTATATCTCTGCAGTCTGATCAGGATCTGCACTGTGTGCTTTTTGGTACAAAACAATCTAATAAATATAAAAGAAACAGTGCAGATCCTGATCAGTCGTCACAAATTGCTTTGTCTGAATAATGTTTATACCAGTGACAGGAACAGGATAGGCTGTATGCCATAGCACAGATTTTACGAAGAGTTATATCCCAGTTATAGGGGTAGTACAAAGTTTATTAAGTAACATTATAGGTTGTATAACCCATATTATTTCTATGCATTACATTTCATCCACACCTGTGACAGTCATTTTCTCTTTATATCATAATTACCAACAGTTAATTACCTGTAACTAAAATGTTACTGCAAGATGAGCAGTAAACTGACAGCCAAGTTTTAAACATTTGACAGAGGGTATGATTTATGAGTACTGTAGGAGTGAACAACTACAAATACAAAAATTTTATTTATAGTGGGTTTTACGCTGCAAGAGTACTTTAAAAACAGGTTTATTAGAAATTGATTATGCATGGAGACGTTTACTATCTTTTTTCAAATAAAAACTGATGTAATAAATCCCCTCAGCAATACCACTTTGTCAGAAAAATGAAAATTGTCTTAGTATTTTCACTGTGTGCTGATCATATCTTAAAATTTTATCTTTAACCCTTCACTCCAAATAATGTCCTTTATGGCTTGGGAGAACAGTGTAGATCCAGATCAGTCAGTACATCAGTGAAATTTACGTAACAATAATCTCAAGTTCTATTGAATTAATTCAAGCCAGTGGTTGCTGAGATAGCCTTGACACAAAAGGTCCTACAATATACTAAATATAAATTAAAAGGGCAGTAACTCCATTGAAAAACAAACTTTTGGTTAGACAGATATGTTGCTATATTATCATTATTGAAATGAAAAATGCGGATATTTATAATGCACATCTCCTGTATGTAAGCTTATCATAAAGTTACCTTCAATTCAAGCCAGTGGTTGCTGAAAAATAGCCTGTACAAAAAAAAGCCATTATCATTCTATGTATAAATAAAGGACAATAACTCTGTAAATAAATCTGTTAACTGGAGCATGCTGAAAATTCACATCACATCTTGCATCTTGATAGAGAAGCTTCCAATAAAGTTTAATTGCCAGTGGCTGTGAAGAAAGAACCCAGTCACTTGAGGCACTGACAATGCAGTAACTAAAATTATTCAACTGAAATTTTTGGGGGAACAAACGCAAAAATGTCCTGTTAACCTGCAATAAGTCATGTAGTCCTGAAAATTCTGGACTTACACAAAATAAGCCTTAAGTTCTTTATATTTGGTGCTTTATGCGATAAAGTCATGCAGTCCTGTAAATTCAGGTCTTAGAAAAAAAGGCCTGAAGTTATTTAAATTAAGGGCTTTATTCAAAAAGTCCTGTACATTCACGACTTCAGACAAAAAGCCCTTTCAACACAGGACTCAAATCTCACATCTTGTCTGTAAACGATGGTCTTTAATTACTGGATGTTGTGTCATAGACAGGAGAATGACTTGCAGAAAAGAGGAGTGGATGACTTTATAGCGTTTTATTAGTTTGAGCATGCTGATAACATCTTTAGAATATTGGAGTTAAAACCTTTTATAACTGTCATAAAGCACTGTTTAGATAGTTTGAGCATAAAAGGTCTTGCTTAAAAGTGAGGTGTACTTTTATCATAATATCAAAAGTTATAAATAATCAGATAAAATCTTTAAGTAAAACATCTTGCCATATTTAGCAAAATAATATTTAACATAGTTTCATAAGGCATATTCCAGTTCAAAACTAGAGCTATCACTGAAGGTGATTAATACCCCCATAATACTGCTTTGTCAGAGTATACAGAAATGATGTTTGCATCTTTCATGGGTGAAAGTTGAAAAATAATTGAAAATGAAATCCTGAAAATTTGCTGCAAAAGTTGTGTTTAAAAATAGGAACTTGGGTTTTCACCGGATGTAAACAAAACTGTAAAAGTAGTTGACGTCAGAAGGTTTTGTTGAATCGTGCTCCCCTTCTAAAAAATAATGGACTGATCCAAATGAAAAAAAATATGTCATGCAAATCTAATCACGAACGTATGTTAAAAGTTTGAAAACTGGAGAAGTAGTTTGTGTCATAAAATTTTGTTAAATAATGCTCCCCTCAAACCAAAAATGGACTGATCCATAAGAAATATGTCACGTACATGCGCACTTCATGCAGAACATATGATTTCAGTCGATATTTTGAAAACTGTAGAAGTTTGCATAACACGATTTTGTTAAATCATGTCCCCTACAAAAAATAATGGACTGATCCACACGAAAAATATGTCACGCACATCTACACTTCATGCCGAACATATGTATCAAGTTTCAAGTCAATATCTTAAAAACTGTAGAAGTAGTTCACGTCACAAGATTTTGTTAAATCATGCTCCCCTCCGAAAAATAATGGACTGATCTACATGAGAGAAAAAAAAATTGCGCAAATGTACCAAGAACATATGTTTAAAGTTTCAAGTTGCTATCTTGAAAACTGTTGACGTAGTAAGTGTAGAAGTTTGCATAACACGATTTTGTTAAATCATGTGCCCTGCTAAAAATAATGGACTGATCCACACGAATAATATGTCATGAACATCTACACTTCATGCCGAACATATGTATCAAGTTTCAAGTCAATATCTTAAAAACTGTAGAAGTAGTTCTTGTTACAAGATTTTGTTGAATCATGCTCCCTTCCAAAAATAATGGACTGATCCACATGAGAAAAAAAAAAATTTGCGCAAATGTACTCACCAACATATGTTTGAAGTTTCAAGTCGATATCTTGAAAACTGTTGACATAGTAAGTGTAGAAGTTTGCATAACACGATTTTGTTAAATCATGTCCCCTGCAAAAAATAATGGACTGATCCACACGAAAAATATGTCACACACATCTACACTTCATAACAAACATATGTATCAAGTTTCAAGTCAATATCTTAAAAACTGTAGAAGTAGTTCGCGTCACAAGATTTTGTTAAATCGGGCTCCCCTCCGAAAAATAATGGTCTGATCCACATGAAACGAAAAGAAAATTTGCGCAAATGTACTCACGAACATATGTTGAAAGTTTCAAGTCGATATCTTGAAAACTGTTGACTTAGTAAGTGTAGAAGTTTGCATAACAAGATTTTGTTAAATCATGTCCCCTGCAAAAAATAATGGACTGATCCACATGAAAAATATGTCTCGCACATCTACACTTCATGCCGAACATGTGTATCAAGTTTCAAGTTAATATCTTAAACTGTAGAAGTAGTTCGTGTCATAAGGTTTTGTTGAATCATACTCCCCTGCTAAAAAATAATGGACTGATCCACATGAAACAAAGTATGTCATGGAAATCTACTCACAAACGTATGTTTAAAGTTTGAAAACTGGAGAAGTAGTTTGCGTCATAAGATTTAAAATAAAAGTTTTTGTTAAATAATGCTCCCCTGCAAAAAAAATGGACTGATCCACAAAAAAATATGTCGCTTACATGCGCACTTCATGCAGAACATACAATTTTAGTTTCAAGTATTATATCTTAAAAACTGTAGAATTTTGCATAACACGATTTTGTTTAATCATGTCCCCTGCAAAAAATAATGGACTGATCCACATGAAAAATATGTCACACACATGTACACTTCATGCCAAACATATGTATCAAGTTTCAAGTCAATATCTTAAAAACTGTAGAAGTAGTTCACGTCACAAGATTTTGTTAAATCGTGCTCCCCTCTGAAAAATAATGGACTGATCCACATGAGAATAAAAAATGTACTCACGAACATATGTTTAAAGTATCAAGTCTATATCTTGAAAACTGTTGACGTGGTAAGTGTAGAAGTTTGCATAACAGGATTTTGTTAAATCATGTCCCCTGCAAAAAATAATAGACTAATCCAGATGAAAAAATGTCACGCACATCTACACTTCATGCCGAACATGTGTATCAAGTTTCAAGTCAATATCTTCAAAACTGTAGTAGTAGTTTGTGTCAAAAGATTTTGTTAAATCATGCTCCCCTGCAAAAAATAATGGACTAATCCAGATGAAAAATATGTCACGCACATCTACACTTCATGCCGAACATGTGTATCAAGTTTCAAGTCAATATCTTAAAAACTGTAGTAGTAGTTTGCGCCACAAGATTTTGTTAAATCGTGCTCCCTGCAAAAAATAATGGACTAATCCAGATGAAAAATATGTCACGCACATCTACACTTCATGCTGAACATGTGTATCAAGTTTCAAGTCAATATCTTAAAAACTGTAGAAGTAGTTCGCGTCACAAGATTTTCGTGAATCATGCTCCCCTCCGAAAAATAATGGACTGATCCACATGAAAAATATGTCACGCACATCTACACTTCATGCCAAACATATGTATCAAGTTTCAAGTCAATATCTTAAAAACTGTAGAAGTAGTTCGCATCACAAAATTTAGAAGTTTGCATAACACGATTTTGTTAAATCATGTCCCCTGCAAAAAATAATGGACTAATCCACACGAAAAATATGTCACGCACATCTACACTTCATGCCGAACATGTGTATCAAGTTTCAAGTCAATATCTTAAAAACTGTAGTAGTTCGCGTCACAAGATATTGTTAAATCGTGCTCCCCTCCGAAAAATAATGGACTGATCCACATGAGAAAAAAAATAGTTCGCGCAAATGTCCTCACGAACATATGGTTAAAGTTTCAAGTCGATATCTTGAAAACTGTTGACGCTGTAAGTGCCACAGACAGACCGCCCAACCAACCAACCAACCAACCAACCGACCGGATACTGGGTATAATAAGTTCATAACATAATAATTGCCTACTGCACAGTAAATGGATCAATTTAACAAAAAATGATGTAAGTGACATGATTTTATAGAACGAAGTGTCTTTCATTAAAAATTTTCATTTTGTGTGTTACCTTACAACATATTGCAGATGCAGTTTCTGCCTTTTGAAGTAAGCTTCACTACAAACGTTGTGAGAGCACTTGAAAGTGTCGAAAACAGTCCATTTTTGCATGTAAGATGTTAGCATCTAAAAATTGCCATGTTTTTATCAATCTGTAATTTTATTCTATCTTTTTTTAGTCAGTCTTCTTTTGTTTTGCCTTTTAGGCAATTTAGTTGCGGTTATTTTGATGTATAATTCATAGTTCTATGTTGACTAATTCACTCACAATTTTAGAAAAAGTCATGACAGTGCCTTGTAAGATGGCTTCACCAAAAAAATGTCCTTAAACTTTCTGGCCTTCAAAATATCATTGAATGTAATTTAAAAAGCTTTTCTTCCTGCTAAATTTATTTCACTATGTTCACTTAATGGGAAAATAGCCAGATTTCTATAGTTAAGAGCACACAGTTTTGCTGTCAACCATTTCAGTATGTTGAATCAGTTTGTCCGTAAAAAATGGTAATGTCTGTCCCCCGGCAGTATCTTTAAAGAAAATGATTAAAGTAATAAAAAAATACCCACTTATCAAGCTCACAGATGGCAGATATTAGAAAAATAAAAGTTAACATCTCTTAGTCAAGGCAGTAAAAAATTACAACACTATGTAAAAGTAAAATGTAACGTCCGTCCCTGTAACGTCCGTCCCCTTTAATACATGTTCTTTCAAGCTCATTAATCAATCCTGTTTTGGTAGAAATTCAATATATTTTGTTGTTATTTTAATAACTGAGCCTTTTCCTACAAATTTTATGCAAAAATTCCATATACAGATGTGTGACATGTTTGTATGGACAGAATTTCTAAGGAATACAATTTCTCAGGTAACTTGGGGTAAAAATTAATTATATAAACTTATTTTTCAAAATATTGCTTGTTTTCTGCACCAAAATACTTTCTTTTTACCTCTTACAACATATTAAAAATATTAAATAGAAATATAACACTTTGTTGAGTGAACTTACTCAAATGTACTTGATTAATGGTAGGGGGACGGACATTACAAAAATAATGAAATGTTCTGTTGAAGTAAAATACATGGTTTCATAATGATTTTCCTGAATTTCTGTACTTTTAAGCTAATTTCTTCTTTAAAACCAATCTTAAATAATTTAAACTATATTTTAATGTGTTTTCAACATTCCTAGGACTATAGTTTATATTTCATTTCAGAGCACATTTAGGTTGCTAAAATAAAATAAATCTGTCTATTAAAACTGCATTAAGACCATTAATAAGCACATTAAATCCCTAGTCAGTAGCTTAAAACAACATGACCACCCTCAATTAGCAGTCTTCAATCATACAAACTGATCTTCAAAAGGACATAAATCACACCCCCTGCTGATGAGACCTGTGCCTTGCTAATGAGATTATGCAACAAGGTCATAAAACACAAGGTCCTTTACCTAATTAGCATAATGTACAGAACTGAACAGTGATTGGCTGGATACAAAATTGATGGGAGGGTTTAAAGCTATAATATTCATGCCAAAAAATAATTCAAATTCCATAAAAGGATAATAATGTAAATTAGTGAAGATGCATTAAATGAACTTAAAATCAGATGCTGTTAAAATGTTAACAGAAAAAAGATAGCTATTTCTGATATGTCTATTTCACCTTTTTGTTAACATAGAAATATTTTTTCATTTTATAACTGTATTATGCTTCCTTTTAAACAGTGTTGTCATGGACATTTCCTTTCAAAATTTAAGTTACAGATTGGTAACTTACAGATGAAGTGCAATTTAAGCCTTCTGATGCCTATTGTGAGACTTACTGTTAAATCTACAACTTTTCAATTATTTAAAACTTTTTTTTCAGTTTTCCTTTTAAGTTTTGTGATTCACTGCGTTAAGTTTCCAGGGATAACAATACCTACATTTTATCTTGGTCAAACAAGAACAAAAGTTCAGCAGAGACATACGAGAATCACTCACTTCAGTACTTCGTGCTTAGTACTTTTACTAGTAGTGCCCTTTTTAAGCAAGTGTCTTTGTTTAAGCCCCAACCCCTACCCTTCCTCAAAACCTACTTGAAGCATTTAACTATACAGTGATGTAAATATATAACAATATAATATGTTGTATGACACATGTTTTGTGCACACCAATTTCAAACTTATCCAGTTAAACCCTTCAAAATTTCCTGGTAGAAAACTGAATAACCCATGAAGATGGCTGCTTGTCTCAGCATGGAATGATGTACACACAGTCGCAAAAGTCTGATTTTAAACTAACTATTGGTCAGCTAGATGTGTTTAAAGAATGTATTATTATTAAACTTTGTGATAAAGTTAGTTCTGAACTTCTGACATGATGCATGTTGAAAACTCAGACGTTTCTACTGATATTAGCTTGCACGCCCTATTTACCACCTGGCATTTTATTAAATGACAGGTTGTTTTACATCATGATAGTGTTGTATGATTTCACAGTTGATAATCTTGTGAACTGAGGATATATATACTTAAATAATATGAATGAGTGCAGCCTGTAACTTCAATACTGTAATATGTAACGTCCGTCCCCCTAACCATCTATATTCTTGGTTCATACACTGTCAACTTATGCTTCACAAAATCAAAAAATCTATTGTTGTTCCTTTATCTTTGTTTCTATTGCTTGGTTGTTGAAGGGTTTTTAAATTAAAAAACAATCAAGCAAGGGCTAAATTAAAAAAAATCATCTATAAATTGTTGGTGGATTTCACAAAATTGAATAATTTAATATTTTTTAGCGTCAGAAGAGTATTTTCTGTAAATCCTTTATACTTTTTCTGGTAAATATATGGCTAGGCATGAAAATAAACCCCCAAAAGTTTATGTGAAAGTATATATGTATTCAAAACAACTGGTTTTATGTGCACTGGTAACGTCCGTCCCCAACACACCTCATTCAATTACAAGGCTCAAATACAAAAAAAATTGGAAAAAAGTTATCTTTTCCTGTAATTTTTCTGAAAATTTAATGTTCAAAGTTTAGAAACACATCAAAATCAATAGATTATCTGCAACTTTATTTTTTGGTCCACATGCTAACACAATTGATCCATTTACTGTGCAGTAGGCATAATGTACTTTAAGTTAGAACTTTTATACTGAACACAAAAAGAAACTTACCTTTTTTAAATAATTAAACAAGAGACCGTCAAAGACAGGAGATGCTCCCCGAATAGGAACTATGTCACAAAAACAGCTAGTTGTATAACTAATTGAGGTGAATTTTGAAAATGGTGTAGTGCTATAAAATCAGACAATTTTAGAATCCAACTATAAATAAACAGGTTATTGACATGACACAATTTTGCTTCAAGGTCATGCTGTGACCGTGACCTTCAAGGTAGCGACCCAAACATGCGCGACATGACGTCTCAATATGGTGATCATTTCTGTGAAATAATTTAAAAGTCTGACTTCAAATAACAAATTTATGGGCCGGACACAATGTTGCTACAAGGTCATGCTGTGAGCTTGACCTTCAAGCTAGCAAACCAAATTTTGCGCGCAACATGTCTCCTCCATGTGGTGATCACTTCCCTGAAATAATTTTAAAATGCATCTTTGAATAAGAAAGATATGGGCCAGACACGATTTTGATACAAGGTCATGATGTGACTGTGACCTTTAAGGTAGCGACCCAAATTTTGCGCCCATCATGTATTCTCATTATGGTGATTATTTCAGTGAAATAATTTTAAATTCCCACTTCAAATAAAAAAGTTATGGGCCAGACACAATGTTGCTACAAGGTCATGCTGTGACCTTGACCTTGAAGGTAGCGACTCAAATGTTGCGTGTGACACGTCATCTCATTACGGTGATCATTTCTGTGAAATAATTTTAAAATCCAACTTCTTATAAAAGATAAAGTCCGGACACAATTTTGCTACAAGGTCATGCGGTGACCTTGTCCTTGAAGGTAGTGACCCAAATTTTGCCCGCAACACGTTGTCTCATTATGGTGATCATTTCTGTGAAATAATTTTGAAATCCGACTTCAAATAAAAAAGTTAAAAGTTATAGCCTGGAAGCAATTTTGCTACAAGGTCAATTTTTTACCTTGACCTTGAAGGTAGCGACCTAAATGTTGCATGCGACACGTCATCTCATTATGGTGATCATTTCTGTGAAAAAATTTTGAAATCTGACTTCAAATAAAAAAGTTAAAGCCCGGACACTATTTTGCTACAAGGTCATGCTGTGACCTTGATCTTGAAGGTAGTGACCCAAATGTTGCGCCCGACAAGTTGTCTCATTACGGTCATCATTTCTGTGAAATAATTTTGAAATCCGACTTCAAATAAAAAAGTTTTAGCCTGGACACGATTTTGCTACAAGGTCAATTTGTGTCCTTGACCTTGAAGGTAGCAACCCAAATGTTGCGCGCAACCCATCGTCTCATTATGGTGATCATTTCTGTGAGATAAATTTAAAATCCGACTTCAAGTAACAAAGTTATAGCTCAGAAATGAATGCATGACATACTGACGGACGGACAACCCGACGACTATATTATGCTCCTCCGCATTTCTTTGGGGAGCATAAAAATTTGGTCAGTAATGGTATATTTTATCCTTAACTTAAGTTGTGGTATTTGAACATATCTGGACACCAAATCAAGGTTATCTCCTCTTTCCTAAATAATAATGATGATTTTTTTTTTTAAAGTTTAGAAAGTTTAAAAATTTAGAAGTTCATGGCATGTACAGAAAGATAAACACTAGAACTTGGTGTTCCATGGAACACATGTAGGGCCTGATTGCAAGAAGTTAAAATGTGAGCCTATGTTTTATTTATAATAAAAGATGGAATTCAAGTTGCTCGCTGTTCCACAGAACACTTTGGTTAAATGCTTGCTTTTCCACAGAACACGTTTGTCATCTGCTTGCAGTTCCACATAACACTTTGTTCAAATGCTAGCTGTTCCACAGAACACTTTGTTCAAATGCTAGCTGTTCCACAGAACACTTTGTTCAAATACTTGCTGTTCCACAGAACACTTTATTCAAATGCTTGCTGTTTCACAGAACACCTTACATAAATGCTTGCTGTTCCACAGAACACTTTGTTCAAATGCTAGCTGTTCCACAGAACACTTTGTTCAAATGCTTGCTTTTCCACAGAACACTTTGTTCAAATGCTTGCTGTTCCACAGAACACTTTTTCAAATGCTTGCTATTCCTCAGAACACATTGGTTAAATGCTTGCTGTTCCACAGAACACTTTGTTCAAATGCTTGCTGTTCCACAAAACACTTAATTCAAATGCTTGCTATTCCAGAGTACACTTTACATAAATGCTTGCTGTTCCACAGAACGCTTTATTCTAATGCTTGCTGTTCCAAAGAACACATAAGAGGCCTGATCGCTGTTCCACAAAACACACTGGCCACCTGCTTGATACGTCATTGTGCTTTGCTGATGCTGATGATAATCATTTCACATTTTGTGCTAACACTACAAATACTTTCAAAGTTACAAGCAGTTTGAAGATTAAAAGCTAAGTCATTTGAAAGGTGGTTTACATGACCATAAGATGACTTAAACGTCATCATTGACAAACTTATACTGTATATCACTTAATATTGGTGGTGTCTAATTTTGGCATATATTGAAGTGTTTTAAATTTGCGGGGTCATAAATTGGTGCAAACAAACCAGACTGCCAAAATAAAGCCCTTAATAAAAAATCGCAGGTCTAAAAATTGGCGTTAACACAGAACATTCAATATTCAACTCTACATTATTATAATACCAGTGTGAAAACCTTAACACAGATACCTAATAATAGATTGCTTTATTTGACATGGACATATTCGAATTATATTATTTTTGTATTAAACTGAGAAAACTGCGACATAATATGTGCTTGTGTATTATAGTCATACAGAAATTAAAATGGCAGTTTTATTAATTGGCAGTGATTTTTATTGGCGTTGTTTCTATTGGCGCAACTTACCTTGACCACCAATATAGTCAAAATTAAACTCCCACAAAATAAGTACTTATACAGTACATTAGACAATCAGGAGTTGCATTGGTTGGTGTCAGAAATTTTATTGTCCTAGATGAAATCTTCCCAGTTCTTGGTCAAAAGGACAAATATAGTTTTTTGATTGAGGGTTGCATGCAAGAATGTTGAAAGTGCGTTTTGGCAGAGTTATGACAGCCTTGCTTGCAATCTTCAAGTTATAAACAACATGGAATTACAAAATAAACTGTGTGACTAAGGGATGACAACACCACTGCCCCTAAAAGTACTGTCCCTATGCATCAACTGGCTATGACAATAAACACTATAATGAAACTTTGACAATTTCCATGTGAGTTTGATAATTCTGTAATAGGAAAGCAAATTTTATTCTAGAAAAATTTATTTTAAAAGGGAAATAATGATTTAAATTTCCCAAATTTTACATTTGCTAGTTGTTTCCCATACATAAATTATGTAAGTGTTACAAGTATTAAGTCTTTTATGTTACAGGCATTAAGCATGTGTAACAGTAAGTCTCTTTGGAGGTAGATGGTGGGTGTGGGTGGGAGGGGGCTGATCAGTAGAATGGGATTCCACATGCTACTATACACCTTTTTTATGTCTGATTTACAAAAAAATAAATAACTTGAAAGCATTGGCTGGAAAGATGGCAAATCTAGACTAGAATGTTGTGTTCCGTGGAACACATGTGCCGCCTGCATGGAAAAAGTTGAAATGTGGGCCTATGTTTAATCATATATAATAAAAATATTTCATTGAAGTTGAATTCAATACTACACCACAGAACACATGTGTCATCTAAATTGCATTTAAAAGAGGAATAACTAAAATAATGATGAAACCTGAGTTATCATCTTCAAAAATTGGTTTGTAAATGCAGATGAAGTATTAAAAGTATTAAGTGATTTAATTGAACAAGTACTTTCCATTTTAGAGGAAACACTAAGTTTCATGTTAAAGTTGCATTTGAAAGGGACATAACTCATAAAATATTGAAACTGGAGTTATCATTCTTGTCATCACAGATGGCACTGTTCATGCTGATAATATATTCCAAGTATGAAGTGAATAGGACAAGTACTTTCAAAGTTATAGGCAACATTAAGTTTCAGGTTAAAGTTGTATTTGAAAGGGGCATAACTAAAAAAATATTGAAACTGGAGTTATCATTCTTGTCATCACAGATGGCATTGTTCATGCTGATGATATATTCCAAGTATGAAGTGAAAAGGTCAAGTACTTTCAAAGTTATAGGCAACATTAAGTTTCAGATTAAAATTGCATTAGAAAGGGGCAAAACAAAAAATATTGAAACTGGAGTTATCATTCTTGTTGTCACAGATGGCATTGTTCGTGCTGATGATATATTCCAAGTATGAAGTGAATAGGACAAGTACTTTCAAAGTTATAGGCAACATTAAGTTTCAGCTTAAAGTTGGGGGACTACCGGACGACGGCACCGCCGCCGCCGGACAATAGGATCCCTATTGTGTCTACCTGCTATCGCAGGCGACACAAAAATCAAGTCCCAGAATTGTGACAGATGGATAGATGGACAAGCCAAGGCTGTATGTACCAAAGCATCTGACATCACAGACAAGAAATATTGTACATGTATTAGATTTATGGGCTTTATTGGAAATGTCATAGTTTTGGGGTGGGGGGTCAGGATGCCAATAACCTCCTCTTGCTATTATTCCCTGACAATGTTCATTGACCAACTGAATAAATAATAAAACTAAAACAAATCAAACTGAAAAAGTGGCACTACTTTGAAAGTAATTTTGGAATAGAATGAGAATTTGAAATCAAATAGGTCATACAGGGGCCACTTATTGAAGTTTGCTATCAATCACTTGTCAACATATTGGTAAGATACAGGATAGTTGGTATAAAAAACAAAAACCCATAGGGAAAATGGTTCACAACTAAAAGTACTTACTAAGATTCTAGGGGAGTTTCTTAAATTCATGCACACTGAATGTTTGAAGCTGCAGTAGTTTTTCAGTTATGGACAACTTGCATAAAACCATTAACATGGATGTGTTACAGGGCTGCATATGGCATGCTGTAGCCAACACCAGGGTGAATACGAGAGTTCTCATCATTCTTCATGATGTCGAGCAAATATTTCAATGCTTATCAAATACCTGACATGTCACTAAGAACACATCATTCTAAGGCACTACACTACACAAGCTCCCTACTAGAGCACACTTCAGCAACCTATGTGCTAAAACAAGGGAGGCTATTTGAGAAAGAAGGATCACTAAGTATGACAATATCTCTAAATCTTTTTTATTGATAAATGGATTTTAGGTTTTACCCTATACTCCATATATAAGATTTTTATCACACATGTCTCCATTTCAGCCAATCAGATGCTTAAGATATGAGATTGGTCTCAAATCTCCATTTTGTAATTTTTGGCCCTGATTTGATAATAATAAAACCATGAAATTTGTGTTAGAATTGTTGTAATGTTAAGGGCAGTGTGAATATCATTCTTTCTCAGCTTAGCTACAGCACAACAACACAGACAGAGGTGACAACACAAGATTATACCTTTCTACCACAGTCTATACACATCTCTATAACCTAAACTCAAAAAAATAGTGGAGAAATTATAGTTAAACTTTTATTTTGTTGTTTAACATCATACGTTACAAGAGCATTTAAATACCATCTAAATCAATTATCAAGGAAGACGAATATTACACTTTCAATGTGCATAGCATCTTTGAAGAAAATAACTTACAAGGTAAAAGGGTAATATTTAAACAAAACTCACTATGTGAAAATGCAGACTTGCGAATATTTATAAGTATAACATAAAAGTAACGTATTTCTTAATCATGAGTTCTAAAATAAAAATTTTCAGTAATTTTTTGGGGTTCTTTTGAAAATACAACCCAACTAAAATTATGTTTGTAAATGATATACTAAACCACATTTTTGGTTGTTTGAAGTCCTGCAAGTCACAACATTTTAACATGGCAAGATGGCAAGTCTCTTAGAGTAAGAAAGCATATAAGTCACGATAACATGTCTTCAGTGATTTTAATTTTTGATTTTTTTAAATAAAGATTTGTTTTCCCATTACTAATAGTGATATTGTTATATATTTTCATACTATTTAATACTGTTCACTAGGCAATGCAAGTTAAGCGAAGCCATCTGATCAAGTTTCAAGGAATTGTGTAAAATCCCGAAGACATGTTTTCACATGGGATGGCTTATATAACATTCAGCATGCAATACAGTACAAACAAAATATCATTACAATGTATTAATATGGCATTCAAACATTGCATTATTATCTATTCTTTATATCTCAGTGACTATTCTGTATTTTCAATTCATATTTAAAGTTTTTAGCGGTTCATTATTTTTTGATATTGTATCTGGGTCACTTATAGATAAAAAATTAAGTTATTGAATAATTTATTAATAATTACATCTACATGTGTAAATGCAAATGAATAAATTATTAAAAATTTCTGTTAAAATTTGTAAAAATTCTAAAACACTTTGAATCTTATTACTGAAAAAAAATAGGTTTTAACATTTTTTTTATTGAATAAAAATAATAAAATAAAACTTGCTGAATATAAATGACTGAAACAATACCAATACACAAATTAGGAAATACAGACTAAAAACTACCAAATATCAACAGGAAAAAATATTAAATAGTATTTGAAAAGCAAACAAACAACAGAAAAGCAATGGTTTGAAAAGCCATAAAAGCTGAAGCGAAAACTACATCTAATGGCTATAAACAAGAGCCAAGAAGTATATCTACTCTATTTAATATGGTATATTGAAGATTCAGTAATACTGTAAATTGTAATATATGTAAGTCAGTTCTGATTAGATATGTTCACCTACTTTTACAAATAGGTTGCTCGGGATTTGGTCAACTCCATTCTAAAATGTTGATATAATGCACAATATAACTTGCATTTATATTATTATCTAACTATACCATTAAGTTAACTTTTCATTACTGCTTATTCACGGATGTGAATGAAGCAGTAATTTCAAGGAAAAATATGTGGTAATTACTGTTATGTTTTTTGTTGTATTCTATACAGAAATGAAACATAAACTCTTTCAAATACATGTAGTTTAACCACTTACTCCATGGATCTGCCTTTAATCACATGGACAACAAGTATAGATCCAGATCAGCCAGCACACATGTGTTGCCTGATCAGGATCTACAATGTCTGACTCTATGTCAGTAAAAAACCTAAAGGAATCTCTAAAGGAACTGAGCAAATCCTGGTCAGACAGAATGGATGTTAGTGGTAATCTGCATCTTAACTGGTTGCCCACAAGATAAAAGCCATAACTCATGAAGTAAATGCTTCAAGGTACAGTTAAACATCTTGTTGGTTATTAGCCTCTTGCGACTTTGCAAACAATTTTTGTGCAACCAAAATTCTGTATGATTGAAGTTAATAATAATGTGACTAAAATGGATGCTTTACCCTACAATCATTCAAAAATGGCCAATTCATTTACAAATCTGATTTTTTATTTAAACACATAGAATGTCCTACTTGCTCAGTGCATATAATCTGTAACTATAGAGATCACCCGCAGTTAACCTTAGGTACGTATTCTTGAAATATTTTTAAGGTCAACGCCTTTTACCTTCATCCTCTGAAGTTTAGCTACTCGGGATTCAGCGTTGTTCTTAAGATCGGCAGGGACGGTAAATATTTCCATGTAGTGGTCCACGAGGAACGCAACAAGTTGTATAACAAGAAGATCGTCCATTTCGCTCTCGTCCTGACAGCATAATATGGCACGATAAAATGTCTCCAGCAGCTGAAATTTGAAAAGTGCTAAGTATTAGGAATGCAAGACATTAATCTGAGAAGAGATCACTGTAACATAAAACATCCCATAAAATGTGAAGTTCTAGTACAATTTATAGTTGTTGTTTACCTTCACTTCAGAAAGAAATACAACAAATAAAATGTTTGTTGAAACAATGAATAGGTGGCTAGGAATTAAAATCACTTTCTTAATCAAAATTGCAAAAAGTGGTACAGCTGGGGTATTAACCATTTCTGTTACTCTTATTATATACCGGTTTTTACCCCCAAATTACCAAACACACCTTTAATCCTCATTACACTACAAAATATACATACCAGCATCCTGGACTGTTGGGTTTCATCTAGTACTAGCTTTTCATTGGTGGACATTTTATTCATGAGGCGGAGCAACAAGTGAAGTCTTCTGCGATTGGCAGGTGGGAGGAGTAAACAAACAAGCTGGAGAGCTTTGACTATCCTGTCTGTAGAATCATCCATAAATACACCTATATCAAGGAAATAAAAAAAGGAATTTTAATGAGATAATGATTACTGTGTAAACTGAAGAAGTTTGTTTGAATAATATAATAAATAGCAACACTTAACAGGGGTTTTCCTAGCCTTTCTGCGGGTCCGGAAAAAGGACCCTTTCCCAAAGCAAACGGACCCTTTCCCAATCCGAAATTTCTTCCATTTTTCCCAATTGAATCCACAGATAATTTTCAAAACATAAGTAACAGTGTTAACTTTCGCTTTACGTTGTAAACAACAACTGACTGCTTTATCTCGCACTATGCACGTGATGTCACAACCAGGTGTAAAATTCGCTAATCCTGGATAAATTTACACTACTGTAGACACGCCTATATTTAACAACAATTGGTACAATCTTTATCGCGAGATATTTTGATTCTCGCGAGATCATGCGACAGCGTGATTACACAAACTGTCAAAACTTTCAAAATTGTGTCTTTGACAATTAAAAAGGTGTTTATTTAGCCGTTTGTCGGCGCTTAATTAATTTTTGACAATAAGAAATTAGGTATGTTGATTGCCAATGATTGAATCAATTAGTTCACAGTTGTTACTTTAATTACTTAAATTATATATCTTACAGTACTGACTAATCCGTTCATTCTACGGCAAATTCCTCAGTTGAATTTTAAAATAATGCTTTAATTTATTGATGTTTCTGCTTAACTGTGTTCAGTAATTATGAATAGATTTTAGAATGGATCATTTTGTGATACCAAGGTAAATATTAAAGTGTTTTGGGATATTTTGTCTAAAGCAAAAAGGGAGATAATAAGTTTGATTATTAAATTGACTAAAATACAAAATCTCCGCAAATTATTTCGTATGCGCTATAATGTTACTAAATAAATATTAAATGAACAAAAGAGATGAAAAACAGCAAACATTTTTACAGATTTGTAGTCCACTATTGTAAAATTAAAAATTATATAATACTATCTAATCATAATATCATGTCACTGTAAATCATATATCACAAGAACTGAAACATGATTGTTTGTGTGTTCTGGGCATATGGTTCTAGTAGCAAAAAAAAAACAAACAAAAAAAACTTATTTTTTCAAACTATTTGCATTTTAGACGGATATTGCCATTTATATACACAACAAAAGTAAAACAAATGGGACATTCAAGTGCAAGTTTTGTTTGTGCTATGTATAATATAACGATTTCAAAATTCCCAAAACTTGTATTTTTGTCGATAAAAATTCCCAAAATGCAACATTTCACGCGCTAAAATTTTCCCAATTCTGGCCAGGGTCCTTTTCCCAAAATGGCTAGGAAAACCCCTGCTTAACCATCTTATCTGTACAATGTTTGTTTAAACTATTATTTAAATGAAACATATTTAATAAGGCTTCAAAGCCTGGCTGCCCTAACATCTCAAAGTTAATGTCTTATAGACTAATTTACAAACTCCTTATGATCTTAACCTGTTAAAGATCTCACAAGAGTTGTTCATTACCAATTTTGCACTACATTAAACAAGGCTAACAGAACTGATAAGATACACTTACTGTCGTCACTTTCTTGTATACGTCCCATACACTGTTTCTGAAGTTCATTTTCTACTGGGGGTGTGGCTTCTGCTAAGTCTGACATACTCAAACTCCTTCCCACTGCCCCATCTTTATCACTCTTACTGCCCTGACCTTGACATTTTTCAGAAACAATAGAAGAGTTACCTCCCATTTCTACAAATGAAGTCTTATGATTCAAAGATGCAGAAGACAAAGATTTCTGTCTTTTCAAGAATTTTCTGGAAGCATCCATGACTGGGTGGGTTGATTTAGGATAAAGGGACTCTGGGTACAAGGCATCATAGGTGGGTGGCATAGCATACACAGGGGGTTTACTTGATTGCCGTGTTGACCTTGGACGGACAGCACAGGATTCGGATCTGCTCACTGGTGCTAATCTTGAGACAGGGGTATCCTTGGCAACACAATCAGAATTAGTTCTAGAGTAAACACCAACAGTACATCCGTAACTTTCATCATTTAAATTTGTACCAGCACTATTTCTTCTGACTGAAGATTTTTCACGTTTTACTCTTTTTTCACGTATAGATGCTCCTCTGTTAAATAAATTATGCATCGAGTGTCTCAGAGAATTTTTCCTTGAAAATGCCCCAGACTCAGCACTCGGTGGTGAATCTTCAAAGTGAGTCTCTATTGGTGTTTGCTGTGTCACAGCTGTTCCTTCTACATGGTTAAAATCTGTGGCTATACCGTCAGCATAAAACACACGGGTCACTGTCTGATTATCTGGTCCAAAGGCAGTCTCGTATCTCGTCACCGGATGCTGTTCATTGCTTTGTGAACTTGTTCTGCTGGCGTTATGCACTGGCTGTATTGGTGATAAATCTAGAATGTTAGCACTTGAATATCCCTCTGATGCATCCTGGCATTCTGTAGAAAGTTTGGATTTTTTCGTTAACATCATAATCAAATGTTCAACAGATTTAAATGCATTTAAACTCTTTGGAGTCGAGTTAGAAATCTGACGGTTATTTTTAGGCTTAGCACGTGCACATCGCCCTTTACTGTGATTGGATGTTTTCACTATTATGTCACATGCAAGATGAAGGTTATGATGTTGTCATGGTAACATATGTCACAGTTAGCAGTTGTTGTTGTGTATACATCCAGGAAAAGATGAAATAAAAGAGAACAAGAAAACAAAGCATTATTGTTAGATTAACATGTTAAAAGCAACAAATTGGTATTAGTAATAAACAAGATTATATGGGTAAACATGCAGTATTATATGATGCTAAAGGTTACAAGTAAAACATTGTTAAATAATATTCAAAACGAACTGCAATTAAGCCCTAAATATAATTAACAGTGCATGTGGGGAAGTTATCTATATAAAGTAATCTGCAGTCATAACAGGCATATTCATTGTAACACAAAATTAATATATATAATGATTTTCAAGAGTTGTGTATATTATAATGTCTTAAGCAGGGCAAGAACTTCTTGAAGAAGTACCGAGTTCCAAGGTAATAAAATGGTCTCAGATCTCAATTCTTCCATTGGTCAGTTCTAAGACTGTGCTGTGTTTCAACCAAACAGAAAATGTGATCTGAGACTGGTCTACATCCTATGTTTTATAGAACATCTGTGATCTGGGCTTAAGGTTATAAAGCTGAAATTGGAAACCAGTCTCAAATCTCAAGCATCTGATTGGCTGAAATGGCGACCAGTCGCCATTTCAGCCAATCAGATGCTTGAGATTTGAGACTGGTTTTCATGCTCAGTTATATAACCTTGGACACTGGATCTGCACTGGACTCATATTGGTCAAAATAAATGGTCAGAAATACACGATTGAATTTAAAAGCAAACAGTGGAGATCCTGATCGGATGCCATTAGCTGCTCAAAAAATCAATTTCAAGCATACACATTATGGAAAACAGATGTTCTCGTTTGAAACTGAGTACTTAATAAGTTTAATCACCTTCTATAGTTATGAACAACAAGGCCCTGATCTTACTGAAAGAGCAAATATAATAAGGTTATTAAGAATTGCCCAACATTCTTACCGAACACGTTAGTGATGACCTCATACATGTTGTAGGTCATCAGGGGTTCTGGAAGCTCGCAGAAATAATCCTTGACCACCCTAAACACATCCTTCTCAAAGCCTGGGTAGTTCGGCAGGTTTTCATCTATCTTGTCTGGCCCTACAACCAAAAACACTTTATTAACAGGGCTGCCACATAACATCTGGATCAAAATTCTTTTGAATGTCTTCGCTTCCAGACAGAACAAAGTTTTAAAGAAGTGAAAAACATCATAAGTTGTGTTGGAAAAATGTTTAAAAATTTATATCAAGATTCAAATGTTTGTTGTACCACACAATGTGGTACTCGGGCAATAGAATATACATCCATGACATCCATCATAAGCAGATTCAAGGAATCTCTTAAAGAACAATATAATGCTTGACATGAAATAGCTTACGTTTTTAGACATTTACAATTAGATTAGAAAACTGAAAGAATGTTTGAAATTAGACAATTCTTAGTAAAGTTTAAAGCATTTGAATCTTCTATAAAAGTTATGCTCAATCCATGCTGCCATGATACAGTTTATGACTTCACAAACAGCCTAATAGTAATAGTTCCTATTTTGTTGTAATGTGCTCAGACTATATGGGATTTTAAACTGATATGTATACAATTAACTAATGCAAACACTCTGGCTTTTGGTATATATATCGATAGTTTATCTTAATATTCATGTAATATACAGGTTTGAATCAATAATGCAAACAAAATGGCAGCTTATTTGCAAATTTTTGCACACATAAACGATTATAAATCTTTTCACATGCCTATTCTGGGCTTATTTCTTATCCAATTTGTCAAACTTCTTTCAAATTTAAAGAGGTATAATACTTTGCAGCAACATTGCTCTTTTTTTTAATTTCTTAAACTGTAAATAACATTACAATAACAGTTACTTTCAGAGTTTCAAAATTTCAAACCCATAAAAATAGTACTTGTCTATGTTTTCAATATACAATGTTAAGAACTAGTAATACTTACAGTAAGCAAGACATTTCATTGCAGACAATGCCCAATGTGGTAGTTGATCTGAAATTATTTAATACAACGAATAAACATGCAATTTAAATAAAGCATAACAGAAGATTTCAGTTTATTTGCGGAATTATGCCAAGAGAGTAGACAAACATGTCAGGTACATGATTAATACCAAAACCAACAGAAATATTGCAATGCTACCTTATTAACAGTAAATTTGCTTGGACAGGTGTTTTTGCAAAAGCAGAAACTTAACTTTTCTAAATTGCATGAATTTTCTCTATTATAAGGCAATCAGGTAGTTCAGGAGTAAAACATGGCAAATTTTTTATTGATTCATTTATTTAGCACAAATGCAAATAATGCATAATTCTGAATAAAGAATACATGGGACCGTACAAAAAAGTAAAATATAAAAATTCAAGTAGTTGACCAATTACAGGTGCCATTTTTCTCTAAGCCAGTGCTGGCCAAATTTGTATTGTGGTACTTATTCCAGATCCAGCTTGGTTAAAATTTCAGCTAGTCCACAATGAATATTTAAGTTATTTTAATACCTCATATATGGTGCATATATTTAGGGTCCAATATACAAAGGAAATAAAAAATCCCTAAGCTGCTGATTTCAAGGTATTGTAGACGATCTTTTCAGACTTCATCACTGATTATCAAGGATTAATCCCTTTATCTCACATTGATCAGGTAAGAATATAGGGACACTTGTCATGCAGAAAACACATGAAAGAAACAATTCAAGTTTAATGATAACACTTACAAGATTTATGTAACTGATGAGAAATTTGCAATAGATAAGGGGATAACTGACATAACTGATAAGAAGATTATAGATTGGGATGACTGTGTATTGGGACTGGGGATTTGCCTTGAAAACATCCATGTTCTAATATTTAAAGCTTTACTTCATATATTTTCCTTTTTATCACATGACTGACCACTGTAGATCCAGATGAGCTGGCTCATTCCTGCCATCTGATCTGGATCTACACTTGTCATATCTTGGTCAGAAATAACTTATTGAATCTAAAAGCAAATAGTGCAAATCCTGATCAGATGGCACAGATGTGCCAGCTGATCTGGATCTACACTATTGGCCATGGAATTAGAGCCTTATTCCATGGGGTAAAGGGTTAAACTTAAGCTTTAATATTTTTTGAGGTTGGCTAAGGGAATTGCAGTAACTGAATAGTTTGATCTCATATACTGTAACAGTTATGCAAATCGTCCACATGTCAACTAGCCATAAGCATGATTGCACACTTAATAATTTAGTCATTGTGCATGGTATATTGAAATAGATTTTACTATACAAACAAACCTTTAGGATCTATATTTGTGACGACTCCACTTTTGTTGATATATAAACAATTGTGCATGATGTATCGGCCCTTCACACAGTCGGCATCTATAATATCAGCCAGACCTTCCACGCCCAAAACATTCTGTAAACTGTAAGAACAGAAAAGTTTAGCAACATATATTAAACCTAGGCATTGGTGCAGCATAGATGTATACTGACACAATTTAAAAACTATGCATGGGGAACATACACAATAAAATGTTTGATTTGTTAATCATTTAGTGCAAAAATCATAATTAATTCATGAAAATATCATGTTGACATTAAACTCAACCACAGAAACTCATATAAAACCTGTTTTCAGGAGTTTTTACAAGCATATATGATGATGCATATGAATACTTGACACTGTTTTTAAATGGCGTTCATATATAACTTAGCTTCATGTATAAATGCATGGTCAAAAATACATCATTACATGTAAACATGACAAGTATAATCGCTTATAAGAATACACAGGACAGTGTCATCAACAGATGGAGGGCATTGAATATATGAAGAAAATCTGATAACCGGGTTAAAGGCAGTGTTTGACACTTAGCACAGAAGAGCTTACGGACTGTGAGCTCCACCCCACTATCAAACTATATATACAGCACTAGTTAAAACACTAATTTACACAACCCAGCACAGTAGCTGACCGTAAACTATACTTGTAAAACACTGTTGGAATGCAGCACTCTGAGATATTTGATAAACTATTGCAAAAAAATGTCAGAATACATAACTCTGATATTACAACAAAAGAGACTGTTTGTGTAATCCCCACAACTGATATGTATTGATGACCAATACCTTTGTAATGTTAACTGTTTCCACTCCTCTTCAATCTCCTGTGCTGATAGTGGCTTTGACATAAAATGGCACTCTGGTAGTGTACTGGTGGCATCGGGTATGGATGGCACAGACGACACCTTGTCAAAGTCAAGCTTAGTCGGTTGTGACGTCGGAGTTTTGGTCAGTGGAGACTGTCGGAGATTGGCCAGTTTCAGATTGTTACGTAGAGCAATAGGAGTCCTCAATACCTTGGACGGAGAGCTTAAAGTCAGTCTGAAATATATTATCACTGAATGACTAAAAAATTATTGTAACTATTAATTAATCTATTTGTTTTATGAGACAAATGACATACACAGGCCTTAATTTCTTTTTTAATGTTAAGATCCAAACATTTTATGTTTATGATGTAAATGCAGCTGCTATGTACTAAACAGTTAGTTTTGTTTTATTGCACATAAAAAGACTGGTCTTTAAACCTTGTTCATGAATAGTATGAAATGTTTCAAAATTTAAAACTATTTAAGTCAAAGAAATCCTCTTACAAAAGTGACAAACCATAAGTATAAACATATTCATAAAATATCTCTAATAAATGACCATGACACAATTAAACAATTAGCAATCTAAGTTTTTAAAATCCTATTTTTGTACCTGAACAGCCTGCCACCATCAGCAAACTCTGTCCTGTTGTGTTTACAACCCCTAACATCCTCAAACACCTTGGCCTTGTGTAGCTTCTGTAACAACTGTATACTTTGGGCTCTGAAATAAAATATAACACAAGACTGATCATACTTTTCCATCCTCCAAAGAATTTAAATGTTTAAATTTGTATTATCTCTTAATACAACAGAAATCAAATTTCTTCAAATACCACACAGCCTTATTGTTATTTTTACATTTTTTATTATAAATATACAATTTATTCTGTATACATGTGCATATTGTGGTTCCTGCTAATCAAACATTATACAAACATTTAAAAAAAATAAAATAAAATGTAAGTGATAGTAAAGGCGTAAGCAATCTTTCTAGATGTAGGATAAACACAAGTTATATATGAACCAAAGCACAATCTGGTAGTGATCTTAAAATATTAGTTAAATAAAACCTGTTTTCAAAAGTGTTGTGCTATAAATTAATTAAATATTATTAAAGATTTTTGCAATTTGCAAAGAACTGACGTATGTGTTCATTAAAACGTATGGTTCCACAGTAATCAATGGCAATAATATTTTAATAATTACTGGTATTCACTGCATGGGTAGAGGGTGTAGATCCAGATCAGCTGGTACATGCTTTAGCCTATCTGATCAGGATCTGCACTGGTCACATCTTGTTTTCAGAAATACATGTAACCTAATGAACCAAAAAGCACAGTGTAGATCCTAATCAGATGGCACAGCTGTGACATAGATCTACACTGTTTGCTGATGTGATAAAGGTAAATCTAATGAGTAAAGAGTTAAATCTAATTTCCTATTTAAAATGTAGGAAAAAATGGTCATTATCTGTGAAAGCTGTGCATCTGTTGTTAAATAAAGGTGTCAAAACTACCAGCTCTCTAGGATATACAGCCTTCCAATGAATAGCTAAAGTGATGTGTTAATAAAATAGGGCTGACTGGTGATCTCTAAGCTTTTATTGACATCTGGCCTTGAACAATGAAATGTTGCCAGCAGGTGACAGTCATGCTTATTAAACATATGTAAATTTTTAAAATCATGGACATAATGTCTGGTTTTTATGACCTCCAACATTCAAATGAATGAAATACATGTAACAATAGTTTGAATAACATGTACTTGCTTTTATGAATTTGAACATAGATGCCCTGATATTTAAAACAAACAAAACACCCAAACTACCTAGTAATTTCTTTTTATTGCTTGTTTAATATTATGTGACCTATTGAACTTGTAACATAACGGTCACCAGGACAATAACAAAATGTAAGGTTGTTTATAATGACAGTGTTATTTAACACATTTTTATAGTAGTCATCTCAAAGTAATGCAGTAAACTGAATGATGCAACAAACTTTTACAAAGAATGTACATATCTTCCAAATTCCTAACATTACATGTTATCTTGACACGATCTGAGTCTTTATCTACTATAGACATCAACCATTTATCATGTATTGCAATGTGCTACATATCTTGAAATTATGTACAATGAACAGATGTGAAAAAGGCTTTAAAAATACAGACTTGTGAACTCTAAATTGTCTTAACTGTTATGATGTATTCATTGTACCATGCCCATTTGTTGATATGATTAATGTTTTCTGTATTTCTTTTTTGTGTTTTGGTGCAATTATTATTTTCCTTCTTATTTTTTTCTTCTTGTTCTCCAAATATGTGTTAAATATTAATTTGCTGAGACTTGCACTCTATCCCTACCCTCCATCCCAAAACATAATTTCATGTTTTACTGGAATTCATATATATTTGTCGTTGAGATATTGCTGTGTTATGTTGTCCTTATTTTGTATCTATGCATTTGGACCAAATAAATGATTTGTTCTGTTCTGATAAACAAAACTAATATTAACAACAGCATTTCTTTAGCCTTTAATGAATAGTGTAAGTACCATTGGAAAATGACAATATAATGCCATCTGATCAGGACCATAACTGTTCACTTTAAGATTAAAAGATTATGAATGACCAAGATTTTAACAGTGCAGATCCAGATCAGAAGGTATATGTGCCAGCTTATCTGGCTATACACTGGTCACAAACATGTTAACCAAAAAAATAAAATGTTAACATGGTATTTTACCTTGAAACATCAGACCCGAAGTTGGGATTTGCCTTAAGGTATTGATGGAGCCATTCAACAGCATCAGATGCTACAAAACAGTCATCATATGTCTTCATGTATCGTCGGTGACGTCCAAGGGGAATGTCTGATCTAAAGGACCTAACCAAGCCATTCCACTGAAATAAAAAATATCAAATTAATTTAATGTATTTTATACATCACACGGTATATTATATATGTTGTTCAAATTTGATGGGTCATACTGTGTTTTATATGCCTCTTAACATAGACAAATTGTCTTTGAGGCCTTTGTTTGTATATATGCAATCATGTATTAAAGGTTTTACAAGACTGTGATTGTAAATGAAAATGGACTATAAAGTGTCAAAAATAGCACAGACAGTTTCACTTAACAGAAGTGGACTAGACACCAGTAAACACATAACCTTTCTGCTATTGTTGTAATAAAGCTTTTAAAAGCAAACGTCAGGAACTGTGAATTAAGGAGCTCATGAACAGTAATACATTGACAATGTTTGTACCAATGACAACTTTCTAGTTCTTGTTATTTATCTTCTCAGTACATTTTTGTTCATTTTAAAATTAATTTATATATTCTTAAAGTGCTGTTGTTGTGGTCAATAATGAACTGTAACCACATAGAAGGAATACCAATTTCTGATGTACTAAGTATATATGATTCTTTATAACAAGTAGGACTGCCTATTTGTGTTTACCTTGCACTTGGTAACCAAGTGTACAAGCATCACTGGCATACATTTTAATTTTGCATGTCAAAATTATTTATAACTGAAAATTGACATTTTTGCTGGTTACTAATTTGTAGGAAATTCATGACAATCATGGGCAAAAATTAATAAAAAAATCAAGAAAACTGTGAATTTAAAATTGAAAACAATGAATTAAGAAACCTAAACAGAACGAAAAAAGGCAAGCCTTATACTGTTCTTGTACAAAACCACACTTATTTCTTTCCCATAGTTTTATACATACAATTAATCAGTTTCGGCATTCAATCAGTTCCGGAACATGTTTATAATCTTGAATTCAAAACCTAAAATTGGTCAAGAAATCAATGTGTGTTCTAGCAACATCACTCTAAATGAGAGAAATGCTGCAAGAACACAATGATTTCTTAACACATTTTCGATTTATAACTCAAATGTGCCGAACTGATTGAACGCCAGAACTGAAAAATTGACTGTTATGTTGTCAAAGTGTGTCCTCTCTTTACTGTACAGTATAGCTCTCTCTCGAAACATTAATTTAAAAAAGTGTCAGTTACCCACATTTAGACTTAAGCTTCAATATCATACCCGCTTATTGAGGATTTCAAAGCAGCATGCACTTTTAGCTTCATAAATAGCATAAACAGCTTAAGTGGTACTTTTGACAATTCTGTACCCCACCCACACTGACAATCTATCGATACAAAACTAATTATTCTACAATGTTAAACACTTACCAGAATTGTAGCCCGGTATGGTCCCGATGTAAGCTGCATATCCATGCCTAAGAATCGGTTTCTAGCACTGATCAAGTAGATTCAATCATTATACTTTAGAAAAAAATAAAATGTAGCACATTTCAATCACACTCGCACCTGTCCAAGTTTGTTGACAATTTTAAAAAGAGCGCGACCTTCCGATTGGATGCCTTATGTTACAGGTATTTTTATTGGCTGATAGGAGAGGAGGAAACACTTCCGCAAACATGGCAGTCATGGAAGGTCCATTGAGCAAATGGACAAACGTTGTGAAAGGCTGGCAATACCGCTGGTTTGTGTTGGACGAAAATGCCGGCCTCTTGTCATACTACACTGTATGTTTCAAAACACTTAACTCAATATTGTTTTAAACTAAGACAACACATGATGTTAATTGACATTTCATTAAAAATCCTTACCCCACCCACAAATAAATACATCACTCAAGGTGTCAACAATGCTTACTTATCTGCTCAGGAAGTAGATCTTGATAAATATTTAATGACAATGTGTGAATAGGAAAGCGTTAAATAGGAACAATTAAACAGTGATCTTTGTCAACTTTAAAGAGTGATAATTTTCAACTTAACATCATTAATCTGTTAATGTCTAATTTTAGGTAATTGTGTCTGACATAAATCATAATTTTCATACTTTGCTTTCTTTTTTGATCTATTAGAAAGTGGGAAACAACCCAATGCCCTATATATTTTGGAGAAAATACCTTAATAGGTTGCCTCTGCTGTGGTCATCCCTACATTCAATTATGAAAAAACTCAAAGACTTTCAAATTTTACTTCAATATATTTATAATAGGAATTAAAAATGCTTTAATGTGGATCTATGAACACAAACACAGTAACACAATTATTTTGTCTGACTCACTTTCATCTTTGGTTTCTATAAAGTCAGGCAATAGTAGGTCTAGACCAGATATTTTAACAGATATTTTGGAAATAAATCATTCTGTTCTCATGTAAATTAAAAACTGTGTTTGTGTTGTGCCCAGCTCATATTGGTGTCTATGGAAATGAACTGGCTGACAGGGCGGCCAAATCAGGCCTGAGCCATCCAACTATTGATAACAGTGTAAAACTTGCACCCACTGAGGTTTATTCCATGGTCAGGAAGAATATGCTCGAACAATGGGAGAAATCCTTGAGTGAGAGGCTTCCTGATTCTGGATACTCCATGGGGCTGGGACGGCCCATGGTATACTCTGACAATTTCAGAGTTGACAAGTGCATTACCTGTCTGAGATTGGGGACAAATTTGCTGCCAGGCTCTGCTGGGCAGCATATTCTAAAGGTTGACCCTATTTGTCCACAATGCAGGGTCCAGTACACTGTTACACACTTTCTTACTGAATGCAGTATGCACAAAGATCATATAATTAAAACTAGTTTTTCTGCTTTAAACTGAAATTTTACTACTAGGGAAATTTTGTTTCCTAGTAAGAGTCTGAGTGCATCTGTTTTCAAGGCTCTTGAAACCTACATTTTAGATTGTCAGATGTCTGACAAAATATAAAATTGACTGGATACTTCTTCTTAGGATCATAGGCCCCACTAAGTGAAGATATTGTGTGTCTCTAATATACCAAACTCTATCAATACTATAAAATAGTTGAAAATCTTATATTAAACTTTCACTTTTCTAAATATTTATAAGAAATTTACATTACCTTACTAGTTCATTATTAATATTCCTATATTCAACAAATTATTTGTTGAAAAGAGTTATCTTTACTTCATTATATAATTTCTGGTCTACATACCAGATTAAAATGTAAATCACTACTGACTTTGGTGATATAATATTTAATATTATTACATGTATCTTTTAAAATCCTAGCTATTGCTAAGATTGGTTTGAGACACTAATATTTTTCACTTTTTCAAACATATTTCATTCCCAACCCCAGGCCTTTATCTGAACATCACTGGGTAATCTGTTTCAAAAGTACCCTATGATGTTTATTTGGAGCATATATAAAGCTCCTACATTCATGTTAACTTATTTTGTTATAACCTGCAAATTTGATCCTGTCTGTTTTGGGCTGATGATTTTATGCCATGTGTGTGGACTGCCTAACACGGGTACATCAGCCCTGCAGATATGGGTGAAATTTGTTTGTACAGTCTGATATCTCTATATATTTGATATCACTCAATTATAAATTTAAAGGTCTTTAACCTATAATTTGTCTTAATTCATATGTATTTTTAAAGTCATATTTACCAGATTATTCTGGAAAAATACTTACATACAATTATATATACACCCTAGTCCCCTAAATAATATAAATGTGGGAAACCACGATCCTTCAAACTCTTTCATATATTGTAAAACCCTGGTCCAGTGCTACATCCTGGGGTGCTGGGAACTCTGTATCAGAAAGGCTTTAAACAGTTGGGTCTTGGGTGTCGTTCTGGGCCCTGCACACAACTTTATAAATCAATTTTTCTGTTATAATATTAATATTTCATATTTCAATGCCACGGGCACGGCATGTTGTGAAATGAGAATTGTCTCGCTTCTTACATGTGGGCCATAATGGTAATGAAATTCCTTTTCTTTGGCTTAAATAGCTCAAAACCTAATCTATAATAGTTTTTAATATTCCTATGTTCATCAGCTGGTTATTATCTAGCGATAGAACTGTTTATTGAAATAAAAATTAATTCAACGCGAATTGATCATTGTATGGTAGTGGGTCTACACTACCAGTACGCATTTATTCGTGATTTTACTGTAAAATATACTATATACATGTCTTTTCTTCTCATTGGTTATTAGTAAGCTCCCTGATTGGACGATTATAGTCTTAGGAGTAATTTTCATTGGACGCCCAATGGGTGTCTTTCATTGGTTTAATTTCTATCCATTTTTGGAGTTAAGCTTGAGAAACATATTCTCTCATTATTCGTGTGTGTGCTGGGTTCGGGGCTTCACCGGGACACTTATACTATCTGGCTTCTTGCATTAACAGTCCCTTACTAAGACCTGCCATGGTTTCTTTTAATTATTTAATAACAATTTCCTCTGACAGCACTCCTTTTTATTATAAGTTATATTTATTACACCTCACGTGATTAGTTTACTACATAGCATAATGTGACGTCACAGGGAGATAATCGCTACTGTCACATATGCGACAGCATCATGTCACCCTCGCGTGGATCTAAAAATAAATATCTTGGAAATCCGATTACAAATTAACTTCTACGCATGCGTAATTGACCAAGGGAGATAAACGCATTTTGATCATTATTTGTAGCCGCTTATTGAGCATTATTGATTTTGGACTTCCGGCGCTTGATTTTGTTCCCAAACGAAATTTGGTCATAGTCAAGATCTCTAAAAAAAACAAATGTTCGGTGTAATAAAATAAATATCACATCCCATTGGGGGAAACAGTACGAAATGTTAACCCTTGAGAAGGTAATGTCAACCTCGGCTAACGCCTCGGTTGACATTACTTCTCTCGGGTTAACATTTCGTACTGTTTCCCCCAATGGGATGTGAACTTTATATAATATTATTATATTTTAGTATCCATGTGTTTTTACGTGGCCCTAGAAAGGGGTCCGTTATGTATATACGGAACAGGGATGATGTTTTACTTTCGTTTTCGTGTTAACGCTGTCAGAGGGGATTTATTTTTAAACAGGACCCATCAGCGGCGGTTATAGGTAAAATTTATAATTGCATATCACGACTACTTAGCCCAGTTTGTTTAAAGTCTCTGACAACACTACATAATAACCGACTGTACATTTATGTACATATATATAATTTTATTTTACTATATATAATTCAAAGTGGATCCTTGTAAGTCGGAGCATACACTACCCGGGATCCACTACACGAGTTGGCAAGTCCTAACATATCTTACTAACATTTTATGTAATCACCTTATAGGCTTGCCAACCGCAAATTGGGCTTGGTCACTTTTACATGTTGTGATTACAAAAATAGTATATTTTTGCTATTTACATTTCGATTTTGTATAAATTTCTATTTGGAGCCTTTACATCCAAACTATATAATGTTATTTTCCACCGCTGTTGGGTCTTGTAATTCGGATCAATCTTAAATTGATTCTCTGTTGTATTTTAAATATATTAATTATTTTAACAGACCTATAAACTAGTGACAATAAATTTTTAAACAAAGTTATTTACATATAGAAAATTTTTAATACTGTTCATACTAGATTTTTAAAATGAGCACTTTAAACATAATTATAAAATAATAATAGACAGACGCCCATATGCTCTGCTAAGGGCGTCTTTAAACAAACTCAAACATACACAAAATATATTCTCCAAAGGGTGGAAAAATCTGGTGAAAAGTTACTGTTTGGGAAAAACTACATGATTTTGATGATTTTTTGGGGGGGTGGAGGGGGGGGGGGTGGGGAAGGTACCTCTAAACAGCCCCTTGAAAGAAAGGAGAGAAAAACCCTACTATTATTGCTTATAACTAATACAGTTTTAATGCAAACAAGTTAATTTATTGCTCTTGACCTAATGCTTTTTGTCAGGAGCTGCTCCAGAACAGTCAACAAGCCTTTTATACTCTTTTTATGCAGAAGTATTCTTAAGAGTTTCATGAAAAAAAAAACTTTTCTAAGATAACTAAAAACACTATAAAATAACATAGCACAATATTTTGATTGTTCTACATGTTAGTTCTACATTTTACATATTCAACAACAAACCCAGTTGAACATTTTTTAGATTGCATTTTTAAGGTTTTGAAAAAATATAACACCATGCAAATAAATGAAATAATAACCTATATACTTTTGAATTAAAAGCAAAGAAATATTAGTATATGCAAACACATCCAGGCTATTCACATTAAGAATATGCTGGAATAACTATATTGCTACCTGTGACCCATAACATTCATGGTTCATTAATTGGACATTATTTAACTATGAGAATTGGTAAGATAATGAAGTAATAAATTATGTGACAGTAATTTCTGGTCTGCAGAGTAACCATAAGTTTTGTATGCATTTTATAGAATATCCTGCCTTATAATTAGTGCCTTAGTTTTCCATACATATTGGAACATGTATTATGCCTTTTAGGTTGAAGAAATTAAGTGCAAGAATCTTAGCTGGCACATGAAAAGATATGTAGATAGGTTTGGTCTTACATTGCTAATTGGTTTATATTTGTTTATATTTATTTTATTCTGGTTTTTTCTAGTCCAAAGACAAGATGAAAAGAGGTTCAAGGAGAGGCTGTGTAAGGTTGAAGGTTAGCATTTTGTTTCAGTATTATAAACTTTCATAACAAACATGTTTAATACATTGTGATGATCTTGTGAAACATAAATCATGATAACAAGAAGATAGCATTTCTTAGCTTATTCTTTTACTCTCCATTATGCAAGTTATTAGTGTGTATAAACTATGATATTCAACATAAAAATAGTAAACAAAATTATAAATGCATGTGTAAAATGTCTGATTTTTATTCCAATTAGAATATTTCAGAAATACTGTAAACTGTTTGTTCTTCTGGTATTGGTATCGTACAATATCCCCTCTGGAGCATTGTGATGCACCTGAATATTGTGTAATAGTGGGCACTTAGGTTCTTTCTGCAGAAATACCTTCTTACAAGAAATAGTGATAAATAATAATTGGAGCAAAATTGTATGTCAACTAAACCACCCGAGTCTTAATATAGAGTTGATTCATAAATTGATATTTGTGTAAATTTTCTTTTTCTCGAAGGTTTGCAATTTAATAGCATTGCATATGTTTTCAGGGTGCAGTTATAGGCATAGATGATGAAGATGACAGTACATTTACCATCACTGTGGACCATAAAACATTCCATTTCCAAGGTATGGAAAGGAAACCATTCTGTATTCTGAAACAAAGTTCTACTAAACATTAGCTCAGCTGCCTTTGTTTAGCTTTTTGTCCTTCCTTCATCTGAGATTGTTTGCCAGGTAAGATCGTGGGAAAATCTTGTAAACACTATGGGACCATATTTGACATATTTAATTCACATATTATATATATGAATATATGTCATTGAAATGTTGTCTTGTTAGCAAATTTGTTATGCCTGCGAGGAAAAAAATCTTGGAAAATAAAAGTTGACAAGTTTTGAATGTATTATTTTGATACAGCCCAGTCTTACATCAACTATTGCTAAGGGTGTTGGGTCTTCAATTTGATGTTTTCAGATTTTATTGTTGCTAAACATTGACTGAACAGCATGTGTTTAAAAATAGTGTTATAGATGTCTTCTGACAAAAATCAACAACAATGCCTGAAATGAATAGTGACTGGACTGAATGACAGCAAATCAACACATTCATAGCAAGTACTAAACTTTTATTGTTCAATACATTTCCCTCGTGCTTCTTTATGTTACCATATTTTCTGTGTTTTGACTGTATGATGAATAATGTTTGTGTTTGATACAGCTCGGGATGCAGAAGAGAGAGAGCAGTGGATTGAGGCCCTTGAAAACACCATTGACAGACATTCAAGACACTCATCTTTCAGGGTATGCCCTATAGTCTTATACCTGTATATCCAATCTTAGACTGACAATAGGCTTTCCATTAATAATAAGCCACAGTCAAAATTTCAAATCCCTTGTGTTGTAAATATTTCATCGCTAAGTATTAATTTATTTGAGTATTGGGCTGTTTCAAAAAAAATGGCTGGAAAAGTGAAAAAATAGTGAAAAATTAAAGTTCATAAAAATTCCAAACTTGTTATTCTGTATTTTTTGTTTATTGAAACTGAGTATAGAACTGAAAAGATTTTTAAATCGGTCAACTGGTTGCTGAGATATTGTCATTTGAAAAATGGCAAGTGAAGTGAAAAAAATGTAAAGAATTTAAGTTCATAAAAAGTCCAAACTGGTTGGTCCATATGTTTGTACGGTCTTTACAGTGAGCAAAATCAATCAAGTTATACTCATATGTGGCAGAATAAAAATTTTATGGAGCTTTATTGACCAATATTAAATAAATCAAAGAATTTTAATTTATGTGCTTAAATTACAAGTATTACTGTTTCTTATTATTTAAATGTGTATTTCTGTTAAAATACATGTTGAAGCATCAAATAAAAGTGCTTTAGAACTTGTGGTATCGCATAAAGATAAAAAATTCATATTGTTAAAAAAGTGTGTCACACTCCTGACAACCACATAAGTGCAGTGTACTCAAAAATGTTTCACTAAGGCCATTCCTTTTTGTCACAATTTAACAAAACATGACATAGACTTCTAGGAAAAAATATGCTCTTGTTTTCATGTAAAGGATATGTTGACAGAATATTGCAATATGTGCATAATTTCACACTCCTGACAAATTTAGCTGACATTTTCTAAAGGGAGCTGCAGACAAATATAATTTCAGTAGAGGTGATAATATTATAATTATTGCATCTAGAAACATAAAACTTAATGATACACAAAACATTTCTTATGTACTATTAATCTTTACAGTTCTATAAATTTATAAAGCAAAGATGTATTCATTTTCTTGAGGTATTTTCTAATCTACCACGCTTGACTTAATAGCATAAATTTTGTTTATTTTAAGTATAATATGCTTAATTTTATCATTATTTGATGCCTAATAAATGCACATTTTACTAAAACAATACTAAAACTTGTCTTTACTCAAGCTTTTTGTAAAATACTGGTCTGAACAAATGTGATTTTGAAAAGTGTCACACTTTTTTGTCACACTCCTGACATTTTTTGCCCATTATTTTAGAATATTTTTTTAAGGGATGGTGCTATTTTGATGAAACTTCACAGATCTTTAAAGGGCATGATGAGACACCTTTGCAAAATAGGAAGTAACTGTTTGTTGTACATTTTTATAACAGGAAAACCCAAACCAGCCATTATATTTGAAACAGCCCTATTGAGATTTTATCAAAAACTTATGCTTAACCCTTTTCTCCATATAAACTCATTTTAACGCATGTGCAACCAGTGTAGAGTCAGATCAGCTGGCACATCTGTGCAATCTGATTTGGATCTGCACTGGTCACATGTTGGTCAGAAGTAACCTAATGAATCTAAAAGCAAACACTTTAGATCCAGATCAGATGGCACAGATGTGCTGGCTAATCTGGATCTACACTGTTCACCATGAAGGCATACGATGCTGTCTGGTAATCTTGCGCACCTGAACATTATCGCTTATATTTTTACCAATTAATAATGGACGAAATAAATGTGTAATTATTGTTGTCTGTTTTCATAAACCTTTAATGACAAAAAATGTTTTAGTCATGACTCCTTATGGAAAAAAATTATTTATTATGTTTACCCTTACCACCATGTTTTACCCTAGCTTTTAAATGTCCAGTCATCTTACGCACCTGAGAGAAATGACATCACAGCAGTGAACTGTTTTAAAAGATTAAGTGTCTCTGACGAACCATTAATTTGTTTTATAATTATTTTTCTATTTATTTGATATGAGAGAAAATGCACTTTAAACTTCTGCAGGAAAATATCATGCGCAGATTATGGCCTTGACATACTCATGCTTTAAAATGCAAATATAAATTTACAATGTATAAGGAGTAAAGGGTTAAATAAATCAAAATGAAGTCAAAGTAATTTTATAGGAAGTTAAGTTCACATGATACAATGTATGACTCGCTATGATCTGTTAAGATGCCTTCAGAATTCTCAGTGGGGGTAAAATGACCCCTAGTTTTCAAAAGCTATTGAAATCCGTTTACTAGATTCACACCCAGATACAATTTACCAGTAAGATAGTGACAAGTTATCCTTTAACATTGACAGTACAGTGAAAGAAACAGGAAAATATAAGTGCTTGTTAATTAGATAGTTCTATTGGTTTGATTCAGGAAGTATAAAATAAAGATATTATTGTGAAGGGGAAGAATGACTTTAAACATCTGAAAATAAATTTCCCTCATTTTTTTACATGTTTTTTAAGTTGTCCACTTGTTTTTTTCAAAGTTTTGTTTTGTTTAGTTTCCTTCAATGATTATTTTTTATTGAGTATGGATAATTGACAGGTTGTCAGGTAATGTTGAATGTAGTGATGTATATTTTCAGTTTATTTATTTGGTAAGTTTTTTAGTTGTCAAAAATAGTTTGTTCTCTGAATTTTAGGGTCAGCAGTCGGGTTCAGTTCCAAGTACCGCAGATTTTGATCGCAAGCTTGCTGAGACAGATGCATACCTGTCACTTCTCATTAACCAGGTAGAGAGTCTCGAAAAGCGTATCGAGGCTTGTGAAGACGTGGCTGAGAAGGAGAAATATAATGTGATCAAAGTAACAGCTAATGCAATGATTGAGGCAATAAAACATTCGATTGTCATGCTTCAGATTTCAAAGGTAAAATCTCTTTATAGTCATACTACATAAACAAATTCCAGTTTGTACACCAAAGACATGAGCGTAACCTTAGGTCAGCAAATAATTCAGATCTAGTTGTACCCCGTCCTAAAAAAGAAGTCTTTAGAAAAACCCTGGACTACTCAGGTGCTAAACTGTGGAATAATATCCCACTAAAAATTCGCCTATCAAAATCAATAAGTGAATTTCAAGCTTTGTATGTAAATTGGCATTTCACATCATTGTCTTAACCTTGTTAATAGTTTCAATACATGTAAAATAGTAAATGTAATGTAATTGTATTGTGTGTGTGTGTGTGCGTGTGTGTATGTGCATGTGGGTGCATGCCTATGTATTGTTAATTTTTTATATATGTTTCAAAATGTCATGATCCATTTTATGTTATTTAATCAATGCTGTTAACTTGTAAATTGTTTTTAGAGGCCCACATGGAAGATTGGGAAACCAAATGTGTAGCCTCGATAAATAAAGACTTTACTTACTTACTTACTTACTTACTTACTTACTCATACCTGTAATCACATGGTTGGCAAGCTAGATTATCTGCTGTCAACTGTACACACTTTTGACAACAGGGCTTAAGATTATAAAACTAAGATTGGAGACCAGACTTCTTTTATGATTTCGCGAACAGTTGTATTGGTATAGTCACTATTTGGTCAAAGTATCAGTTTGTTGGATGATTTTTGATCCCTTTCACCTCTGCTTTTTTTTTTTAACTGGATTACAAATGTGTTAGTTTTTTAATCCTTCATCAGAGTATTTTTGAACAACGTTCAGGTATTCAGACTGTGCAAGTCAGTTACCTCAGATATAATGAAATAACAAGTATTAGAGTAGCTACCATAAATTTTATTTGATTTCTACTTCCCTTTATGATAAACTGAACCAGAAAATCGTGAACTGGTTAACCAATTAAAATGCAATCTACTGGTTTACTGGCAACCAGGCACATCCCTAGCTTGATTGTCATCTGTTGTATGTTTTAGGAAACACTGAAGGAGCCACTCCTCAATGGAGCTATGCATGAGCCAGCTCTCACTATCGGAGCAGATTTTGACTACTTTGGCCAGAAACCTTCCTCAGGTAATATTATCCCTTTCAGCCAGATACATGCCTTTAAGGCCTGTGCCACCAGTGTAGATCCAGATCAACTGGCACATCTAATCAGGATCTGCATATAGTGCAGAAGGGCATATAGTGTTCACCCTTGCTGTGGGTGTGTTTGTTTGTTTGTGTGTGTGTCAGTGTGTCGGTGTGTGTGTATGTTCGAAAATCTTGTCCGCTCTGTAACTTTGTTATTTCTTATTGGATTTTAAAATTACTTGGTTTGAATGTGCACCATATCAAGACGATGTGTCGCGTATAATACCCATGCCTGTACCTCCAAGGTCAAGGTCACTGTTACTAAAAATAGATTTTTCTTGTCCGGGCTGTAACTTCCTTATGAATGGAGGAATTTCAAAATAACTTGGCACAAATGTTCACCATGACAAGGCGGTGTGTCGCGTACAACACCCATGCCTGTAGGTCCAAGGTCAAGGTCACTGTTACTATTAATAGAATTTTGTTGGGAAAATCTTGTCCGCTCTGTAACTTTGTTATTTCTTATTGGATTTTAAAATTATTTGGTTTGAATGTTCACCATATCAAGACGATGTGTCGCGTATAATACCCATGCCTGTACCTCCAAGGTCAAGGTCACTGTTACTAAAAATAGATTTTTCTTGTCCGGGCTGTAACTTCCTTATGAATGGAGGGATTTCAAAATAACTTGGCACAAATGTTCACCATGACAAGGCGGTGTGTCGCATACAAGACCCATGCCAGTAGGTCCGAGGTCAAGGTCACTGTTACTAAAAATAGAATTTTGTTGGAAAAATCTTGTCCGCTCTGTAACTTTGTTATTTCTAAATGGATTTTAAAATAACTTGGTATAAATATTCACCATATCAAGACGGTGTGTCGCGTACAATACCCATGCCTGTAGGTCCAAGGTCAAGGTCGCTGTTACTAAAAATAGATTTTTCTTGTTTAGGCTGTAACTTCCTTATGAATGGAGGGATTTCAAAATAACTTGGCACGAATGTTCACCATGATAAGGCGGTGTGTCGTGTACAACACCCATGCCTAAAGATCAGAGGTCAAGGTCACTGTTACTTAAAATAGAATTGTGTTATAAAAATCTTGTCTGCTCTGTTACTTTGTTTTGTCTTATTGGATTTTAAAATAACTTGGTATAAATGTTCATTATATCAAGACGATGTGTTGTGTATAATAACCATGCCTGTAGGTCCAAGGTCAAGGTCACTGTTACAAAAAATATAAATTTCTTGTACTGGCTATAACTTTGTTATTAACAGAGTGATTTCAAAATAATTTGGCACAAATGTTCACTATGACAAGGCGTTGTGTTAAGTACAATTCCCATGCCTGTAGGTCCAAGGTCAAGGTCACTATTTCTAAAACCAGACTTTTCTTGTCTGGGCTGTGAGTTTGTTATTACTTATTGGATTTTAAAATAACTTGGTATAAATGTTCACCATGACAAACATGCATAGCGGGGGCATCCGTGTCCTATGGACACATTTCTAGTTTTATTTATTTGGTTATTTCTTACCAAAAAGCGAACAGTGAAGATTCTGATCAGACGGCATGGATGTGCCGGTTGATCTGGATCTACACTGGTGGCACACATGTAAAAAGTTGGATATATGGAGTAATAGGTTATAAGACTGATGTTTTAGGTTACAAGTGTTCCATTTGACCCTTAAAACTGGTTTTTGATACTAATATTCAATGAAATGCTCATTTTGATCTTTCAGAATTTCAACCTAAGAGTCTAATTTTATTTTTATACAAGTTAAAATTGTTTTGATTCCTTTAAAAGAGTGAAACCCTTCATTTACATTTTACAGAGATAAACGGTTTTAGAGGGAACAAGGTTTTTTTTTACCTCAGAATTTGATGAAGAAGAAGAAACAAAGTCCCCATAATGAAATCACTTTTCACAGGATATTTGAATCTAATAAACACAGACAAATATTAATAGGAGAAAATGGGAAACAAAATCTTTGTTTAAATTATAAAGTGTGAAGACTAAAGACAATCAGCTACATTTCAATGACCTTTATTGAAGGTGTGTCATCGAGGTCAGCATCTAATATTGATCTGCCCGTTGCCCTGGCTGTTAATGGAGTCGTTGAGATTCCCACAGGAGGAAGTGGTACGCCATCAGGTTTGTTAAATAGACACTGTTGTGTAAATCTTTTATCATACAATCACTAATGTGAAGTAAGAAGCATTTTAGGTCGATCTGGATCTAAATATGTGATTAAAGACATACCATGAGAGAATAGGTTTAACCTAGTTTAAAAAATTCAACAAAAAAATTCCAACTTTGAAGTTGCATTATATAAAACACAAGTCATAGATTTGTTTTTTCAAAATTTTCTCCCTTTTTTCAATATTGACTCCCCTATATGATTTGTTTTATTGTAATCTTGGAAAATGGCAGCAAACAAGAAATTGTTATATTCAATTTGGAACTAGTCTGTTATTTACCTTATGAAAATAAATAACTCGGGGCCCCAAGATCATAAAATTGAGATTATGGAGAAAGTGACAAGTCTCAATTTTAGCCAGTTAGATGCTTGTGATTTGAGACTGGTTGCATTTATTATTTTTCATAATATTATTATTGAAATAAGAGTATTATCTGCAATGAAAGAAACAAGAACAGCTCAATGTATTTTCAATCTCACCGCCCATTTTTGGAGGAATTTCGATTATATTGCAAAGTTTACATTGTCATGTAGAGACAGGGCACCATCCTTAAATGGGATTGATTTGTTTTCATTGAATTTAAAATTCACAAAAGCGACATTTTGTTATGATTTCTTTTGATAAAACAAATATTTTCTTTTGTCAGAAAATGACCTTGACCTTGTATCCGAGGCTTCGGTGCCAGCTAGATCATACTCGAGTAGTGAGGAAGAAGATTTCTACGATGCTGAAGAGGAGGCCCACAGAACCCCTAAATCTAGTCCACAGTAAGTAAATACAGAGATATCATGGGAGGCTCACAGAACCCCGAAATCTAGTCCAAAGTAAGTAAATACTGTGATATCATAGGAGGCTCACAGAACCCTGAAATCTAGTTCACAGTAAGTGTATATTGTGATATCGTAGGAGGCTCACAGAACCCCATAATCTAGTTCACAGTAAGTGTATATTGTGATATCATAGGAGGCTCACAGAACCCCTAAATCTAGTCAACAGTAAGTATATATTGTGATATCATTTTACTAACTGAACCCTTTATCCTGGTCATACGAATTACCGCGAGTCTTAAAGTTTGCCAGGGTAATAACAAATACATTTGAAACAGCCACAATCAGCATTTACTAATATACTGATAACTAACCTTTTTTCATTAAAAACCGAAGAAATCTTCCAAAGATCTACCATCTTTTACAATGAAAATCGATCTTGTAATGAAATGGTGTGGCAGCCATTTTTGTTGTCAGTGTATACATATTACCGTGATTCAGCCAATCAGAATGCAGGAACAGCAGTCTTGTGATAAAAAGTAGCATACTGGACTAAATTTCCACCAGAACACATTATGAGTAACTGAAAACAGTAAAACAGTTTTCTTTATGGAACTATATATTTTAAATTCTTTACAAGGTATTTTTTTAGATAAACACTGGTCATTCAGCAGGTCTAGGAATTGGCTGTTTATACAGACTGTTTGCAGATGGTCTGTTTATTTATAGACAAATATGTCTGCAAAGCAAATCTAAGGACATGGGTTGATAGAGAATTTAAAAACACTTTTAGAAATTCACAAATCTTAAGATTTTTATTCATGCTGATGGCAAGGACCATAGCATAAAACATAAACAAATATAGTGGAGGTATGTTTAAACTGCTAATGTTGATACAGCATAGCCATGTACGTAACAATCCACACAATCTTAACATTATGATTATCTTTTCCTTTTTCATCTTTTGGAAAAATTAATTTATTTTAATAAATTTATTAAATAATACTATTATGTTTATTTGTAGGTCTTATTTCATTTTGGTGCAGTTCCTAGATCATTGTAGCAGGTCTGTGGAAAGTTAACAAGTTAGCTTTCTCTGTCACACAGTGGACATAAAAAACTTGAGCCACGCCTTAAAGCTCTGACAGAGGTACAGTATTTAAGATGGACCCATCCATCACAGTTGTCACATTGGCCCCAGTTGATGAATTCAATGGTGAAGACACTTTTGAAGGCTTCTGGGGTTAACCTTTTGCAGATTACACAAAGCTTGCTGGGATCAACATCATCCATCGTGCTGTCCGAGTCTGATGTTGTATCGACCAATATTCCTGGGGCAAGTGGTTTTGTGCCTAATCCAGAGGTGCATTGCTTTGGAGAAGCCTCGATATGATTAGTGGTCTTCTTTGCATTTCTTACCAATTTGGCTTGTGTCTTCTCTTGTTTCTCCTCCAGGACCAGACATTTGGGACCAGAGACATTGGATGGGGACATCAAATTTCCTTGAACGGTTGATTGAATCTTCTTTTTCTTTTCATTCTCTTTCACCTTTGTTATTTTTCTTTGATCCAGGAAGTTCTTTGGAGTTTCAGTTTCGTTTGTTGAGTTGTCTTCATTAGTTTCTGTATTGTAGATAGAAGAGGGTGCTGTTTTGATAGGGCTTATCTGTTTTCTTTCAAGAGGGAAGATGCCAGTCTTGCGAAAGGATGAGACCAAGTTGTCTGGGGTCATTGCTTTGTTGTAGGCTTTACTGGAGATGGAAGCTATATGTAGACGGTTGATCTGTATACCAGGAGTGTTACGCATGAAGGACTGGCACTCACTGAAGAATATCTTCTTTAGGGGACCAAAACACCCAACATCAAGCGGTTGTGTCACATGTGATGTATGAGGGGGGAGGACGAAGAAGATTACATTGTGTTCTACTCCCCATTCTTTCAGGGTCAAATTAACATGAGATTTATGTCCATCAAAGAGAATTAAGATGGGGGAATCATTGGTTGGAGCATACTTAAGAAAGTGCTTCTCCAGATATTGCAAAAATATCTGGGAGTTTGACCACCCAGTCTCAGAAACTGTTCCACCTGCACCTGGGCATGCTCCCGCCAACAAGTCATCGTTCCACCTCTTCCCAGGGAACACATAAAATGGAGGCAAGTGTGTCCCAACCGCACTTCCAGCAGCGATCATGGTCACCGTCTTGGCCCGGTTGGAGGTAATGGCTTGTGGTGTAGATCCTTTCTGACAAACAACATTTGTTGGACTGTGCTCCATCTGTAAACCAGTTTCATCTACGTTCCAGATGTTTTCTGGCTTGTCTTCAAGACCATATGGGGTCATGACTTTGATTAAAGCATCAAAGTATTTGTCTAAGGCATCTTCAGAAGTGAACATGGCCCTCAACACGGACAACTTTTGGGGCTTGGAAAGAGTTATCTCTGGTTTACGCTTCTTGAAGCCATCATACCAAGACTGAGCAAAAATCGGATCGGACGGGCTCTTCTTCTTTAGCAGCATAGTCGTTAGAAAGATTGATAAACTCTGACCTAGAGTATCCATATCCAATGCTGGCCATGTAAGTTGAGTGGTCCACCAGCTTGCACTCCTCTTCAAAGGTAAATGTTGTAGAAGGTCCTGGTCTAATGTTAAAGGACTCTCCCTGAGGTGCTGGTTGAAATGGGCCTCGAAACCTGTCTCTCAGTGTGCTATCAGGAATGCCATACATCCTTGCAGCCTTGAAAATGGGAGCTCCATTTACTGTCACTTCCTCATAGGCTTTGGTAAGAAGTGATGCCTCATACTGCCTTTTCCTGCTAGCAAATTTCACTTTGCCAATAGTTGGAAGCTGAAAGAAAAAAGATAACACTAATTTCACAAAACAAAAACAAAAAACAAAACAAAACCAAAGAAAAAACACCGCGGTCGGAAGTTTAGCTCAGTAGATTTTTTTAACAAGGATTTCCCCCGAGGATTTCCTAATGACGTCATCAGTGTTAACATGGCAGTGCAGACGCATCCAGAAAAATCAATTTCATGCGACAAAACAAGCAAGATTAGAAAAATCATGGATGAAAATGTAAGAAAATAATTTTATTTTATAACAAAAAGTAAAAAATTTAATGAACTTACCCGTAAAAACGACATAATTTGCAGTTAAAAGCGTTTGACAGATGCCGGGAAAAATTGTAAACAAATCCCAACGGAAGTGGAAGTGATGTAGTCGCGCATGCTTTTGTAATTGTTATTTTCCGGGCACTCGGGGTTATATGTATATCGCGGTAATATGTATACAGACGATACTTCTCAGACACATCGTTACTGTGTGGGCGAACAGTGTAGATCCAGATGTCTGCACAGGTCATGGTCTGCACTACTAAGGTTATTTCTTACCAAGAAGCGAAAAATGCAGATCCAGATCAGATGGCACTGATGTGCAAATGGAAATATAAAATGAAGTAAATGTTTTAAAGTTTAACTTGGGTATTCAAACTAAGTGGGGTAATGCAAGAATTTAGAACTAATATACCAAAGATTTGTGTATCTACCTTTCATGTTAGCTATAACTTTATCATTTTTTAATATTTCTTTATGAAACTTTCAAATTATATAGCTTATAACAACACACTCATGATGATGCCAAATTCTTAATGTCAAGGTTACATTTTATGGAGTTGACACTTGTTATACTTGGATTTTGACACAAATACTTAACATTGGCTATAACTTTGCCTTTTCTCAATATTTCTTTTAAAAACTTTATAATATTGACTTGCATCCCAATTTTCATAAATTTTGATTGGTTGAGTCAATGTCGCCAAAGAGTATTATATGTTAACGTGTATGCTACTCGTACAGACTTTGTTAGCAATTACTTTACCGATATATATAAGTAAATGCAGCCTAATATTTTGCATATTGCTTTATCCGATAATCCCATATGGTTTAAAGAGATTTTATGCTCCTTGCTCATCTGCTTGTTTTTTACAGAATTTTTTTTATATAGGTGCATTAATAAACCAAAAAGCATCTTCATTTACTCTTACTTCTATGTAAAAATCTTGTTTTCATATTGCTTTATCCTATAGTCCCATATGGTGTAAAGCGATTTTATCTCCTTGCTCATCCACTATACTTCCTGTTTATTTTTATTTTTATAGAAGATGGTTGTTTGACTGTTTCTTTTTGATTATACCTAATATATAATAATTGTTATTTAATTATCAAATAGAAAAGCTGTGAGCACATCAAGTTTACCGCAAGGAGCTGTGTTGTCAGATTCAAGGGAGAGCATCCCAGTCCCAGTTGCCTTCCCTGCAGATAACTCTTCAGAAGTTAAGACTTCTCTACCAACTTCCCAGAACCTTGCCAGAGTTTTACAGGAAGATGATTATTATGATGGTAATAATATTTTGTTATCACAATTACAATTTGTTTTCTGGTTGTGTGGAACCAGATTATTTAAATTGTTTAGATCCAGATCTGCCTCTGCAAACATATCTTCCTTGAAGGAATTTGCCAGATTTTAAGTTTTTGATCTATTAAAAATTTTAATCAATTCTGAAACAAGGCATATTAACCTTACTCTCCGTATATACACATTTTAACTAGGGATGGGAACGGATATCTAAATCACTATTCGGATAACCGAATCCGATATCCAGATACTATCCGGATATCCGTATACTATCCGGATATCCGTATCATTTTATCGACCACAGAAAATTTAGCATATTTAGTATATGCACATTTAAAATGCATACAGCTAAGCTAAATCACGATCGTTTGAGTAATCGACTAGCCTACCGCGTTATCACGGAAACAAAATATAAGTAAAAATTGGGACCATATTACTAAAAGTTTAGTAAGTCTTTAAAAAATTGAGCTACGCGAAATGGTACAAGAGGAAAGGGCAGTAGTTTTAGTACTGTAGATCGATAAAATTGAAGTTTCATTTCGCGTGGAAGCTTTCGAGCTCATAAATAATATTCTTTTAACTCAAAAATTACGCATATAGTCATATGCAATCATATGCAAGGCGATTCATATTACGAAAAATCCAACTACTTCAATCCAGCAGCTGACCATTTAAAAACATTTATTTTCCAAAATTGCTGTTTAACCAATTTATCGATAAATCACATGTATGGGGTTAAAAAACATATAAAAATTTATGGTTATAGTAAATTACATTATCTAACATTTTTGGATATCATCGAGTAACCATAAGTGTTGTTTTTTTTTACTTTCAATTTTTTAATGCAGTCGTTTAAAAAAACTGTCAAGACTGTTTTTGCTCACAATTCTGTTGCAGTAAATTGTCAATTAATCTGAGGTTTGTCTCGTTAACGAGTTCAACAAGTTATTTGCATCTTTACAGGTGTCAAACACCCTCTGGTAAACCAATCAACAAAACAAAAGAACACTGAAAAACTTATCTTCCGGTCTCCCAAATAACCACTATACAAACGATTAACACCTCTTTTGTCAACCCTGGTGTTGCTGTCCGCCGAGTTTCGCCTGGGGAAAACCATATCACCATCGAGATATGCGCAAGCAGTGTAGCGTGTTTAAGAAAGAGAGTTCACGCGATATTTTTCAAAACTTGAACAAAATATTGAAATTAAATTCGTACGAATTTGAGGGTATTCGGATACGTGAATGGTATTTGGATACAATCTTACTATTCGGATATCAGGATAACCGTTCCCATCCCTAATTTTAACACCTGTGCCATCTGACAGGATCTGTGCTGGTTGCTTTTTGGTCAGAATAACCTTATAAATAAAAATTCAAACACTGCTGATCCTGATCAGATGTGATGGATGTGCCAACTGATTTAGATCTACTGTGGTATCATTTTATTTAGCGATGGCTTAATTTTAGCGTATTTCGCGCTCGAACCATTGTGCGGAATTTTAAACCTAAGCAAAATTTTAACCAAAAGGTTCCACATGCGTATTCGAAACGTCTTATGTCCGAAATGACCTACACTTTATATATGGTTGCCCGTATCGCTATATGATATAAATTTGAAGTATCGAATAGTTATGTTAATAAAGAAAATAAAATTAGTTATAACTGTCGATTTTTTTTTGGAATATGATAAATGTTACTTCAGGTCACGTTTTACCAAACAGTCATCTCATTTTTAATTTATCAACACTTTTTTGCAAAAAAACTGTTTCGCAATTAATGACACTTTAGACCATAAACGGGTACGCAATTTAACATGCTAATTATGATATGAATGGTTCAGATAGAAGGATCAAATGGGTCCCGTGTCAGTTAGCGGCGCCGAATAAACAGCGGTTCGATAATTGACTAACAAAGGAAGTGGTTATTGACAGGGTGCCAACTGACACATGATTAGCTCGCGTGTTCAAATAAACAATAGGTATTGATAACGGGTCGGTAAAATATCGATAATAATTATTTTTTTTGAAAAAATGGATTTGCGCGAATTTATGTCCGCGCGAAACAGTCTTTGTCGGCGATGGCGCAAAATTTCCTGCCAGCGAAATTCAATGATACAACAGTACACTGTCCACCAAACTCATAAAGGTGTATACATAAATGGAAGAAATGGTTAATCTACTATGATGACTGCTTCCTTGGGTGAAACCAGTACTTGCACCGAGTGTAGAATGTGGGAATTGCAGAAGAACCTTGTCCAAGGTGGATTTAAACCCACAATCTTTAGATCTGAAGTCAAAATTTTACATTAAGACCACTGCTCCTACTGGTACACTGCAACTCCGTTATATCGCGATCCGTTATATCGCGATATCCAATATATCGCGCTTGGTCCGTGGATCCCAATTTTTTGTACATATACAATGTATATGTTTGTTCATTCTTCTTGGGTGGTAAAAAAGATCGAAACCGAATGTCACAATTGTAACATGTACACAAATGACGCACACATTTTCCCCTAAAACAAACGTGTTTTAACACCTTTCCCAGTGACAGATAACACTTTAACAGCCCGGGGCAAACATGTGAATGCATACTTACTGTTTAATTTTATCATTGATCCATTACTAAATGCGATTGTCTCTATAATTATCACATAATCCGCACAATTCAGAAAGAAACAAAAAATTATTCCTAGTCATGTTTTAAAACCTGTCGGTAGTTCATTGATGTACATTTTGCTTTGATCTGCCTTCCTGTTAATTTCATAGAGGTAGTATTTTTGACTAGAGGTAAACAGCGATAATATCTGTCAGTGAAATGCGACTTCAAAGAAAAATGTCGGCTCGTATAGAGACTGTGATGTTTTGTCGGCTCTGCTATGAAATCGTTTGATCTACAAGAAGTGTGTACGTGACATTTGTCATTTCTATAGCTGGTTTAAGTTGGTTGATGATGCAACAATACTGAAATATTACACTGGAGATAAATTAGGATTTAATTTATAAATTATGGAATATGTTCATGATGGTTAGTGGTTTAACATTTATTTTACATTTACGTTCGTAAAATGTCGGAGTTTGTGTCATAAAATAATTAAAATTTCTGCAAGCATCTAAACAAACTAGATATACGGTCTTTAATTCCATTACAATAATTTAAGGCCTATACGATTTTGATCTTGGTGTTATTAGTCAGTCTCCGTTTTGCTTTTTTTATTTGAAATTTGGTAATTGTGTGTCTTGTAAGAAATATTAATATAATAAATTAAATTTAAACAATTGTTTTAAAACATTTGTCCAGCACGGAACGTACTCCCTGATGTACCCATAGATTTCACGGCGTGTTAATTACGCAACACCGCGATATACTTGCATCCGACAGCAAAAACAAATAAATTCTCCGTGTTTTAGTGCGATTATGTACTTATATCGCGCTCCGTTTATATCGCGGTTGGCAGGCTTGGACCCCGAAGTCCGCGATATAATGGAGTTGTAGTGTAGATTATTCATAACTTACTCCTGAATTTTACCAAAAACTACAGTTTTGTGGCTATGATAATTCTATTTTATCTGTTGGTATGTAGTTTAATCTAAGGCAATGACAGGTATATCTAAAGATTCTGTAGTATTAACTTCTTGATGTTGGGATGTTTCTCTTTCAGAATTATATGATTTTGTGGAAGAGGAGGGCCGTAAGTACTCGTGATCTCAGATTCTTTAACATACTCCATATAATCTACCTCATTCTAGTCCTTTTTCAAAAGTAATGCTGGTGTTTAAAATAGGATTTATTTTGTACAAATTTGTGTATCAACTAGACTGGACTGTGCTATTGTTTAAAATAAGATCTATTTTGGAATTTATGTATAGATTAGACTGGACTGGAGTACACTACATTGTTACTCTACATTGTACACATGACACAACTTACACTATACTATACATTGACTTCAAAAATAACCCCATTAGTCGACTTAGCTAGCATATATGTGACTCTGTAGTTAAAAAGTGCCAAAGCAAGTTACTATAGTTCAAATATTCCATAGCTCTTGACTAGTTCTGATATGCCACAGCGTGCAAATCATCTTGATTTTTCTCAACACCTGTGAAAATGCCAATAATACCAATCTGGTATGTAAAAAAGATTTTTCAGAGCAAATACTTACAGTGTTGCCAACATTTTTTAGCTCACATGCAGGATTCAAACAATCAGAATAGTTCTTTGCTCACTTGTCTTTTCTTTATTTCACTTGGGGTAAAGGTACTTTCTAACAGTTGACGTCAATCTTTAAAACAACATCATAAAGTAAAGCAGACGAAATTATATATTAATAATGCTTTATGAGGTGAAAATAACATTATATTGACGGAATGTGTAACAAATTCACTTTTTAATTTCGAGAAAATAAAAGATAATTGCAAGTTCTTACAGAAAAAAGTAATAACAAAAATGTCAGCAATATAACTGTAGACATTGTTTGCCCTGATTTGAAGTTGAATGTTTCAGTGGGTTCTCTGGAGAAACATGGTAGCATTATTACACATCTGTTGTCTCAAGTACGCATTGGTATGGACCTTACAAAAGTCGTGCTGCCCACATTTATACTGGAAAGAAAATCTCTACTGGAAATGTATGCAGAGTTCTTTGCACATGCAGATCTGTTTTTAAAGTAAGTAATTTCCTTTCCTTTTACTGGAAACCTTGATACTTGATATATGTATGCTTTTCTGAGAGTTATACAATTTTGTATGTTGAATAAAAAATGATAAAGCCACTGTTATTTGTTCACCTTTGTATTCATTAGTGCAATAATGAGACTGTTTACAAAATGGGTTCAAGTTGAGTAAATGAAATTGTTATATAATTTCATGTTAATGGTATTTTGAGTGACATTTCATTCTTTTTTTGGCAAATCCTACAAATCAAAAGCATAAGATATACTGAAAAAAATATTTAAACAGTGAATGATAGAAATTTATTTTATGCTTTTCAGTGAAATATAGACTTTTCCCGGTGAAATAAAAGTGGTATTTCACTGTTTTCAAACAGTGGAATATCATTTTTATTTTCACTGCTTTTTTTCACATTGGTACACAAACCCACATAACATACCGAATGAGATCGTTGTAGAAAACGGGCTCAAATTTGGACATTTGACGTCATCACGTCACATAATAAACAAACAGTTTTGGCGCCATTTCTTGCCATTTTTCTGTCAAATTCACACAAATTTTGCACTAAAAGCATAAAATAAAAAGAAAATTTGTTTTTACCGGTTAAAGATAGAAATATATTTCACTCGTGAACTCAGGATTATGTATTTTCACTCGTGGCTTCGCCACTTGTGAAAATACGAATTCCGGAGCTCACTCGGTGAAATAAATTTATATCTTTCACTGGTAAAAACAAATATCCTCTATTTATTTTAGGCTTTTCAGTGAATTATAGAATTTTCCCGGTGAAATAAAAAGTGGTATTTCACTGTTTTCAAACAGTGGAATATCATTTATATTTTCACTGATTTTTAGCTCGACTATTCGAAGAATAGGGGAGCTATCCTACTCGCCCCGGCGTCGGCGTCCGTTAAACAAAAAATGCACTTTGGTCCATTACTTGAAAACTACTTATGATATCAACTCGAAACTTGGAATATATATTCACCATCAAATTCTACATCATTACCAACAAGACCCATAACTCTGCTTCCAATATTTTTCAAGTTATGCCCCTTTTTCACTTAAATTTTGCGTTAAGGAAAATATGCACTTTGGTCCATAACTTATAAACTACTTGAGATATCAACTTGAAACTTGGAATATATATTCACCATCAAATTCTACATCATTACCAACAAGACCCATAACTCTGCTGTCAATATATTTCAAGTTATGCCCCTTTTTTCTTATATTTTGTGTCAAGCAAAATATGCATTTTGCCTCTAACTTTAAAACTAATTGAGGTATTGCCTTGAAACTTGAAATATATTTTCACCATCAAAATCTACATCATAACCAACAAGACCCATAACCCTTCTTCCAATATTTTTCAAATTATGCCCCTTTTTCGCTTACATTTTGTGTTAAGCAAAATATACAGTCGGCCCTTAACTTCGTTATGAATGGAGGGATTTCAAAATAACTTGGCACAAATGTTCACCATGACAAGGCGGTGTGTCGCGTACAATACCCATGCCTGTAGGTCCAAAGTCAAGGTCACTGTTACTAAAAATAGAATTTTCTTGCAAAATCGTGTCCGCTCTGTAACTTTGTTATTTCTTATTGGGTTTTTAAATAACTTGGTATAATTGTTCACCATATCAAGATGGTGTGTCACGTACATGCCCAAGCCTGTATGTCAATGGTCAAGGTCACTGTTGCTAAAAATAGAATTTTCTTGTCTAGGCTGTTACTTTGTTATGAATGGAGGGATTTCAAAATATCTTGGCACAAATGTTCACCATGACAAGGCGGTGTGTCCGCACAATACCCATGCCTGTAGATCCAAGGTCAAGGTCACTGTTACTAAAAATAGAATTTTCTTGTCCAGGCTGTAACTTTGTTATGAATGGAAGGATTTCAAAATAATTTGACACAAATGTTCACCATGACAGGGCGGTGTGTCACGTACCATGCCCATGCCTGTAGGTCAAAGGTCAAGGTCACTGTTACTAAAAATAGAATTATCTTGTCCTGGCTGTTACTTTGTTATAAATGGAGGGATTTTAAAATAACTTTGCACAAATGTTCATGAAAAGGCAGTGTGTCCGCACAATACCCAAGCCTGAAGGTCCAAGGTCAAGGTCACTGTTACCAAAAATAGAATTTTCTTGTCCAGGCTGTAACTTCATTATAAATGGAGGGATTTCAAAAAAACTTGACACAAATGTTCACCATGAAAGGGCAGTGTATCGCGTATTATTCCCATCATTGCACTTGAGTGTCTGAAAATGATGCATAGCGGGGCATCCGTGTCCTATGGACACATTTCTAGTTTCACTTATATTTTCACTTAAGTGCACTTCATCGATAACTTTTTTTTTTTTTTTTTTTTTTCACAAATGTTTTGACAAAAAATTACCGCTGGGTTATCCCGGACGACCAATAGTATCAGCTTACAATTCTTATACTGACAATATTTCAAAATACTTGGATTTCTTATTAAAGCCGTATATGCAATCCTTACCCTCATATTTAAGGGACAGTACTGATTTTTTGTCTAAACTAAAAGAATGCAATATTAGTAATAACAGTTATCTAGTTACCTTAGATGTCTCTTCTCTGTATACAAATATACCTCACGAAGATGGCATTAATGCTTGTAGATATTTTTTGGAGAATAATAGACCAGATAATTTATCTGTTGACAGCATATGTGATCTAATAAAAGTTGTTTTAGAAAATAACCACTTTCAGTTTAACGGTGAACATTATCTCCAAAAAATGGGAACTGCTATGGGAAGTGCTATGGCACCTAGCTATGCTTCTCTTTTCATGGGTAAGCTTGAGCACAACTTTTTGGAAAACTGTGTCTTAAAACCGGCTCTTTGGCTTAGATTCTTAGATGATATTTTTGTAATATGGAATCATTCTTTGGAGGATCTGCATGACTTTATAGATCGCTTGAATAATTGTCACAATAATATAAAATTCACTTATACTATTTCCAAAACTAATGTTTCGTTTTTAGATGTTGATGTTATAAAAAATGATTTAAATCAAATTGTTACAGATGTACATGTAAAGAATACTAACATTCATCAGTTTGTTGAGTATTCATCATGCCATCCTGTGTCATGTAAAAATGGAATACCACTTAGCCAGGCTAAGCGGTATAGGAGGATCATATCTGACAATGAAACGTTTGATAAGTCACTTGAAAAATTACGGCTCTTTTTTAAGGAAAGAAATTACCCTGATTTTGTAGTTAATAACGCTATTAGTGAAATAAAAAAATATGACACAAGATGATGCTTTATTATGCAATACCGTGAAAGAAAAAAAGAATGTTATTCCTTTTGTTGTTGAGTATAATACATCTTTGCCTAATATTGGACAAATTTTACACAAATATTGGGACTTACTAAAACTTTCACCAAAGACATCGGTAAAATATGTGCATAGTTTCAATCCTATAATGGCTTATAAAAGACCTAAGAATCTCAAAGATTTTTTAGTTAAGTCTAGATTAGATTCACCTCTGCCATACACATCTAAAAAGTGTAATAGACCTCGTTGTTCTCATTGTTCTAAAATTGTTATTACGGACGAATTTAATAGTTCGGTAAACTCGAATAGGTTTAAACTTAAGTGTAATGCTGATTGTAGTACTAAAGATGTAATATATCTTATAACATGTAAAAAATGCGCAAAACAATATGTTGGCCAGACACGGCAAAAAGTTTCACAAAGAATGAATAGTCACAAATTTGACATAAAAAATTTCACGGATCCTTCTTTTGCTACTAGTATAGCTGTACATTTCAATAATGAAAATCATTGCTTTGACGATTTTAGTTTCTTACCAATCGAAGTTATTAGTGATAACATGGAAAGATTACTTCGTGAAACTTTTTGGATTCATAAACTAGAGACATTATATCCTAAAGGTTTAAATACTAATAGTTTATATAAAGTGTTATTTGAAATGTTATAAAGGTTGTTTGTTTTTACCAGTATGTGATATTGATGTGTTTCGCCGGGTTGGCTCCGTAATTTGTATTTTCACAAGTGACTAAGCCACTTGTGAGGGTGCATAGTTTCGGAGTTTGTGGGTGTAATATGTTTCTATTTTTCAATGGTGGAAGAAAACTTTATTTTTCTTTTTATTGTATGTTTTCAGTGAATTTTTTGCGTAAACCGTGCATGAAATGTTTTTTGTTTAGGACTTTACTTCTTTATTTCATATATATCCATACTTATGTCCGTTTTCTAAGCGTTATCGTTCGGAATTTTATTTGATTGTTTTTTTGTTTTTTTGGTTTTTTTTGGTACCAGTATGTAAAAATAGTGAAACCTAAAGTGATATTCCACAATTGGAAAATAGTGTGGTACCGCCTTTATTTCACCGAGAAAATTCTATAATTCTATAATTCACTGTAAAGCATGAAATAACTTATATAAACTATTATGTTATATCATGACAAAATAGGTATTGTTTGTTTCAATTTTAACAAAAATATTCTTACACTATTGAAACATTTTGTATCTTATGATCCATGTCCTTTTTAGTCATGATGTTGTATTATTTCAACATAAATAAGATTTCATGTTTGTTATTTATATTGTGCACATGTAAAATGTCTGTTTTTGCGCGTAACGTCGTTATTTACGCTAAATAAAACATTGTGCATTTAACGCTACTTTGCGCGGTTTTATTTACGTGCAACGGACATTACGTATTTTGTTTATTATACCTGACGAAGACTTATATGTCGAAACGCGTCGTATAAATTTTTACAACAAATCCATGTGTTGTTTTCCTTTTAACAATTTATTATCGATAACTTTGCAAATACTTAAGGTATCAACTTCAAACTACCATTATATTTTTATTTCAGTTCTTTTTCTGTAACATTACTGAAGTGATTGATATTTGACTAAAAGTAAATGTCTCTAATAAAAAATTACTAACAAGTTTTCTAACAAATTCAGAAATATTTCATAGTTATTCCCCTATTCAGTTTAATATTTATGGTACATTTAGGAATTATTTCTGTTATTTGAAAAGAATTTCTCCCGTACCATTCACTTGTAAATATTTTTCCTGATTGCACATGAATGTATGGCCATAGTTGTTATTGTTTTAATCTTCAAATTGCATTTGTTTCAAATGATTCGAATAGTCGAGCATGCTGTCTCCTCTGACAGCTCTTGTTTCATTTTGGTACCCAAACGCACATAACATACCAAATGAGAACGTTTAGAAAACGGGCTCAAATTTGTATATTTGATATCATGACGTCACGTCATAAACAAGCAGTTTTGGCGCCGTTTCTTGCAACTTTTCTGTCAAATCATGCAAATTTTGCAGTAAAAGCATAAAATAAAAAGAACATTTGTTTTTACCGGTTAAAGATAGAAATATATTTCACTCGTGAACTCCGGAATTATGCGTTTTCACTCGTGGCTTCGCCATTCGTGAAAATACGAATTCCAGAGCTCACTCGGTGAAATATATTTCTATCTTACACTGGTAAAAAAAAATATCCTCTATATATTTAACTTGACTTGTGGCTATAAAGAGTTATATTAAAAAACAAAATTATTTCTCATCATTTAAATTAATAAATCATCAATTATAGCATAAACCATCAAAATGTAACTGAAAGTAATTGAATGTAAATGGCAATTACTTGGTTATATGTAAGTTATTACACTCAATTATGATTACGTGTTTCAATTACCCCATCCCTGAATAATGTATACCGAGCTAAAATGAAAACTTCTCAAAATATCATGGGAAAAAATTTTGTGCAGCACAGGTTTATGTGTATAAGCCATAATTGACTGGTTCCTGCAGGCAAAGTTAAACCAATTTCAAGATATTTTCTGAAGATATTAATGGGCAATGTAATTTCCCTGTAGATTTGATTTAAGCAATTAATATTAAATGAGAAGAAAATATAGGCTTATACAGGATAAAATGCCACGGAAAATTTGACAGGAGACTTTAATTCAATATAGATAGCCTAGATCTGTTTGCTATTTGGTAACTAATTTTTTGCAAATATTCCTATGAAAATGAATTGAATGGTTGATATTTACAGATACCCGTTATTTTACATGGTTAAGGGGTTGAAACTACACGGCTCAAGATAATAAAACTACGATTGGAGACCAGTCTTCTCACATTGTTCTTCCAACAGTGTTCCCACATTGGAGACCAATCTCAAATCTCAAGCATCTTCTTGAGAGTTGAGACTGGTTTCCTTTTTAAGTTTTATGACCTTGGCCTCATGCACATACCTGTACTATGTTTCAGAGCTGTAGATCTTCTGACTCCACAAGAGCGTATTGTACAGATAGTAAGATGGTACATGTCTGCATTTCATGCCAGTAGAAACTCGGAGATCGCCAAAAAGCCTTACAATCCTATATTAGGAGAGATTTTTCAATGTTACTGGAACGTACCTGGATATGAGAAGACTGAGGTATAAAGAATGGAACAACATGTAATTTTCTGAATCACAGTTAAAAAACTGCAGTGGGAGCCCAGTCTGTCCTTAACTGCTCCCTGCAGCTGCAGCCCAGTCACTAACCATATCCTCTTGGGCCCTGTAGCTAAAGCCCAGTCTGTGACCTTTATCAGCAAGTATAAATGTATAAATTTGAGAAGTCAAATTCCATTCAGAAAAGTTGATGTTTTAAGCATGTATGTTACATTAGCCTTAAATAAGATGAACATGATCAAATATCTTGTTTGTTATGTTATGCAGTAATTTGAGATCACATTGCAACCTAGCTGCTCAGACTGATAGCAAGAGGAGTCCATGGCTGAAGGTTATAAAGCTAAGATTGAAAACCAGTCCCAAATCTCAAGCATCTGATTGGCTGAAATGGTGACTGGTCGCCATTTCAGCCAATCAGATGCTTGAGATTTGAGACTGGTTTCCATGCTCAGTTTTATAACCTTGGACATCATGAGTTTTAGTCTTGTCTGACAGGAGCTTGTTGAAGATGGACCAGTCCCTTGGGCAACCACCAATAACCTGAGCTTCATTGCAGAACAAGTCTCGCACCATCCACCTAGTAAGTCTGCACAAAGTGATTAATCCTTTACTCCATAGACACACAGTTATTACATGAGCTGGATCTACGCTAGTCACATAATATATGAAATATGATAATGCATAATAATGGAGCAAAATGTTAACATTTGGTTAGGTGAAAGTGCAAAGGTTTTAACTGTTTCTTTATTCACCTAGAACCTTATGGCTTGCACCCTAGGGTAAGCACTAGTAGACAATTGGAAAATGTAGGCCATCATGTAAAAAATGTATTTGCTGTTAATTTCATATTCTGGCCTTTGATTTTCAAATCAAAGTTGTATGCATATTGGATGTTGATAAATAAATATAAATTAAAACAATAAGCAAAATTAAACCATGCAAAATTGTGTCTTTTGTAGCAGGTGTGACAAGTCAGTGTTTGGTGCTAAAAGAGTCAGATAAATTGAAGAAGTATTTTGTTTAGTTTCAGCATTTTATGCAGAGCATGCCAACAAGCGTATAACATTAGATGGGTATATCTGGACCAAGTCCAAGTTCCTGGGACTGTCTATAGGTGTTCATATGATAGGCCAAGCTGTGATATCTCTGCTAGACTGGGATGAGGAATATATCATCACCTTTCCCAATGGTTATGGCAGGTAATACTATCATTATTCCCAGTGGTTATAGCTGGTATTCAATATCTTGGGTATAATGTGGTTTTGCCCCAGAGAGAACTTTATGCAGGTATACTGCTAACTATAGGCTTGCACTTTACTTAACTGACCCATTTTATGCCCCCACTCTGAAAAAGGAGGGGGTATATAGGTTTGACATTGCCCGTCTGTCCTTCCTTTCCCCTGTCTGCTTGTCCATCTGAAACTGGTATAATTAAAAAAGTATGAGAGCAATCATGAAACTTTACAGGTATTTTTACCATTATGTGTTGTTGTGCACCTGGGATTTTGTTTTGGGCCAAGCCTGTTAAGACCAGAGTTATGGCCCCTTATGCCTTTCAATATAATGCATTCAGCAGGTAATCTTGTGTGGCATGCAAGTCCAAAAGTATAAGAGTCACGGTCATGAATCTTCACAGGCATGATGACCATCAAACTGCACTTATATTAAATATTGTGAACTGCAAATTCATATGTTTTTCCCCTGTTAGTTTTCACCATTATTTGTATTGTGACACTATATTGGCTTATTTGACAATGACAACTAAGAGTGGGGGCATCTGTGTTCTATGGACATATTTCTAGTTGGAAAAAGTTTCATAGTGTATGTTATATGAATATTGAAGTGTTTAAGTTAAACAGCTTGCATATAGTATTAAACAAGGAAGAGTCTTTAGGTTTGTTACATGTTTGCACTTGCCTTGCACTTTGTTTCTCTTTGGAATGTATGCATTTTCTAGTAAAAATAACTACTCGAGGGCATGACTAGGATAACAACTGCACATAAACAGTGAGGTTGACACATAGGCACATTTTCTGATGTGTGCCTTTAATAAACTGGACATCATTTGCTCTGTCATCTACATCACTGTTTCATACATATGCGTTTATCACGTGCAAACATTGTAGATCCAGATCAGCCAGCACGTCTGATTGGGATCTACACTGTTCACTTTTTGGTGACCATTAATCTGATTAATAAAAAGCACATTGTAGATCCTGATCTGATGGCATGGGTGTGCCGACTGATCTGGATCTACACGGATGTGCTCATGGGATATAAGCATATCCCACACAGTAAAGGGTTAATTGTTTGTGTACATCCTCAGATCCATTTTAACGGTGCCATGGGTGGAGCTGGGAGGCAGTATATCTGTATCTTGTGCTAAAACTGGCTATAATGCCACAGTAGACTTTCTCACAAAGCCTTTCTACGGAGGAAAGAAGCATAGAATAGCCGGCAACATCTACGCTCCCAATGACAAGAAGCCATTCTGTGTGCTGGAAGGAGAATGGAATGGTATTGTGTGGGCTAAATACAACACTGGGGTATGTGACAAAATCTTCAAACATTCTTTGTTTTGTACTGGATCCAAAATCATGATAAGGAGAAAGGAGACCTGTCTCAGATCTCAAGAACCTGTTGATATACTTAAAAAGTTCTTTAGAGATTGGGAATATGGGAAGGATAGGGGTTTGAAGGAGGGTAACCCGTAAATACATACAAATGGTATTAACTGCTCATTACATTTATACATGAATTCATTGTCTCTGACATTATTTCATTTGAATCTGATGTCCTTTAATTCTTTTGATTACATTCTTGAAGTTTTGGCATTTCAAATTATTGCATCTTTTCTACGAATCATTCTTGCTGTTACACATTCAAACCATACACTAATTGGAATCGGGTACCATGACATTCAACATTTTGCACCCTTTGAGTTTTTGGTGCTGATTGTAAAGTTTTTGTAGTAAACAAAGAGTTTAAAGAATAACACTTGTGATTGCAGATGAACGAAGCATTTGTGGATACTAAAAAACTTCCCATTATCAAAAAGCAAGTTAAACCAAGAGATACACAAGATGAATTTGAATCCAGAAGGTAAGTAATGTCAATGTGAAGGTCATCTATAAGGAGTACAATGAAACCCCTCTTACACCACCTCTGGGACTGGAAAAAAGTGGTGTTAGTGGAGGAGTGGTCTTCATTCCTGGGTAGAAAATAGTGCAAAACTGTTAAGGAGCAATGAAAACCTGGTCTTATTATAGGTGGTGGGGGTCTTAATTTTGGGACAGTCTTTATGAGGGTTTTTACTGTATTACTGAATCAGTAAACAAATGATAAAATCATCCTCTTTTTGAGTTGATGAGTGACACTTTACACAGATTTCGCTTCAAAATTTCTTCTATTTTGTTTGGCTTTATTAGTAACCATGCGGTTTGTTTTTACTGATGGTCCCTATACACCATTTTCATGATTTTAAGAAACTTCAAATCTTGAAGTTCTAGACTTTTTTTACAAGGTGTTTGCTGCACTTTGCCTTTAATCTTGTACAAACAGAGGATTATCTCATTCAAAGTCTTCAACAGTTAAGATAAGCTGAATATTTTGAGGCCCTGATACAGGTCAATGATATTAACGCTTCCTTTAGGTGACCGTGATAGAAAAGTTTATATAGGTTAATTAAAAAATGTACATGTAGTTTGTTTGTCCAGGCCTCAGATGTTAAGATAAGCAGATAACATGTACTCTAGTTTCACATACAAATTACTTCATTTAACATTATTAAGGAAAAAGGGTGATCCTTATCATGCACCTCAAATACTGTTGGGCTGTAATCTTGAGCCCTTTACTCATATATAAGGGTTTTATCATGTTTGCAAGCAGTTTAGATTCTTATCAGCCAATTTTTCTGTGCTCTCTGATCATTATCTACACTGGCCAGCCTATCTGGACCTATAGGTGGTTATATGGACTAAATCATAGTACAATGCATGGTGTGTGTAATGATTTATTGTGGATGTGCATAAAGACATATGTTGTGCTGGTAGGTTATGGCAAGAAGTGACACAGAATCTGAAGGTGGGTAACGTAGAGAAGGCCACAGAACATAAACAAAGGCTGGAACAGAGACAACGAGATGAGGCAAAGGATCGCAAAGAGAAAGGTCTTAAAGTAGAGACAAAGGTAATATACTGGGCTGTCTATTGTGTTTGAAATAATATTTGCAAATCTTTGTTCTTTCAAACATCCCGTATAATGTGTAGCTAAATCATGGAAACTGACTTGGATTCTTCATATATTTTAGACTTAATTAAAATAATCCTAAGTGCAAGATAGTAAAACTCTAGCTTTTAATTGGTTATTTTAAAGATGGTTTTGGCTTCCATCAATTATTTTCTTTTAGATTTAAGACATCTGTTCTTTCCGTTTGAGATCCCTGAACACTTGCATTGTTTCTGGACCTGAATTTTGAATACTATAACTGTGGGATATGCAAGGAGTGTTGAAAATTTTCCCAATTTACTTAATTAATAGTTCAGCAAATGAAATAGTTCCCTTTTATGTGTTTTATTTAAATTTGTATTAATATTTGTAAAATATGTTTGTTTCAGCATTTCCATGAAGAAGGAGAACATTGGGTATATGACAGACCTCTAGTGAAACGTATCGGGCGTAGTTCCACTCCAAACCAAGGCAGTGCTGTATAGCATATCTCAAAGTTATCAAACTTTAAATTTACTTGGGCTGTGCAATCGATGAATCAGAGGTCTTAAGAATATACCAGTATCTGTGTTCTTTAGACAGTCAGAGACCATTATCTGTGTTTCTGGTTCAGGGCTGTAGACAGTCAGAGACCAGTATCTGTGTTCTGGTTCAGGGCTGAAGACAGTCAGAGACCAGTATCTGTGTTCTGGTTCAGGGCTGTAGACAGTCAGAGACCAGTATCAGTGTTCTGGTTCAGGGCTGTAGACAGTCCAGAATCTGTGTTCTGGTTCAGGGCTGTAGACAGTCGGAGACCAGTATCTGTGTTCTGGTTCAGGGCTGTAGACAGTCAGAGACCAGTATCTGTGTTCTGGTTCAGGGCTGTAGACAGTCGGAGACCAGTATCTGTGTTCTGGTTCAGGGCTGTAGACAGTCAGAGACCAGTATCTGTGTTCCGGTTCAGGGCTGTAGACAGTCGGAGACCAGTATCTGTGTTCTTTTTCAGGGCTGTAGACAGTCGGAGACCAGTATCTGTGTTCTGGTTCAGGGCTGTAGACAGTCGGAGACCAGTATCTGTGTTCTGGTTCAGGGCTGTAGACAGTCGGAGACCAGTATCTGTGTTCTGGTTCAGGGCTGTAGACAGTCAGAGACCAGTATCAGTGTTCTGGTTCAGGGCTGTAGACAGTCGGAGACCAGTATCTGTGTTCTTTTTCAGGGCTGTAGACAGTCGGAGACCAGTATCTGTGTTCTGGTTCAGGGCTGTAGACAGTCCGAGAGCTGCATCGTAACATGTTACACTAAATGTATCGAAACATGATCTGCACTGTGCACCATTTATAGCAGTCAGGTGTTTGTGATTCCTGCACAGTCTGAGGTGTTGGATGTCTCCTAAATTGCAATAAATTGATTCCAACATTGTCAACATAAACCTGCCTTTAGCGAACTGTCTAAATAAGTAGCTACTTAGACCTGTGGGGTGCTTAATACAGATGATTCCTTGGTCAGAATAAACCATACCTGTGAATTGTTCCAATTTCTCGGAATTATAAGGTTATTTTACCCAGGATGAAAAATCACCCAATAATCTTGTTCAGTTTCCTTCTTTATCTATATTGCATTTCATAATCACACCTTTTCAAGGTACATCTCTATATCTCTCACTTGAGCACCTAAAATGTTTTTAAAATGATAAACAAAATCTTGACCAGATGGCACAGATATGCTTCTTTATCTATATTGCATTTCATAATCACACCTTTTCAAGGTACATCTGTATATCTCTCACTTGAGCACCTAAAATGTTTTTAAAATGATAAACAAAATCTTTACCAGATGGCACAGGTATGCCAGCTGAGCTGGATCTACACTGTTCGCTCATACCATAAAGGCTTATTTATGGAAAAAATGATTAAAGGGAGTTATCTGAACAACTTGAGACATTGGAAAGTATGCAATATGTTAATGGTTTTATTATTCAAATATTTCTCAATAAATATGCCTTTAATAAAATACCAGTATTCAGATTCATAATCACAATATTTTTAAATACTACTAGTATTAAAATTCATCTTGCACTTCACATGATAAAAGTCTCTCTTCATGCTGTTTCCATTTTGCATTGGAAAATATTTGGTCAGGGGCACAAACTATTATATAGTTATTTGGTTTTTTGACAGGGAATGTGAGGATATATTGCCGGTCTGGGTGTCATATTAGCCGAGCCGCAGGCGAGGGATAATATGACACCCAGACCGGCAATATATCCTCACATACCCTTTCAAGGAACCAAATAATTGTTTTATTATACTGCAAAGACTTTTTCAGACAAAATTAATAAGAAAACATCGATTTTTCAATTATTTCGCTTATTTAATGCCGAACAGCTTAATTCCCCTCTGAGAACCTCAATAATTACATGTCTGACGTCATTAATTTACCTGCATGACGTCACTTCTATAGAAATTGAATGGACTATCCATTTGATTTTTATTCACAAAATTTGAGAATAATCTGATCATTTTCAACGTTCAAAACATAACATAAATATTTTCTGTAACAATTTTAGTAATTCCTAAGCATACCGCTTTATAATTTACAAGATCGGCTTCAAATTATGCATTTTTACGGAAATTCAAAACAAAATGGCGGACGACAACAAAAGGTGGGAGGCCAGACGGGGAAATTAAGGCACGTGCAGTTCATATCTACGGCCGATCCGTAAATATGGATATACATCAGCGGCAAATTATCCAAACAAATTCAAGGAAATTTCTTTGCAGTATAATAATTGTCTCCACACAAAGTTTTGTCTTAACATGAGTTGCTCACTGGCTTTGTTGTCGATGTGGCTGTTCCAACAGCCCATCAAACGGCTGTAATATCACAAATTCTTCTCAATATTTTGTTAAGATTGAGAAATTTTAGAATTGTAAATACAAGAATTGAATCGGTATTATAATGTGATCTCCTGGATAAAAACATTTGGGTTGTTTAAAGTAAGCATGATGAACTATCTGGTGCACTTTAAACAACCCAAATGTTTTCCATACCTTGATGAACCTGATAAAATATTGATTAAATCTTACTTGGTAATAAATGTGAATTAATGAAAATTAGTATAATAATATAACAAGACTGTTCAAATGATTTTTTTATGGCAACATCAAGGCACTGGATCCTCAAAAGAATCAAATTTGTGACAGATTTCTTATTCCATAACTCTGTATCTACCGATGTAGTCGCATGTGCAAACAGTGTAGATCCAGATCAGCCTGCACATCAGTGCTGCCTGATCAGAATTAACTCTGTTAACATCTTGGTCAGAAATAACCTTATAAATAAATAAACCGAACAGTGCAAATCCTGATCAGACAGCACAGATGTGCCAGCTGATGTGGATCTACACTGTGCACCCATGAGATAACAGCCTTGTCCCATGGGATAAAGGGTTAAAATCTTTCAGTTTTGTAATCTGAATGTGAATGTATTTTAAAGAATAATTTTAAAAAATATATTATTTGTAACATTGCATTATCCTTTATTACACTGCTTAAATTACCTAAGATTATTTTCTGTTGCTTAGATATGATAATTAGAGGGTACAGGCAAAAGACCACAAATTTCTGCTTTGCACATGCATAAGCTGAAACAATTAAATTAGATTTATTAGACTTAATAATGCTTCACATTAGAATTATAATGCAATAAAGAAATATAACCGTTTACTCCATATTGAGGCATTTTAGCCCAGGTGCAACCACTGATGTGCTGGCTGATCTTGATTTACAGGGTTGGCACATTCCATAAAGGCGTATATATGGGAGAAAGGGTTAACTTGCACATTTGTTTTAGTGGAAATCATTTTTCCACATAAAAAATACCGAAATTAGTTAAAAATGGAAGTTTTATTGGATTCAGTTGGTGAGCCAAGTTTTCACAGATATTATAACTTGGGTCTCCAAACCTTATATATATATTGTTTGTCAAACATAATAAAATTATGTTTAAGTATAAAAATGATATCTATGTTTGTCTTGTTTTATTTGCCCCAGCAAGTTAAGTTAAAGGTGGTATAAGTAGAAAAAATCACTTCTTTCCGACCCCTATTGTTTTAGCTCAATGTCACAGGGTCTGTAAATGTCAAATTGGTTTATATTGAATATCCCAACAATCCTGTGACACATATTCTTCGAACTTCCCCGAATGATTAGACTCTGGGAGAAGATCCCTACTGCTTTTAGGGTCACCATGTCAAAGATCATGGTCATAGTGGCCATGAAATTCTATGAGTAGATGACCCAATAGTTTTAGAGGTCACATGATCAAAGATCGTTGGTGACATTTCAATACTGATCATATTATGAATATGCAATGGGAAGACATTATCTCTTAAACCTCAGCTTATAGTTTTCATTGAATGAATTTTGACTTGTTCACAACGCTTTTCATGATATTTCTGCACCTGCAATTTTAAAATTTAGTGATCGTTTAGCTTAATACAGACATATGATGTCATTACTTTTCACAGCTTACACATAAGTGGTTTAACATAACCGACCGTTTTTTGTTTCCCAAGAACGTGTTTAATGGCAACTGTCACTTCGTCACTGGCATTGATACTTATCATTTTTCTTGACCATTTTGCATACATTCCATGCAAAGTAGGTGGAGTTCAATGTTCTACAAACGTTTTGTTTCAAAGTATATAGAATTGGGACGACAAGACTTTCATCTTGCAAAAATCAGTAATAAACCTCGTTGCAAAATTAGGATTAAGTCTGTTTTCCCGAGATTCACATAATATATTAGTCTCAAAACAAACACCTTAAACCGAATTTAACTTTTAAAGTATTTCTTCTATTGAAACTATTTTTAGAATGTAATCTGTATCAAGGAAGCAATATCTGACAACAAGAATCATAACTTCGAATTTTCTAATTTTAGAATGATTTTAACACGAAACGTAATTTTACTTTTGACCTTGAAAGAATTTGTACAATGGACAAAAAACTTGGAATATATCATCAGCAACAGGGCTTTAAACTAATAAGAATCATAACTCCTGATTGTCTAAGCTTTGTTATTTCCCATGCAAATGACTTAAAACTGGACATTGTATAACAGTATTTCTATAATAGCCATATCACCTGCATGAACAACGCAAGATCTGTCCGCTAGAACGGTCACTGCTAAAATTATACTTTTACTTTTCGTTTATTTATTATCACAACAAAAAGAACACTGTCCCCGACTCCATTTTATTCATTTTTTCAATAACAAAAATATTTTCAGCTCGACCACACCCACCCACCCACCCACCCACATATCCCATATTTTCTCAGGACCACCCCTATTAAAAATCATCACACATTGAATTCATCTTTTTTTTTCTTTTTTTTTTAAATCAAATTTATATTCATTAAACCAATCCAAGTCTTATCTTTTTTCGTTCTTATGGTAATCATAGCGACCCCACTCTTGCAGGTTTTTGTCGTTGTTGTGAACGGACTTTAGACTCGCTTCCTGGTTTAAATGGGGCTCCATTCATGCTGTAGTTTCGTCTGACTGGCTTTTTTCTTTCACTTACCTGGTTCGAAAAACTATACTATTTTCCCCTTATACAGAACAAGTCAGTAACATTTATATAGTAATTCAATAATTTTTAGCTCACCTGTCACATAGTGACAATGTGAGCTTTTGTGATCGCAATTTGTCCGGCGTCCGTCCGTAAACTTTTTATTTAAACGACATCTCCTCTTAAACCCCTGGGCCAAAGTTGATGAAACTTGCCACGGATGTTCCTTGCACCAAGCTCCTCCAAAGTTGATCAAAGAAATCAATTCCATGCAGAACTCTGGTTGCCATGGCAACCTAAAGGAAAAACTTTAAAAATCTTCTTGTCTGAAACCACAAGGCCTAGAGCTTAGATGTTTGGCATTTAGCACCCTCTAGTGGAACTCTACAAAGATTGTTCAAATTATTTCCCTGGGGTCAAAATTGGCTCCGCCCCAGGGGTGACTTCATTTTACATAGACTTATATAGGAAATCTTTAAAAATCTTCTTCTCACAAACCTTAATGCGTACAGCTTAGATATTTGGTAAGTAGCATTGTCTAATGGATGTCTACTAAATTTGTTCAAATTATGTCCCCTGGGCCAAAATCGGCCACGCCCTAGGGTTCTCTTGGTTTACATAGACTTATATAGGAAAAACATGAAAAATCATTTTTCTTCGAAACTAATAGGACTAGATCTTAGATATTTGGTGCTGAGTATTGTGTAGAGACCCTTTATCAACTTTGTTTAAAAGTTGCCCCTTGGGTCAAAATTGTCCCCGCCCCGGGGGCCCTTGAACCAGTCAAACTTTAAAAATCTTCCTACTGGAAACCTCAAAGCCTAAAGCTTAGATATTTGGAATGTAGCATTGTCTAGTGGATGTCTACCAAGTTTGTTCAAATTATGTCCCCTGGGCCAAAATTGGCCACGCCCCAGGGTTCTCTTAGTTTACATTGATTTATAAAGGAAAACATGAAAAATCATTTTTCTCCGAAACTAATAGGACTAGACCTTAGATATTTGGTGTTGAGTATTGTGAAAAGACCCTTTACCAACATTGTTTAAATGTTGTCCCTGGGGTCAAAATTGGCCCCGTCCTGAGGGCCCTTAAGATGTAAAAAAGGAAAACTTTAAAAATCTTCCTACTGCAAACCTCAATGCCTAAAGCTTAGATATTTGGTATGTAGCATTGTCTAGTGGATGTCTACAACGTTTTTGACTTGATTTTACCACACTTGCACAAAACTCTTGCAAGCATTGAGCAGTTGTTAACAGGTGAGCGACCCAGGGCCCTATGGACCCTCTTGTATTGTTATTGTAGTGGTACTACTTTTATGAACTTTAGCGAATGGAATGGACAATATGGAATGAAATTGCACCCAAGTTTGCATGCGGGAATGTGTACAAATTTGCAGTTATTATGGTAATTGCACATTAAACATATATACGCACATGTTTTTTGTTTTGACATTTGATAAACATGTTAATGTTATAGGTTGTATCCTAAATGCGATCAGTGTATATCAAGCCTGTCATGCACACTAGTTGCTTTACAGTTCATAAGGTTTTTTTAGTAAAAAGTGGTGAGTGTAGATCCAAATCAGACTGCACTGATGTGCAAGCCGATCTGGATATACACTGGTCCCCATTGGAGTAAAAAGCTTACACAAATATTTTTTTTTACTATCATTCAATTTTCAAAATTAGTGCTGTTAAAAGTGAATGAAATCCTGACGGATTCACTATATACTTGAATTGCTCAGTGCTTACTTCATACTCCAAACTTATATTTATATTTACAGTTTCTCTTATATTTGCTTTCTGTATGTACATGTATGTAATGTATGAGCAAACAGTGTATTGTGAAACCATATGTAAACCCTATATGGATTCAGTGTCATATATTTCAAGCGCTTTTCTTCAACCATGGAATTTATTGCCATGTAATCGATGTGAATTCTAGCCTGAATGCACACGATTCTCATAAATGTCGGTTTATAACAGCACCAGCTAAATCATAGATAATGAGCAGCAATTTATCAAATGAGCTCAGATTACTGTTTAGAGACTAGTATGGTATTGTTATTAAAATATTGGCATATCTGTGGTTAGGTTGCTTACTAAACGTGTGTAAATAAAACATTAAGGATGTTAGGTAACTGAATGGTGATAAATCGCAGGTATGATGGCCTGATTGAGGGCTAGATGTATGGTGTATAGGGAAATCTTGAAAATGAACATAGAATCACCATTTGTTTCCTTTGTCAATGCCATCGTGTTCTTGCAGATTCGACTCCAGGGGCTTTTTTTTTAGTAAAGTCATCGTGTACCCACCTTTTAATGCTATTAATTTCTTATGTTTCACATGTTTGTGTGCTTTTGCATGCAACATTGTCGAGCTGATGTCGAGCTGATGTGTGGGTTGGAACTAATTCAACAAGACAACTTGTACTTGTTTGTCCATACGAGCACCTGTTGAGCAAGTGTGAGGTTGGTGAACCCTATAACCCTATAACCAGATTTAAAGCCCCCCCCCCCCCCCCCCCCCCCCCCCCTTGGCAAACTGTTTTGTCAATGACCGTTCTAAGGCGGTAACCCATCGGGTTCTCATTTTTGTTAAATGTTAGTGGTGTCTATTTTGAAATTGATTATTTTATAACTCTTGTTCTTTTTTTCTTTCTACTTATAGCTGTGAGAAAATGATGTGTCTCCTTGCCCCACTCCTTGCCCCACTTACCCCTAATCCGTAGGATGAAGTGAGATTAATACAATGATGCAAAATCATTCATATTTTCAGATGGAGTGTTTTGGTGGGAGCTGGTTTGACCCGCACCATTTACTTCAAGCAGAGATTGTTCAGCCTTTTTAACCGTTTTTCTGGGGATGTATACAGTCTTCATCCCCCACCTCTCTAGGGACATCCTTCATCTGCCTCAGAAAGTCTTTTAATTAACATGTTCTCAAATACTGCACAAACATTTCATTTAAAATTCATTATCCGAAGGATCTTAATTAACTTGAAACAGTTCTGATCGCATACTCGGAGGAATAATCGACTACGTAGGTTTTCTAATTAGTAAATTACTGTCTATTAAAGAATATTATATTTTAATTAATGGCACAGAGTTACAGGAAATAAGATCTTTTTATAAATAAGCGTTCAGGGAGCATGTTTAATTTTTGTAGTTACGACATAAACGCGCTTGCATGTATCAAAGATTTTAAGTGGTAAAAAGAGATTTGGGCAAAAATAGGACAGATTTTTGTTCGTGCAAAATAATTATTCAAAATGAAACTTTATACAAAACCATTGTTGTATCGAAATTTCGCCGTTTGACGACATTAGTCGAAAGGAAAATTCTATTTCTAAAAAGAACAGAATAAAGAGTACAAAGAGAAGGTTTTTTTGCTTTTGCGCGTGATGTGCGCGTGATGTTTGCGGTGCTAAAGAACCAACTTTCTCTTAAACGGGAACCGTACTCTGTTTCTTTAACAAATGCATGATCTTTATACAGTCATTTTCGCAACGTACAGGTAAATATAGTCTTTATTTCAGCCAATCTAGACCCAATATTATAAAAGGAGAATTGAGACCGGTCTCAAATCTCAAAGATATGGCCCCAAGGCTGTAAAACGGAGATTGGCAACCAGTCTCAAATCTCAAGCATCCGATTGGCTAAAATGGAAACCATATGCTTGAGATTTAAGTGGTTTTCATTCTCAGTTTTATAACATTGGGCCCTCATTGGCTGAAAGGGAGACTTGTCATCATTTCAGCCAATCAGATATTTGAGATTTGAGACAGATGATCAATCTCAGTTTGTAATCTTCAGACTAGGTCTTTGAGATTCGAGACTCGTTTCCGAACGTGGACACAAAACTTGCACTATTTCCTTTAAATGAAATGACAATCACTCTTCCGGAGGCAAATGCGTCGCTTTGTTTAGTCTGGTACCCGACGTACTATCAAACAGTACGTCTGGCATGGGCTAAAATATGGCGACGTCCTGTGTAAGTAGCAAATTTATATTAAAATGTTAAAATATAGACCATTTGGATCAATTACAAAATAATATGTCTCCGACTGTAGATTTAATATAGCACAACAATAATAACCAATTTTCACTTGACATAGCATAGGCCAGCATTAGTTAAGGGTTGGTATCAATTATATGCAAACAAAAGAAAAATACTTACGGAGTTCGAAAAGTTTGGTCAAATTTTTTTTATAAGTTTGGTGCGACAAATATATTTTTACTGTGGGAGTCTGTTTACACAGGGCGCTGCCGTTATTGGTGTATGCCTGACCCAATAATGTAATGACAGGAGCAACCAGACTACGCTTTGTCGGCCCTTTAGAGGCCGAGTTTTTATAATAGATCGAACCTAGCTATTACACAAACATTTTATCACATTGCAATTGCGCATAGACTGTCGACATTTTGTGAACCAATAAATGTAAAACGTATATTAATTCACTTGTCCATTAAGCAAATTAATAAAACTGTTACAAAATACGGCAACATTGTACAGCATTGAAATTCTTATTCGCGTCTCATATTCCCTTAACAACGGAATCTTGGGAAATCGATCACCTGCCTTATTGGCTGTTCAGGAAGTGCTTTATTATTATTCTTAATGCTTTGATAAATTCTAAGGTTGGTGCAGTGCATCAGAAAGATATGTTCAGACCGGCATAAATCCAAATACCATCAGCAGGACCAGGCTGTTATAGTCGTTACAGTCAAAATACATAATGCATTTTTTCATGAGGGAATTATATCGTTTCCCCTCCGATTGGTATTGCAGGAACCTAAATTGCAATCAGAAAATATCCAGATATCACATATATGACATTTTCCCCTATGCCTATATAAAGAACACAATGAATGCAAATGCCTGGTTTCTGTGTTTGTATAGTGTGATTCGGGATCTCTCTCTCTCTCTCTCTCTCTCTCTCTCTCTCTCTCTCTCTCTCTCTCTCTCTCTCTCTCTCTCTCGTCTCGTCTCGTAGTAGTGTAGTAGCATTGAGATAAAAAAAAGGAGTTTTATCGTTTTGGCACCAAAGAGACGAAATAGGAAATGTACTGTTGACATAATACTATATTTGTTTCGCCCGGATGACCTCTGTTGGCTGTTTTCTTACATTGCTTGGCAGCTGCTTCTAGCTGTCTTCTGTCGTGTAGATAAGTGATTATCACGCTGGGCAACACCAGGATTATTATGCTCTTATAAAATATTTACAACAATATTGTTATGTGTGTAATTTAAATCAAGTTTCTTTTCGGTCATTCACATTGTATTAGAGACCAAACAACGAATCTAGATCAGTCGTTTCAAATACAAGGTAAGTTAGAAAATATTGATAGTAGTCACTGTTGTACATCGTCCACAGGATATAGCGCCTCGAAACAACGAAAACGAAAGTAGTTTGGATAAGGTCGCATTTACCCAAGGTAATGTTTCAACTTATTTCTCCATCAATACTTTATCGATTTCTCTAACATAAACATATTTTTGGAGCTAAATATTTCTTGTTTTTAAAGCAGTATTTGATTTTTTCTGCAAGTTGGTCAGTATTTGTTAAATTTGCGAGTAAGTGTAGCCTAGTAGTTGACATTTGCAAACAATTTGATATTTTCCGATGATCAAGCCCAAAACGCATTTGTTTTCTGAAAATCAGTATGGAGGGATAAAATATAGACTTTCCCCCAATTGTATCAAAGCCGTCATTCACCAACTCGGGATACTTTTAACAAAATTTGCAAAAAACAATCATGCCTTGGGTACAGAGTCTAGCAAAAAAACACATTTAAATGAACGGGGTATAGATATCCAATGAACAGGGTTTAGTAGTATGTGTACGGTGTCTAGTAGTCAAATCATTTTATAGATAAATCTTGTATATTATTTTTATTTGGAAATGCTATCATTTCAGACTAAATCCAGTAATACTTGAGGGAACATTAAAGAGGAAACCATTAGGAGCCGAGGTACATGTGCGAGAACTGCGGGAAAGCATTCGCATGGCGATCATCACTTGCAGTGCACAAAAAGAAATGCAAATGATTAAAACAATAGTTTTAAAGTTAACATTTAAACGTTTACATTAGTTTTTAAATACACCCGGTAAAAACTGCATCTTGTGTTTTTATAGAATGCACGGCGTGCCTTTGTGTATTGACGTTAATTATGAAAAACTTTTATCGTTTTTTTTTTCATATATATATGTCTTAAATAAAGACTTTAAAAAGTGTTTTGTTAGTTTCTTGCAAAGTGCCAGTAACGAAGCAAGTTTAAGGTAATCGTGACAAACAATTTCGCATTAATGGTCTGCAAACAAAGAGCACTCAGCTGTCTGCAATGCCACTGGTAACCATTTCAGCCAATCAGACGCCTGAGATTTGAGACTCGTTTCAAATTTCAGTTTTATAACCTTAAAGTAAATACCTAGGGCTGTGTGTTTTACAACGCCCATTCCAGGTTATCGTTTTATGAATATTTTTATTCGTTACTCAGTTGTATCGCAAAAGGAATGCAAAAGCAAATAAGTAGTTGGAGTCTATACATAACAAACACAGTAGGGACAAGTATACAAAATCACAAAAACAATCCGATAATAAAACTTCTTCTTATTACCACTTTTTATTTATTATTTACTCATATTTATTAATAAAGATTCTGTTTTACATTACTCTCAATCTATAAAACAAAATCAAGTTAAATAATATTTACAAATAACCCAAAACAAGAGTCCAAGTGTAACCCGTTTGCATTAATTTTGTCTGATTAATCAACATTGGAGTTTTCGTTTATCTCTGAACCAATCTGCCGTTATCCGATGTTTACAACGATGGCACTGATTTATGCATTGATATTGTCCGTGTACTCATCATTATATAATAAAAACTTTAAATTGTATCGAACTCTATGTTTACTCTGCGGTCTGCCAATAATTTGCTATGGTCCTCCCGAAAATACTGGCGAACACCCCGAGCACCTTATGCTGCATCGTCTGGACCGTATTTTGTCACAAACTTTCTGTGAGCTTTTCGCTTTGCCCGTCTTTTCGTGTCGAACATGTAATTTCTAAAATTTAAAAATGGAATATGATAACAAACATTTAATTATTATAAACAATATATTAATACACCGCCCCTTTAAAAATTTAGTCCTTATATTCGCGTTTTACGCATGTGCCACCAGTGTAGATCTAGATCAGCCGGCACATCCGTGCCGTATGATAAGGATCGGCCGTGTTCGCGTTCAGGTCAGATATAACCTATAAATCAGAATGCAAACAGTGCAGATTCTGATCAGACGAAACGGATGTGTCGGCTGATCTGGATCTACACTGCTGGCCCAAGCCACAACGGCATCTATATGGAGTAAAGGTTAAGACATTTAATATTATGTTCGTACATTTATAAGAAAAAAATTAACGAAATTGCAGTTATCTGTCTTTACTTGTAAGTTTGTTTAAAAACACTGGTGAATTATGTTTCTATGAAACGATTTAAAATAATGTATTTTCTGCAAACCACCCTGTATTTGTTTTAGAACCTATCTTAGTACCTTTTGGATCTAGATCTTGAAATTGACCAAACAGGTTTTCTACTTCGAGACTTTCCAACGCTCTAGGACAGTAGGACCCACATTTCACATATGGGAATAGCTGAAACCTTCGTTCTATGTTCGTCATAAAGCCCTGGAACATTACATTGGGTATTCCATTAATGTGCATGTCGTATGGTGGAAACTAGCATAAGTTTACGTCTGTCAGAGGCCATTCTCTAAGTGCCTACTACACCCCGTACACTCGCAAACAATTTTCCATCTACACCCCGTACATAACTGTGCTAGACACTTTACACAAAGCATGGTCTTTTTTTCGCAAAGTTTGTAAAAAGTAGCTCGAATTGGTAAATGGCAGCTATAATACAAGTGGGAGAAAGTCTATATTTTATCATTCAAGACGGATTTTGAGGTAGCAAATGCGTTTTGGGCTTGGTTATAAGAAAATATCAACATTGTTCGCAAATGTCAACAACTAGGCTACACTTCCTCGCAAATTTAACAAAAACTACCCAAAGTGCAGAAAAAAGCAATAACTTCTTTCGAAACCAGATATATTTAGCTTCACAAATTTGTTTACTTTAGAGAAATCGATAAAGTTTTGATGGAGAAATAAGTTGAAACATTACCTTGGGTATACGCGACCTTATCCATTCCACTTTCGTTTTCGTTGTTTTGAGGCGCTATATCCTGTGGACGATGTACAACAGTGGTAGTTGACGGTTGATTTAAAACGCCAAGCTATATTAGATTAACACTTTGGGTGGTTCATAAATTTAAATGAAAATGAATCTGAATTTATTAAATTAAGAATGTGCTGCTTTAATGTGAACATTCATTCAAACCTTGGTAACAGAATGACATGGCTTATTGATCCCGTACTGAAAACCGTCGTTTAACACTCCAAAGCAAATATCATTGTCGTACTCATTTAAAACAATGTGATGCTGCAAAACGTGTTTGACGAACATGTATAGCCGCTTATAATTCATTTCCAGGTTTAACAAGTGTTAAAATGCGGTAATTATTGTCAATCGAAACCCGACAACGCTTCGTGACGGCAAAATAGTCGCCCCGTGCTGCTTGTAAGGTTTTTTGCTATTTTCTATGTTTTTTTTTTAAGTAAGCGTTTGTGTGATTTTCTTTTTTATGGGGTGGAGAGTACATGTAAAGTCAAAGTTTTGTAAACGCTGAGTGATTGAATTGCGAGCCGATACTGATCTATAACTAAACCTAGTAAATTTTTACATGTCAATTTTGCTAGACTAAATATAATATTGTAATTTATTATATGTCACAGAAGTTGAACGATGACGAAGTCAACGAGTTAATGAAAGTAAATGTTCATGGTGTAATGGGTCACGCGATGATTATCGCTATCTTTTGTTTCTTGACAAGTGAATTGAGAACGGAGAATAATTTGACCGACGACCAATTATTATTACATTTGTTTAAATAAATGGCATAAGGCAACGCGGAAAACAAAAATATATTACCCTACTATGAAGGTTTGACAAGTATTACCGTTTTTAAATAAATAAATAACGTGTTTGATCATTAATGTTTATTCTAAAAGATGAAGTCGCATGAATCCTTGCTTAGGGTGTGCCTAGGTGTGAGTGTTTGAATGAAAAGCACAGCCTTATTTTGCAAACTGTTTTTAAATAGTTTTAACGCTATCAGATATAACTCGTACTTATTATTAACATCTAAACTATAGGTCTGCTGTGCTTTTTTTAAGAAAGTAATCATGTCTGTACTTTAAATGTGGACTCAGAGCTAGTGATAAGGTGGCGGCGTCAATATAAATTTTGTGGAGCTTTTATGTTACGCCGTTAGTAAGGACAGATCACAAAAGTGAGGGATTAAATTTTAAAGATTGGAACTAGCCAAAATGTCGGTTAGGCGGCAACAACTTAACTGCGAATGGAGTCCATATCGCAAAAATAGATGTTTTTGTTTCATGAAATTGTGCTATAGTTTCTGTATTCCCTGTTATTTTTTTTAAATGACGTTTAACATAGATTAATCGCTCTTTAAAAATATAATGCTTTAAAGTTTTGCTTTTTCTTCATTTTGGGCTGTAAAAATTAGCAACCGTATTCGTCAAGTTTTATACGGCATAAATTTTAATTAGAAATGACGAATTTCTTATTCAAAACTTATTTTACATTGTCGTTCCCTTTTTTAAAAACGGCAATGATTAAAGATAGATATGCACGAATTGCACTCCTTTAATTCCATTCCATTAATAACATTATTTACTTTCATGAATGACGTATGAAAAAATATATACATGCTGGGTGTGATATTGATTTTAATGGAAGACTATCAGGAAGTTATGTACATAAGCACTGGACTCTAGTGTTTGAACGGATTGAGCTAGATGACATATCTAATTTTAGAACATGAATAGCCAAAAAAAAACACAACAGCAGATGACTTGCGTAATTGGTACACGTCTTTTCTGTAAACAGGTAATTGAAGGCCGGAGTCCAGATTAGTTGGGTTTTCTCTTTTTTTGCAAAATTTGTTAGAGGGACGTTGAATATGATTACGTACCTTTACAATAAAACTCCAAAATGTGCATGGATAGATGGGCATATCAATACAGATGGTTAAAGACACATGCAGAATGGACTACGTAACACTTAGTCTAAGAAAAACATGAATTTCCAAATGTAATTATCATGATATTATGATATTATTTTATTGTTTTGTGAATTTTAATTTGATATCTGCTGGAAATTTCGATTTATAAAGGTTGAAAGAGGCCCATCCATATATTTAAAAAAACTCAAAATTCCCAATAAATTTCAGTAAAAATGCTTATTTTCAGACAATTTTTTCAATTTTTAAATGAAAAACAAGTATTAATAATAGAAAAAACTTTTTGGGTCTGATATTCTACACAAACATGTACTAATACTATCTTTTGTATTAAGAAGGGATCCCAAAGGCAACTCACCTGTGTAAATATTAATACCGAATAGGATCCGGTTTTCAAAATTAAGATTTTTTTCTATTCAAAGATAAAATGTTCCCTTGTACGAGCATGCGTACAATGACTTATTACTGCACAACATTTTCAACACTTGCCAATCAGTGCAGAGACACCTTTAAGCAAATTTGCTAGCGTGACACCTCTATATAATTAGCGTAAACGTTTTGACAGATTCCAAGATAATATATTTTTTAATAAACCTGTGTAGCCTAACCTTGAGGACAGATAAAATGTTACAAACCAAACACTGATCAGCGCTGTCTACCTTCCTAACTTAGGAAACTGGACATAGACTGACTATATGCACATTTTTATAATTTGAGGTTTTTAGACTCGTTTTTTGTTTCAGTTTCGTAGATGCAAATACTCAGATGTACAAAATGTGAGGTAAGTCTTGGCCCAAGAGAGCAGTTTAAGTCACATATAATCGAAAATCATGTTATCATTTTATACCGTAGCCAAGTTACAGGGAAATGTTGCGCACCCATTCAATTTGCTAATTTGTTAACGCACTTTTTGTCTATGGTAATTCAGCTTGTCAGATTTTCGCCAATGAAGTTTTTTTTAATTTTGTTTGAAAATAAGCTATGTTATAAATGTTTTAAGCTTATGGAGAAGTGCTATAATTTATATAATAGCACTTATATACGTACATCTGATTTATACCAAAACAGGACTTCACGTTTATGAAAATTATATCATTGTTTATCGTTTTACGATGCAGTTAGATAATTAAATTATTCTTCGATTATCGTCGATTTAAACCGCTTCATGAGGGCACAGCTTGAGTCAATAATTTAATGTTTTGTACCTCAGCCAATGTTATCAAGAAGTGATATTAATTCCATTATCAGCAGTTATGGCAAAACAACTTTAGTCTGGTTTGTGCAAATAAAAGCCATTTGTGATTCGATACAAACTACGATATAATTAGAATTTAATTTCATAACTGTTTCTTCTCTTCTGTTGGTTGTTGTAATCACCGTAGATCTTATGTCAAGTCGGGTTTAGGATTACGAGATTTTACGAGATTTTGCCATGAGAAGAACAATCAATACGCTGAAATTAAAATGATGTGGTCTCATCGTCACCATAGCAACTCACAATTCTTTTTTCTGAAACAGGTGATATCTTGTTTAATGGACATTTCTTCTTGGGGATAATAGCGCAGGAGACATTACAGTATCATATCTAAGACGGTAAGATAAAGTTTGCGCTTTGAACTGATATGTGTCGTTTCTTTGTTGAGCAATAACATTCAGTCGTGAGTTTGATTGAAATATTGTCAAGTGTTTTAATTTAAATAACAATCGACCTGACAACCGTTTAGCAGATGCGTATTTTCTAATTATGTAGGGAATATATTTCAGGTAAGTTCTATTAAAATTCAGGAAATATTTAATTTTATTTGTATAACTGTCAAAAAAATAAAATCAGATAAAATTCAAATACGGCAATAAAAGTTGCAAAATAATTTTTATCCAAAATAATTAAATTATATATTATTTTTCATAGCTAATTGATAAATAGCGCTTTATGTGTTGATTTCAGTCGTCTTGAATTTACTGATTTTGTTTTTACAAATATTTTGCCTGCTTTTATATTTACGAAGTTTTGTGTGTATATATTGTGTCAAGATTGTATACAGTTTGGCAGGATTTTACTTTTCTTAATGTTCACTTATATGTGCGACAAACGATTTTCGCGAGTTCTATCTACTACAAATTTGACTACTTTTTTTCATTAACATAAAGCTAGCTGGAAGTTTGGCATCTTAAAATTGTCAAACAATTTCGAAAGCAAAATAGAATAATGTAAATATTTGTTGTTGTTTTTTTACACGATTTTAACTGTTTCACAGGAGAAAACTGTTGGTATGATTCGACGTGCTCTTATACTTTTATTTTTTTCTCAGCTCATGTGTTGTCATGGATGCGAACACATCCGCAGCCAACAGGGACGACACGGTTACACAGCAACCTGTATCACTTCCGGAATTATCTCGGCCGGAAGTTAAAAACCGTAGCAGATCATTGGATACAGACGTCAGTTTGCATCGAGCCACAGAACACAAAACGTCACACACAGATCAGCTTTCGTCACAAAACCAGATCAGAAGAAATTCCTACGAAGGTGTTTCAAAAATGCAGCGCGTTATGAACAACGAAAAGGCAGTGAAAGCGCTGACCGAAGAGCATGCGCACAACTACATGATAGAAAAGAGCTCATCCCCTAACCCGACAGCACATTCGGTGGAAAATTTCGGCATTTGGCATACGTCCGACCAGTTGGAAACGATTCAAGAAAGCGCACTACCTGATTTAGTGATTGGCTTCGATGGGTTTCGAACTGATCCCGAAAGTAAACACAAGTAAGTTGTTATATAGCAACACACACTTGCTTTTATTCTTCATCACCAACATTTTTTTGCCCTCTTTTATTTTACATTTTGATTTATAACTTATTTAAAAAATAACAGGTGAACAGTGTTGTTACTTTTATAGGCTTTTGGAAATCAACAATCACATAAAATATTCTTTGTTCCCCAAGCAGCTATGTTCTCTTCGTAAAAAAATCATTGCTAAGTATTCATATCTACTTTCTGTATAATATATTGTTCATCAACAAGATATTTATCTCTACAAACCTATTTGACTTTTTCATATAACAAAACATTATCATTAGAGATGACAAAATAGGGGAAATATGGATACAAAGGGTTACGGAATCAGAAATGAAAAAAAATCAGATCTAATATGAAGAGTACATATAGTGAGGATTTACATCAGAATACAACACATCTGCGCCCAAGATCATAAAACTAAGTCAGGAGACCAATCTCAAACCTTGAGATTTGAGACTTGTATCTAATCTTAGTTTTATGATTTTGTGCTCTGCTTTCCTTTTAATAGATCTAAATACTGAAGTACGTATTTTACACGGGCTAGTCCTACCAGAGACTTTTTAATTATTTAATGGACCATGGTCCCATGCTATCCCACTAAACTATATATATATATATACGTAATTTCGTGTAAAATCAACGCTAATGGACAGATGATAATAATCGATACCGATTATGTGAATACAAACTTCTTGTTCTGTTGAAGTTTTTAAGTTAAACATGCAAGGTACATCCTTTTTGAAAGTTTTGTATATTTTCTGGACGAATTATGGGTCATAATATATTATTACTATGTAACTATTACTTGATAACCTTTATTAACGTACAACTATTCCGGCCCAAAGGAATAATGGGCCCAGCTTTAAATAGAGGTTTATAGCGAATGTTGAGTACCATGTGGCCCGGCTTTATATATAGATCGTTGAGTACTAAACGGGTACCATGTTGTATGTACAACGGTACGGTATTACCCAAGAAAATCCGATTAGTAAGAGGGAAGATGTCAACGTATTTTTTTATGTTGCTTGATTATGTGGACTTTTATCGTTGAATTATGTCGTAGATTATGTATGCAAAAGTTTTATGTTTATATATAAACAAAATATTTACATGACCAAGATGCAATTCCATGTATGTTTAGTCAGATAATTGAATGTTGTGATTTCGCGTGATAACTTTGAACTGACCCCTCTGGTTTTTTCAAGATGGCGTTCAGTACGCAAAGCATGTATGATTAGGTAGTGCGAGTGGATATAGTCATATAGGATTGTTTGCGGTAAGTTTTTGATATATTTTAAGTTATTTGCAATGGCTTTGTTTGCATGGATTTTTGTTTATAGTTTCGTTTTCTAGATCACTGTTGATCGGGAATGTGCGCCAGGTTATAAAATAGATCGATGAGTTTTGTGTTTTCTTCTAAGCATTAGCGAAAGTTAAGTACCAGCTCAAGCTATTTATAATTGAGTATATAAATAGATCTATATAGATAGTATAGATATATATAGAGTATATAAATAGATCGATGAGTTGATGTTTTCTTTCAATCAAAATATATGCGAATTGAAAATTTATTGTTGTAAGCAGTTATAGAAAGAGTGTACATGTATATGTAGTAAGAGACATTGTTCAGATAGTTATTCTTGGAAGATATTGAAGTTTGTGTTTTGTTTACGAATATTGGCGATCATGAGACTTGATTTTGGCACGTGAATGTGACCTATATATGATGGTTCTTTGTTTACAAATGTTTACAAATGTTTCTGATGTTGAAACTGACGGTTCTAGTGGGTTTCTGTTGTACAAGAAGAAGGTGATTTCGTGTCTCTAAAGTAAATAATGATAGTATAAGCATTTTTGTAGGTTGTTCAGAATAATTTGGTTTTCAAATTATTCACTACATTTATTGCAAACTTGTAAATGTTCAGCAAACAAATTTCATCATAAACCCCAGGCCATACCGTTTCCTTTATATTTCATTTCAAACTGCGCTCCTTGTATACAACGCGTTCCACAACTACATGTAATAATACACACGCACATCCTTCAACGTTCAATACCCTTTACCAATAAAAGACAACAATATATTATTACTTAATTATCCCCCGCCGCATAGCGGCCGGGGGATATAGGAATGGTTTTCGTCCGTCCGTCCGTCCGGTCGCGCACATTTCGTGTCCGGTCCATAACTTTTCAACCCCTAGAAGGAATTTCATGAAACTTTAGGCAAATGTTCTCCCCATCAAGACGACGTGCAGAACCCATGTTCCAACATGGCCGGCTTAATGTCAAGGTTACTAGGTCAGATTAAAGCAAAAATTTTGTTCACGCAAAAGAGGTCACATTTTTTGTCCGATTGTCATCAAAATTTGGTATGAATATTGATATTGATGATCTTTACTCAAATTATTAAAATCATGTTCTTGAATTGCCCAGGGGGCCCCGCCCTGGGGATTTTAAAAAAAAATTCTTTTAAATTCTGTTTTTAACCTTTGATTTTCTACAGTTATCAACCAGATATTGACACAAACTTTATACCATCTTAAAATTCAATCTTTCCTGAACAATTCATTCACTGGTTGTTCAGTGATAAAATTTGAAACAAAAATTTAAGTAGCAGAGTGAAAATTTCAAGTATCAAAATTCCAATATTTCTCTAATTCCAATATTTATTCCATCTTTGAAAGATATAATATAACATACATACATACTATCAGAACAAAATTAGATATAAATTGTCAGTACATTAAACGGGTTATCTTTTCTGTTATTCGATATCTGTATATAAAGATATAGCAAGAGGCACTGTTTAATCAAAGATGTTTAAAAGGAATATAAATAGAAAGAAGACAGATATGACATTGGAATAGAGGGAGGGAGAGTGAGGAGAGGATAAAAAGGGAAAGAAGAAAGATTGTCCGCCATTTGTTGTTAAGCTAGGAAGAGTCTCCATTTTGCGTTATGTTGCTCTTGTTTATCTTTTAGATTTGCTATAAATTAAATGCCTTCTATACTTATTCTGTGATTTAAAAAAGGAATGAAGGTTTCTAGTGATGGTATAGTATTTGTATATTTATTTTTAAATACAAGGTATTCCGCTAAAATAAGGACAAAGTTTAAAATTGTATACAAATTTTTATCTGTGCGATCTGTGACACCGATTGATACTGTTGAATAACACAAGGAAATTATGGTAATTCCCTTGTGGTTAATATAATTTTGTAAATATCTCCAGAACGTCTGTGTATGTTGGCACTCCCAAAACATGTGTTTAGTAGTTTCTGGTGCCATTGCACAGAAATCACATAACTGTGAGGTGTTTAATTTGCATTTAAAGAGGTACACATTTTTTGGTAATATCTTCATTAAGAACTTGTATTGGAATGCTCTGAGTTTTGTATCGATGGTGCAAATATATGGAATAGAAAGGATTTTATCCCAATTAAATGGAGAATTTCCTAATTTGTTGTCCACTTATTTAATGTTTTATTTTCATTTGGCTTTTTCTTTTGTATTTCTTTTTCATAAAGCATTTTATTAATGTTTGTATTGGGTTTTATTTTGTTTACGAGATATGTAACATTGGTGGTAGTATTTGGATATATCTTAAATAGGCCAGATTTCCATCTTTGTTTGATTATTTTTGTGATCGACATGTAATTGATAAATTCTGTAGCTGATATTCTAAATTTTATGTGTATTTCTTGGAATGAATTAAATTGATTTTGATCGAAGTTATATATATCTTTTACATATAAAATGCCGTTATCCAACCAGTGTTTATTAAATAGTGGGTTTCTGTTATGATCTGTTAGTAAAGAGTTACTCCATATTATTTGTTCTTTGATATTATTAAATTTAGGTTCAAAATGTATAGTACACCATGAGGTTATGATGTCTGTTAAAAATCATATTTACAATGTATATTATTAGCGGTACTTGGGTTACAGTTGAATTAAAAAAAAAGGCGAGTCCGCCTTTTTTATTTAGTTCTTGTAGGTAAGCTGAGTACCATTTTGCATTGAATTGTAACAATAATCGTTTAACCCAGCTGGCTTTCAATGAAGTTATATATGATTCAATATCAATCATACCTAATCCACCTTTTTGTATTTTGAATAATAATATTTCGTTGTATTTTATCAGGGTTTGAATCCCATAAGAATTCGAACATCAACTGGTTAAGCTCTTTAATAATATATTTAGGTGGCGTTTTTAAGACAGTAAGAGGATATGCAAGTTTTGGGAGTGCAAACATTTTAAGCACGGCTATTTTTCCTATTAGTGAAAGGTGCCATTTTTTCCATGTCAAAAGAGTATGTTTAAATGAAATTATTTTAGGTTCCATGTTAACGTTAATCAAATGTTCTTTATCGTTACTAAATATTATTCCTAGGGTTTTTGCTTCAAATGAAGTCCATTGAAAATGTTTTTCCTTGCAAAATGTTATGTCACTGTTTCGCAGCGAGCCGAGTTTCATAACGTCGTTATAATATCGTTTATTGTTTTTACGTTTTCGCCGATATATCTTCCTTTTATGAAACCTGTTTGATCCGTATTTATTATATTTGAAATGACCTTTTTAACTCTGTTTGCAATGGATTTTGTTGCAATTTTGTAATCAACATTAAGTAATGATATTGGTCTCCAGTTGTTAATTTCTTCTAAGTTCTTACCTTTTTTAGGTATGAGAGATATGACGCTTTGTTTTTGTAATTCAGAGAGTTCACCGGTTTCGTATGAATAATTAAGTGCATTAATTAGATATGTTTTTATGTCATTCCAAAAAATTTTGTAAAATTCAACTGTAAGTCTATCAGATCCGGGGCTTTTCATATTTTGCATATCTTTTAGAGAGAGACGACATTCATTTTCATTCAAGAGGCCTTCACAAGAATTTTGTAGTTCGTGAGTAAGTTTTTCAGCGCGTTCGGCAGTAAGAAAATCTTCAAAATTATTATTTTGTGGTTGACGATCATAGAGATTAGTAAAACAATCAGCAACATATTCTAAAATCTCAGCTTGGTTTGTTAATTTTTCATTATTGCAAGAAATAGTTTTTATTATTTTTTCTTCAGCTCTCTTCTTTTCTAAACTTGCAAACTATTTTGAATTTCTTTCCGCGCCTTCAATCCAATCTGCTTTTGCTCTTAGTAATATTCCTTTAAATTTTTTCGTAAATTGAGTTTAATTTTTCCTGTTCACATTGTAAATCATTATTAATTTTTTCATAATATGGATCTTGTTGTAATTTTGTTTCTAGTTGTTCAATAAAATGTTTTATATTTATTTCTTCTTTATTTTTAATTAGTTTAAGCTTTACAGAATATTTTATTGACGTATCTCTTATGCTTCCTTTAATAAGTTCCCATAAAATTCTTGGATTAGTATCTTGATTAAAGTAAACAGTATCTAAGATGGCTTTTCTGATTTTTTCTTGATATTCTTCGTCAAGTAAAATACTATTATTCAATTTAAAATATCCTGGTCCTCTTTGAATTGTTTCTGTTCTAAGGTTAAAGTGAACTATTGAACGATCAGATCAAATGCCAATATTTCTACATGTCTTCAGCTATATTTAGATTCAATCTTAAAATGTTATTAGGATGCATTATCAGAGTTTATTCCTCCAGTTGCTGGTCAATGACCTAATGAACTTTGCTGTTTAGATCTGTGTTATGCAATATAAAGAACTTTGCTCTGGCTTTTATAGGGTATATTTTGTCATTTTTTCTATGGATACTGACCAAATAAACTTTCTTACTTTATAGCACTTTGAAAATCAGGCTTTTTTAAATATTTTATTCACTGTTTGTATGTAAAACAACAACAACAACAACAAATTTGTAGCACATTCTGAAATGTTAAGACTAAATTTAAGAGAGGTCTCAGCTGTATACAGTGTATGCACACAAACTGGCAAGTTAATCGGAGGTCTCTGAGTCCTTGGAATGAATATCATGAAACTAAAGTGAAATGTTCAGTTCATGAACATGATGTGCTGAACCCATGTTTCAACCTGACTGGCTCAAGATCAAGGCCGCCTGTGGTGTTTGAGCATATTTCGTGTCCAGTCCATAACTTTTCAACCCTTAGAAGGAATTTAATGGAACTTTAGTCAAACGTTCTCCCCATGACGACGACGTGCAGAACCCATGTTCCAACATGGCCGCCTCAATGTCAAGGTCACCAGTGGTGTTTTTGGAAAAACCTTGAAGGAATTTCACGAAAGTTGCATGCTTTGTATCCGGTCTATAACTTTTTAACCCCTAGAACGAATTTCATGAAACTTTAGTCAAATGTTCTCCCCATCAAGACGACGTGCAGAACCCATGTTCCAACCTGGCCGGCTCAATGTTAAGGTCACCAGTGGTGTTTGAAGATTTGAACCATGCATTTCGTGTCCAGTTCATATCTTCTGAACCCCTGGAATGAATATCATGAAACGTAAGTGAAATGTTCAGTTCATGAACCTGATGTGCAGAATCCATGTTCCAACCTGGCTGGCTCAAGGTCAAGGATGCCTCTGGTGTTTGAGCAGGCCAATACTCTGAAACTTATCTGAACACGACATACCCTTGCACTTGAATTGGCTTCCACCTGCCTGCCCGTTGCCCAGAGCTATTGTTTAATTTGCTCTTAACCATCCATAACCTTTCCCACATTCACATCTGCGGCGGGGGATATTGCTGTCGTTCCGACTGCCTTGTTCTTCACCTGCATGAACTCTTACACCTAACATCTAACTTCTTTTAAATGTCTTCCACATATAACACATCTGTGTTATACTTTTCTTGTTATTTCTTAAATAGCGAACTAATTATAGTGTACATACGTAAGTTCCTTGCATTCGACCAAGATAATTTGGCGATGTTTACCTTGGTGTGCTTACATCGGCGTTACAGGTAAACAATGAATTAATATTTTACCGTTGTTTAATACAAAGCGGAACGCGCCCAACATGTGTGTCATTAGCCGAGTGGTCTAAGACACACACAATTAAAATACTTTGAAATACAAATGTAGCTACGTTTTATTTTACATTTTACTTTCCTTTTTTCAAAATAATTATTTCGCGATAAAATTAATTGAAGCGAAATGCATACAATACTTTGAAATTACTGCAATAAAACATAAAATATATATTTAATATATATCTCCAAAAGCCGTGTGTAAGTGTGAATCGAACCCGTTCGAAAAAGTTAGGACATTGCCAGACCGACGCGTAAACCACTGTGCTATCGAGGCGATGTGATAAAATAAGCATAACAGTACTCTTAACGTGTAAATTTGCCTTAACCCATGTTTATATTCTATAAATAATTGTAAACATCGCCAAATTATCTTGGTCGACAAATAGTATACTATTATGTGTATATTGCTTCCTAATTAACGAACATCGATAATACCTTAGACGAATTTGACGAACCTTTTTATCATCGTTTTCTGATCAGATTTCGATATATTTATAAAGCTTGCGTTCAACAGGTAGAAATGTGATAAGTAGTAGAAAATGATATATAATTGGCCTATCAATGGTAACATGTTGCACGCTGTCCATCTGAGGCATATTGCAATATTCCTACTTATGCAAAGTACAAAGACTAGTAGTAAATGTAATTAATTCTTGCAGAAATAATACTCATTCTTATAATAATAATAATAATAATAATAATAATAATAATAATAATAATAATAATAATCGCAACAGAAAAACAAGAAGAACAATAAACAACAGCGAGCATTTTAACAAGAATCATTAGTATGCTGGATAAAAACAAACAAACAAAGAAGATGCTACCAAAAATACGACGGAATGCTAGAAATGCGAAAGAGTGATACTACAAATGTAATTATACGCGTACTGTTGAAAATGTTGACATAAACAAAAGTGTACAAATGTAAACACTAGGTGTACGACAAGGAAAAATACTTAGTACCGCTCCAGGTAACGCAATTTTTATTTTGCCTTACTCATGTACAAATGTAAATGCGCTTTACGAAAAGTGTTTTTTTTTAAATAATGTTCATAGCACAAATAGCCCCGTACGTGAAACGTACTTGGCACTTTTCGTCCGTAGAAAGTACGTTTTACTTATGTTTTACATAAGTTAAACATTCGTACGAAATACCTACAAATTAAAACGTACGTTTTCCATTACCATACATAAAACGTGAATACGTTTCTCATGAATGCAGATTTGCTCTAATAGAACTAATTTAAAGTTTTAAATGTGTAGCATTGTCCATTTTGAAAAAAAGCTATTACAGTGAGTTTCAAAAAAAAAATACTTTAATATATATTATAACTTTTTATATTTTAATAACTCATAAATTTGGATTAGGCACTGTCCTCTTTTGTCTTAATCTCTTGGAAGATTAGAAGATGCAAAATAATCAGATTTCCTATGCCTAACTTCTAATACACGAACCCAGGGAGAGTTCTTCGGAATGATTAGTAACATTTTAAAGACGATTTCAAACCCCGACGTAACCTGACAAATTAACTATTTTATCTGTAAAACCAAACTTACAGTAACTTTTATTTGAAAAATTACAGTCACTATAAGTATGACTGTCATTTGGTTCAAAACTTACGCATAACGTGTGAAAAGTCTCAACCAAACGTCCGTGGTACTAGTTGTACGTATTTCGTACGTAAGATGACGTAGGTTTTACAAACTGGGATATTTTTGCTGTGATAAATAACTGTTTCATTGAAATGTTGTTGTTGTTGTTGTTGTTTATAAAATAAATTACTTACATCAGAATTGAAGAAATATACAATGATATTCATCCGGAACGTATTATTTAGCTGAATTGATATATTATTCCTTCAAGTAATGTTCTTCAAGTCATTCAACTTCATCCACAAAGCAGACCAAATTCTAATTAGAATAACAAAATAAAATAAAACTATCAAAAGGAAGGTATTTTTGTTTATAATTAAATGAGGGGAACAAAAATTTTTATTGAAAACTTAAATTATGCTTTAAATCAAAGGTTGTGTGGAGATGGCTATGACATCGAAGATCGAAGATCGAAATTCAATATCGAGATGAATATCGAGCCAGCTCTGAGATCGAAATTCACATAAACGTTAATTTCGAGCTGGGATGAATATCGAGCCAGCTCTGAGATCGATATTCAAACAAAACCCTGCGAATATCGAGCTGGGGTGAATATCGAGCCAGCTCTGAGAACAAAATTCAGATAAAAGTGAATTTCGAGCTGGGATGAATATCGAGCCAGCTCTGAGATCGAAATTCAAACAAAACCCTGCGAATATCGAGCTGGGGTGAATATCGAGCCAGCTCTGAGATCGAAATTCAGATAAAAAGGTGAAATATGCATATCAGGAATCGCCACATTCAGAAAAAACAGCCTCCCCACACAGTCAAGATGAAGAGAGGGAGAGAGCATGGTTAATAAAACGAAATCGAAATTCAGATAAAAGTGTTGGGTTAGGGTTAGGGTTAGTTAACCCTCACTTTTATCTGAATTTCGATCTCAGTGCTGGCTCGATATTCACCACAGCTCGATATTCGCAGGGTTTTGTTGAAATATCGATCTCAGAGCTGGCTCGATATTCATCCCAGCTCGGAATTCACTTTTATCTGAATTTCGATCTCAGAGCTGGCTCGATATTCATCCCAGCACGATATTCGCAGGGTTTTGTTTGAATATCGATCTCAGAGCTGGCTCGATATTCATCCCAGCTCGAAATTCACTTTTATCTGAATTTCGATCTCAGAGCTGGCTCGATGTTCAACCTAGCTCGATATTCGCAGGGTTTTGTTTGAATATCGATCTCAGAGCTGGCTCGATATTCATCCCAGCTCGAAATTCACTTTTATCTGAATTTCGATCTCAGAGCTGGCTCGATATTCATCCCAGCACGATATTCGCAGGGTTTGTTTGAATATCGATCTCAGGGCTGGCTCGATATTCATCCCAGCTCGAAATTCACTTTTATCTGAATTTCGATCTCAGAGCTGGCTCGATATTCACCCCAGCTCGATATTCGCAGGGATTTGTTTGAATATCGTTCTCAGAGCTGGCTTGATATTCATCCCAGCTCGAAATTCACTTTTATCTGAATTTCGATCTCAGTGCTGGCTCGATATTCACCACAGCTCGATATTCGCAGGGTTTTGTTTGAATATCGATCTCAGTTGACTCGATATTCATCCCAGCTCGAAATTCACCTTTATCTGAATTTCGATCTCAGAGCTGGCTCGATATTCATCCCAGCACGATATTCGCAGGGTTTTGTTTGAATATCGATCTCAGAGCTGGCTCGATATTCATCCCAGCTCGAAATTCACTTTTATCTGAATTTCGATCTCAGAGCTGGCTCGATATTCACCCCAGCTCGATATTCGCAGGGTTTTGTTTGAATATCGATCTCAGAACTGGCTCGATATTCATCCCAGCTCGAAATTCACTTTTATCTGAATTTCGATCTCAGAGCTGGCTCGATATTCATCCTAGCTCGATATTCGCAGGGTTTGTTTGAATATCGATCTCAGGGCTGGCTCGATATTCATCCCAGCTCGAAATTCACTTTTATCTGAATTTCGATCTCATAGCTGGCTCGATATTCACCCCAGCTCGATATTCGCAGGTTTTTGTTTGAATATCGATCTCAGAGCTGGCTCGATATTCATCCCAGCTCGAAATTCACTTTTATCTGAATTTCGATCTCAGAGCTGGCTCGATATTCACCCCAGCTCGATATTCGCAGGGTTTTGTTTGAATATCGAGCTCAGTTGACTCGATATTCATCCCAGCTCGAAATTCACTTTTATCTGAATTTCGATCTCAGAGCTGGCTCGATATTCACCCCAGCTCGATATTCGCAGGGTTTGTTTGAATATCGATCTCAGAGCTGGCTCGATATTCATCCCAGCTCGAAATTCACTTTTATCTGAATATTGATCTCAGAGCTGGCTCGATATTCATCCCAGCTCGATATTCGCAGGGTTTTGTTTGAATATCGATCTCAGATCTGGCTTGATATTCATCCCAGCTCGAAATTCACTTTTATCTGAATTTCGATCTCAGAGCTGGCTCGATATTCACCCAAGCTCGATATTCGCAGTGTTTTGTTTGAATATCGATCTCAGAGCTGGCTCGATTTTCATCCCAGCTCGAAATTCACTTTTATCTGAATTTCGATCTCAGAGCTGGCTCGATATTCACCACAGCTCGAAATTCACTTTTATCTGAATTTCGATCTCAGAGCTGGCTCGATGTTCAACCCAGCTTGATATTCGCAGGGTTTTGTTTGAATATCGATCTCAGAGCTGGCTCGATATTAATCCCCGCTCGAAATTCACTTTTATCTGAATTTCGATCTCAGTGCTGGCTCGATATTCACCCCAGCTCTATATTCGCAGGGTTTTGTTTGAATATCGATCTCAGAGCTGGCTCGATGTTCATCCCAGCTCGAAATTCACTTTTATCTGAATTTCGATCTCAGAGCTGGCTCGATATTCACCCCAGCACGATATTCGCAGGGTTTTGTTTGAATATCGATCTCAGAGCTGGCTCGATATTCATCCCAGCTCGAAATTCACTTTTATCTGAATTTCGATCTCAGAGCTGGCTCGATATTCACCCCAGCTCGATATTCGCAGGGTTTTGTTTGAATATCGATCTCAGAGCTGGCTCGATATTCATCCCAGCTCGAAATTCACTTTTATCTGAATTTCGATCTCAGAGCTGGCTCGATATTCATCCCAGCACGATATTCGCAGGGTTTTGTTTGAATATCGATCTCAGAGCTGGCTCGATATTCATCCCAGCTCGAAATTCACTTTTATCTGAATTTCGATCTCAGAGCTGGCTCGATATTCACCCCAGCTCGATATTCGCAGGGTTTTGTTTGAATATCGATCTCAGAGCTGGCTCGATATTCACCCCAGCTCGATATTCGCAGGGTTTTGTTTGAATATCGATCTCAGAGCTGGCTCGATATTCATCCCAGCTCGAAATTAACTTTTATCTGAATTTCGATCTCAGAGCTGGCTCGATATTCATCCCAGCTCGATATTCGCAGGGTTTTGTTTGAATATCGATCTCAGAGCTGGCTCGATATTCAACCCAGCTCGATATTCGCAGGGTTTTGTTTGAATATCGATCTCAGAGCTGGCTCGATATTCATCCCAGCTCGAAATTCACTTTTATCTGAATTTCGATCTCAGAGCTGGCTCGATATTCACCCCAGCTCGATATTCGCAGTGTTTTGTTTGAATATCGATCTCAGAGCTGGCTCGATATTCATCCCAGCTCGAAATTCACTTTTATCTGAATTTCGATCTCAGTGCTGGCTCGATATTCAGCCCAGCTCGATATTCGCAGGGTTGTGTTTGAAAATCGATCTCAGGGCTGGCTCGATATTCATCCCAGCTCGAAATTCACTTTTATCTGAATTTCGATCTCAGAGCTGGCTCGATGTTAAACCCAGCTTGATATTCGCAGGGTTTTGTTTGAATATCGATCTCAGAGCTGGCTCGATATTCATCCCAGCTCGAAATTCACTTTTATCTGAATTTCGATCTCAGAGCTGGCTCGATATTCACCCCAGCTCGATATTCGCAGGGTTTTGTTTTAATATCGATCTCAGAGCTGGCTCGATGTTCATCCCAGCTCGAAATTCACTTTTATCTGAATTTCGATCTCAGAGCTGGCTCGATATTCATCCCAGTACGATATTCGCAGGGTTTGTTTGAATATCGATCTCAGAGCTGGCTCGATATTCATCCCAGCTCGAAATTCACTTTTATCTGAATTTCGATCTCAGAGCTGGCTCGATATTAATCCCAGCTCGATATTCGCAGGGTTTTGTTTGAATATCGATCTCAGAGCTGGCTCGATATTCATCACAGCTCGATATTCACTTTTATCTGAATTTCGATCTCAGAGCTGGCTCGATATTCACCCCAGCTCGATATTCGCATGGTTTTGTTTGAATATCGATCTTAGGGCTGGCTCGATATTCATCCCAGCTTGAAATTCACTTTTATCTGAATTTCGATCTCAGAGCTGGCTCGATGTTCAACCCAGCTCGATATTCGCAGGGTTTTGTTTGAATATCGATCTCAGAGCTGGCTCGATATTCATCCCAGCTCGAAATTCACTTTTATCTGAATTCACTTTTATCTGAATTTCGATCTCAGAGCTGGCTCGATATTCATCCCAGCTCGATATTCGCAGGGTTTTGTTTGAATATCGATCTCAGGGCTGGCTCGATATTCATCCCAGCTCGAAATTCACTTTTATCTGAATTTCTATCTCAGAGCTGGCTCGATGTTCAACCCAGCTCGATATTCGCAGGGTTTTGTTTGAATATCGATCTCAGAGCTGGCTCGATATTCATCCCAGCTCGAAATTCACTTTTATCTGAATTTCGATCTCAGAGCTGGCTCGATATTCACCACAGCTCGATATTCGCAGGGTTTTGTTTGAATATCGATCTCAGAGCTGGCTCGATATTCATTCCAGCTCGAAATTCACTTTTATCTGAATTTCGATCTCAGTGCTGGCTCGATATTCACCCCAGCTCGATATTAGCAGGGTTTTGTTTGAATATCGATCTCAGATCTGGCTCGATATTCATCCCAGCTCGAAATTAACTTTTATTTGAATTTCGATCCCAGAGCTGGCTCGATATTCATCTCGATATTGAATTTCGATCTTCGATCTTCGATGTCATAGCCAACTTCACACACCTTTAAATCAAAAGACCACCCTTACAAAAATTTAGCATTTTTCCGGTATGAAGTTAACAACTTTTAATTAAAACAATAACAAAAACAGACCTCATTCTCATAAACCAAGAACAAAATAAAATTGTAAAAATGCTTTTAAAAGTTAACTTTATTACATTACTAACCAAATTAAGATGGACAATGCATTATTTTTAAGTTGCAAACCATCAACTCAGCGTTGACTTGAAAATTGAAAATTTGGTTACATGACATAGCGCAAAATTGGAAATGTCAGAAAACGAAAATTTGTCTTACAACAACAACAACAACAACAAACTTTATTACGTCAAGGTTGCATAGTAACAACAGACAAAGTGTAATAATAAAAGCGAATTCTACAATTTTGTGGATAGTGAATCGGGAACCTTATTTTCTAATAGTCAAAAATAAAAGAAAAAAGAAGAAGAATTATTATAAAAAGAACGAGTTTTATGGTCCCATACACAACTAGGAGTAGAAACAATTGAATGCACTTTACAGTTTGTAATGAATCAATGTAGAGTGATATCAAGGTATTTAGAGTTATATTATGTGGGTCTACGACCGAAATAAGTAAAAAGAACAGTGTCAACTTATTAAGTACATAAGTCTAAATACGGTATTTGACAGACTATGTAGAGAGAAGAGAAGTTTTTTCCCTAGCACAATCAAAAACTATATCAGTAAAACATACGTGTCGTCTGATTTGGATCTGAACTGATCGTTTATTGTTCATAAATAACCTAATAAATCCAAAAGCGAACACTGCATATCCTGATCAGACGGCACGGATGTGCCGGCAGATATGGACCTACTCTGGTCGACAATGGGATAGAAACATACCCCATGGAGTAAAGGGTTATCTCATATTTATACACCGATTGACTGCTACTCGCACTGATTGATAAATTGACTGCTATTAACACAATTATTATTTCAATAATCCTACAGAGAAACCTCTGCTAGTAAACATAAAGAGTCTAGACTGGCGACCAATCAGAAACTCTTCCAAGCAGAGTATCGATCCAGAAACTACCATTAACATGCTGGGTAAATACGCAACTAGCCAAATAATGCCATATTGATTTCCTTAGCACCGTAATGGACATATATTGTGATGAACTCGTTTAAGTGGTGCTGTTTTTATTGTCGTTCCTTGTGAAATGTGACCTCTGGGAGCAGGTGATTACTTTCTGATTAGACAGCTGGCCATACCAAAATATGTGGTAAGTTGACACTTGTATTTCTCTCTCAGCAGTTTACGTGGCTGGAGACGTTTTTCCTCAAATGTTCAATCTAACCCGTAGGATATTGTTTGCAGGATCAGTACACGTTCGTCGATTGAGTGAAAATTTGTTATTTTGAAAGTATGGACGGCGCTTGACAATAACGCAACACCGCTGATCGTTCGTCTTTTAACTTCCGGTAGAAGCCGCATTGTTTACGTTGTTAACGTCACAGCAAACACTGGTCTCCCCGGGACACAAAGCAATCTTGTCACGATGAGTGTGTTTATTTATGCTCAATAGCGGTCGAATTGTGTTTTATCGTCCCCACCCCGTCCCCCACTTTCCGACTTTTCATATTTAACTGGAATACACATTTTACATAGTCCAGTCATCTTCAATAAATGCTACCCCACTTACCTTGATATCTTATGCTGGCATGCTGCAACAACAACAACGATTCGGTCTATTTACGAATCTTCGTATTTCTGTTAATCCCCATGATCAAGCTCAATCATACCGAGTCTGCAATATTTTCATGTCAGTCGTATTTGGTGGCTTTCATAGTGTCCTTTAAATCTATTTTACGTGCTGCATGACAAAGTAGGCCTAATATATTGCTCGATGAAACATTTTTATATCCCATTCTTTTCAAACATTTTATAACCTATTCCTTTCACACAACTGCTGGCTTTTAGACATTTTTTCAACCAATAAAGTGAAAGTTTTGTAAATAATATCCGTATACAATTATTACCCAAATGGAAAAATGAAAAAAAATCTATTTCGATTAGGAGCAACTTTACAAAAGAGTCACTTAGCAGTGTGACGATAGCGTTTGAAGCGACTGAAAGAGGTATTCCGCGAGAATGTTTAATTTTATGCACAATAACGTATATATTTTTCTATTCTGTTTTGTGGAAAGGGGTTGAAAGAAGACAAACTCGAACGCTTGCTGTTTGCCGAAATACGTTAATAAAGAAAACTTACACTCTCGTGTGGTCAGCAGACATGAAAGCGAAAGTAATTTTAAGGAACGACAATTCTGCATCACACTTATTATTTTCGCGACAAAGCCTTAACTTATGGACAAAGCATCCGTCAGCTGAAAACAATATGTTATATTTGTGGATTATTATTTCATTGAAAATTTTTTAGAACCTCAATTAAACAAAATTGCATGACATGTTTACCTTTGTTTTAATGTGGCAACTATTTGTAACATGCTACCTAAATAGTCATCTTGTCCGATATTAAAGCATACATATTCAAAAAGAAATGCATTTTTTCCCCATGAAATTCTCTTAAATTTTATTGTAGCGGCAAAAAAATCATAACTTGTAATTATTATTCAAACTTTCTTAAATGCTTACACGTAACATCTTCACAGCATTAAAAAATTTATTCTTTCAGTAGATGATATATTACTGGTATCTAATACATTATGTTTAAGCTACAAGACGTCTTTAAATGCATTTTTCATATGTGTTCACATGAACAAATTACTAATTTCTAATATTAAGGTATTAACAAAGCCAGTACCTTTTTGAATACGTGTTTCAAATATATTCACACAACCATAGTGATTCACGTAAATTTATTTGCCACATCCGAATACTTTTCACTATAGGATTCCCTGTTCTATGAATAAATAAAGAAAAAAGAACACTTGTGACTAATTAAACTATGTCGTATATGTATTCGTCATTTGATATACTAGGAAATATTTTCATTCACTCCGTTACCATTTTTTCAAAAAGAAAGAAAGAAATTTCTTGTTTTTACTGTTTAATAGTTCATAAATGACAAACCTCCCTATTTGTAGTTTATCTAGCTGTTGAAGTTTAACAGTATAAAAGAAATAAATTAAACTGCTCTTACTGGCAAACTTTGTCATATTTGTCTGTAATTTAAACCCGGAAATAATTATGTTTTCCTACAGTGCGACGAATAATTCAATACAGGTAATATAGAGACAAGTCTTGAACGCAGAATAGTGTCCTGAAATCAGCTAGCGGCATTTTTATCGTCTTTATCGTGAATAACCTTTGTCTAGACTTAATTATTGTTGTTCATTGAATTGGCACTGAAAATGGACAGTGTGATCGATATTTAATGATGTAAATATTGTTTGGAATATAACCTCTTTGTAAACATGAAATTTTAGACCAGCCTACCGCCATGAGTAGCTAATTTGTTACAATGAAACCTGTTTCCAAAAATTCCAATCTTGATACATAGATAGATTAACATAATGAAAGCAAGCGTTATAATTAGTTTTTTGTTGTTGTGTCATATGAAACTTACGTTTTCATTTTACCAATGTTATGAAATACCACTCATCTTTAGAGACACACCATCTAAATGTAATTATCTGCTATTTTACCATCTTATAAAGTGTTCAAGAACTCTCCATTGAAATGGAAGTTCGTATCCCAACAAATTAAAAAACCGAGCTGGAAAACACAACATATGATAGTGCCATACTGGAATCGAGCCCGTACCGTAGGGCGGCCCTGCCCAGCAGCATGCAAATCCGAACGCACTACCGGACAAGTTTCAAATGTGTTAGTAACAAGAATTATGAATGTTGCATTTGTGAGTCTATCCTAACTACTATCGGTTGATGTGCAAATTCAGAATTCTAGTAGGTTTGACGAATTATATATATAGTTAAACAAGGGTGAAAACAAACATAAACATACAAAGAGCGAATATGCACAATACGGGAGAAATTCTCCTGTAAGAATTAAGGTACTACATTAACAGTCATACAAATAATGTTACAAAAACGCAAGACAATCAATTACTTGAATTTGCATAGTTTTTTTGTAATCATGGTTGCTATTACTATTCATATTTAACAACTTATCAAATTTAAAGATATTAGGTCTATTAGTATACTCTGGTTTGATATATTTTAGTCTCATTGATCTTAAAATAGAGCATTCAAATATAGAATGAAATACGTCGCCTATACCAGTATTACATAGTGTACATACTCGATTTTCGAATAAAATATTATTCCAAGATCCTGTTTCAACTGGTAGTTTGTGATTTCTGGTTCTAAATTTGATAATATAATTTAAAAAGCGATCGTCTGTTTCAGTCAAGTATTTTTCAAATTTGAATTCATGTTTGAACAACCTATATATCCTTTCCGCGCCCGAACAACCTATATATCCTTTCCGCGCCCGACCCTGTTTTAAACGTATTTAAACGTGACAAAATTTTGACTTCTCAAACCCCGATCCTGTTTTACTGGAGGACGCCCGAAACTTATTTAAACGTATGCTTTTTTGCGATTTTAAAACCCACAACGTAAATCTGTGTAAATTTTTTAAATGCCCGTTGATAAGCGTATGTTTGAATAAAACATATACGCTTTTGTCCGTTACAGGTATTCTACCTTTTGATAAAATTCGGAATTTTCAACATGGTAAGAAACCCGATTAAAGAACTGTAAAACACGTAATCTAACGTTACGGTCTTTCTTCTGTGAAAAAAGGTGGAATATGCATATCAAAAATAGTGCGTTAAAATCCCGAATCTCAACGCTCTTTTACGTAATGGGAAAAACCAAGTCGAAAAATTCGGTTTATCGCTGGAAGACTGTAACGGAAAATTCCGTAAATCAATTAACCTAATTAACAGTCATTAATTTTTATGTCATTGCAAAAAATGTCATTTTTAAGTAATTACTAGGTAGATATAGGTATTTTAACATAATTGATAACTGTTTTGGAGCCACTTTTTTATTTTGACAATAAAAGATGAAGAAACAGCAACACTGTAATTAGATTGTTTTCTTAAAATTTGACTTTTTAAAATCATTAATTTTCTTATCAGATTATCTAAGTCACATGTAAATAATTTCTTACTAAATGATATTTGAGAGAAAATATGCTATGCGTTCAAAGGACTAATAGTGTTAAAATACTAATCGATGATTCCGTGTTCTTCTAAATAGCAGACAAAGTAAGGACTTTTTAATAAAAAGAAATAAAAATCGACAGGTTTCCGACGGAAAAACAGGGTCGGGTTTTGAAAAGCGATTTTTTTTATACGTTTAAATACGTTTCGGACGTCCTCCCTTAAAACAGGGTCGGGTTTTGGGAAGTCAAAATTTTGTCACGTTTAAATACGTTATGGTCGTGAAAAGGATATCTTGCAACTGCTGGAATTTTCAATAGTTGTTAACCAATTGTTTAAAAATAAATCTCTGAGTTTTTGATGAACAGGGCAAGTAATCCATTTAGAGTTAGGGAAAAAGTGTGTTGACCATACATTTTGCATTCCACATGTATAAAGTATGTTCTTAATGTTTTTAGCCATTTAAATGTTGTAGCGCGAACGTTTGTATTATTAAAGTTATGTAATAATAAGGTATACATATCTGTTGATATTTTTCTATCAATTGATGTGATCAACTTTGACCAAAATGAAATAATCCTAGTTTTTATATCAATTGAAATTGACATAACACCTGTTTCTACGTATACCATTACATTTGGTGTCGAATTCTTTATTTTTAAAATATGTTTGAGGAACCTCAATTGAACTTTATCGATTGCATCAAGGTTTCCGAAGCCCCAAATTTCGCAGAATTTGATATATGTAGCCAAAATGTGAAAATAACTAACTGGGATAAATACATTCCGAATTTTTAATGTTACAAGTAAAGAAATGTTTGAATATGATGAATAAACATAACCTTAGTGTACTTAGTAATTAGTAAGCTACTAGACATCACATTGATTCAGAACGAATTCACCTAAAGGACAGTCTCACCGAATGACGTCATAGTTCTTTCAAAATATAGGTCTGCAAAGCCTTGTTAAGACATGTAGGGTCTAACTGCTCTTACCAGATTTCGCTAACTCATTAATGTTGTTATCATGTGCTCATAAGATTTACATCCGTAAAGACTAGAAAACTTGTCTGTCAACGTCACTAAGTTTTCTGTTTACCTCTATATTTTTGTTTAACCCTAAGGTCCATGGTAATAACTGTTTTATCGCATCCGTGACGTCTTATTGGAATCAACACCGATCGTTTTTTATTCATTAGGTAATTGCTGACAAAAAAAACGAACGGCGAAGATCCTGATCAGACTGCACGATGAGTGGCCTAATCTGTGTTCTACTGTTCACACAAGCCACAGTTAACGTTGTCGGTCTGTTCAACGAATTGAGCTCCATCTCTCGATGCGTTTTTCTTTCGATGGTTTTGCAACTTTTTTGTTGTTGATTTTTTGACAGATTCACAATTACAACGGCAGTAGTTTAAGCCGTGTGGCGGCCGTAGAGTCTTGTATAACATTTTAGTTCAGTATAATAAAGCCCATTTATACGTCATTAAAAAGCTGGTGCTATGAATGTGAGTAAGTTTGAACACGTAATGTACACACTCATTTAAACAGACACTATTTATCGTATAAATGGTTTGAGACTTAATCAAATTGAAGCTCCTTTAACATTTCAGAGCTTGGTTGATGACAATGGATTACGTGCAGAAGTTTGACATTGTGTTGGACAAGGAAATTTACTACGCCGGCGAGGTCGTCACGGGAAAGGTCATCGTCATAACATCGGAAAATATCAAGGTCAAAGGTAAACTGTTTCGTAAATCGATTTGGTGTTGTTCACCTAAGTATACCTTAAATTAAAATATTTATTAACCTTCCGTATACTATATATCAACCATCTAAATATCACTCTAAATTGCTACTTTTTTTCCTCGAAGATTTATTGAAAGCTCTGTTATTTATATGGATGTACATTGTTCATAACTCGAAATTCAATAATAAAATATCGTTTCTTGTCAAATAAGGCCTAATTAGCCGATAAACTCAAACATGGTATAAAATAACACCTTTAAAATGACCGATATATCAATATTGAAATGTGAAAAATCTAGCGTGAAATAACATGTTTCTTCAGGTATTCGTTTGACACTGCGAGGCAAGGCTCACACAGAGTGGAAGATCAACAAGGCCGGAGAGACGAGGACATTGAAGGACGACGAGTATTATATTGACGATAAACGACTTCTCTGGGGCAAAGGTACATCTTTAAAATACTGGCAGGACCATTATAAAGTCTGATTGTCAACTGGTAACTCCATGATAAAGAATTACGTTATACTGGAGGTTCCATGATAAAGTCTCATTGTAAACTGGTAACTCCATGATAAAGAATCGTGTTATACTGGTAGTTCCATGATAAAGTCTAACGGTTTACTGGTTGTTCCTTTATAAACTTTAATGGTATACTGGTTGCTCCATGATCAAGTCTAATGATATACTATAGGCTTCACGATAAAGTCGCATTGTATATTGGCAGCTCCATGACATAGTCTCGTGGTATACTGTTAGCTTATAATTAAGCCTCATGGTTTACTAGTAACTTCATGATTAAGTCTCATGGTACACCGGTAGCACCATAATAAAGTCTCGTATTATAATGGTAGCTCCATTATAAAGTCTATGGTATACCGGTAGCACCAGGATAAAGTCTTATGTTATAATGGTGGCTCCATGATAAGTTTCATGGTATACCGGTAGCTCCCTGAAAAAGTCTCATGGTATACTGGTAGCTCCATGATTAGGTCTCATGTTATACTGGTAGCTCCATGATTACGTGTCATGTTATTCTGGTAGCTCTATGATAAAGGCTCATGCTATACCGGAAGCGCCATGATTAAGTCTCATGGTATACGGTAGCTCCATGATAAAGGCTCATGCTATACCGGAAGCTCCATGATTAAGTCTCATGGTATACTCATGGTAGCTCCATGATATAAAGGTGAAATATGCATATCAGGAATCGCCACATTCAGAAAAAACAGCCTTCCCACACAGTCAAGAAGAAGAGAGGGGGAGAGAGCATGTTTAATAAAATGATCAGTTTCAAAAAAAGACACCACTAACAATAAACAAAAATGAGAACCCGAGGGGTTACCGCCTTGGAACGGTCAGTGGCAAATCAAATTGCCACTGGGGGTTTAAACCAGGTTCTAGGGTGCACCAACCTCACACTTGCCCCAACAGGTTCTCATATCACAAAACAAGTACAAGTTGTCAAAGGCTCATACTATACCGGAAGCTCCATGATTAAGTCTCATGGTATACAGGTAGCTCGTTGATAAAGGCTCATGATTTTCAAGTAGCTCCATGATCAAGTCTCATGGTACACCGTTAGCACCATAATAAAGTCTCGTGTTATAATGGTGGCTCCATTATAAAGTCTCATGGTATACTGCTAGCTCCATGATAAAGGCTCATGCTAAAAACTATAAAAATATAAACAAACTAATTATCAGACTAGTGGCAAGTCTACATGATAAAGTCTCATGTTATTCTGCTTTACTGGTTACTCCATGATAACGTCTCATGGAATACTGGTAGCTCCATGATAACGTCTCATGGAATACTGGTAGCTCCATGATAACGTCTCATGGTATACTGGTAGCTCCATGATAACATCTCATGGTATACTGGTTACTCCATGATAACGTCTCATGGAATACTGGTAGCTCCATTATAACGTCTCATGCTATACTGGTAGCTCCATGATATCGTCTCATGGTATACTGGTAGCTCCATGATAACGTCTCATGGTATACTGGTAGCTCCATGATAACGTCTCATGGAATACTGGTAGCTCCATGACAACGTCTCATGGTATACTGGTTGCTCCATGATAAAGTCTCATGGTATACTGGTTGCTCCATGATAAAGTCTCATGGTATACTGGTTGCTCCGTGATAAAGTCTCATGCTTTACTGGTTACTCCATGATAACGTCTCATGGTATACTGGTAGCTCCATGACAAAGCCTCATGGTATACTGGTAGCTCCATGATAAAGCCTCATGGTATACTGGTAGCTCCATGATAAGGCCTCATGGTATACTGGTTGCTCCATGATAACGTCTCATGGTATACTGGTAGCCCATAACAGTGAATGGTGTTTGAAAAAAGAAAACAAAATAGCATAAGAAATCACAAAATGTGTAGTAGAATTACAATAAAGAACTTTTCTCGCTTTAAAAAAATGCAAAAATGCAAAACAACTTGAATGTTTTAACTTCATACAAACCTTCAAATAAACATATAACTTATTCTTACATCAGTACCTATTATAGTAAAATGTATACCTCCAAAATTTTCATCCCTCACCTAGTTCCTTCTGGATCCAGACGTTGGCGTAAGGCATATATAAAACTGATAACTCTATTACGACGGTTACTGATGGATCAATGGTCCCCTGTCTTCCGCCTAGTAATACCTTAAAAGTCCACATCAAATATTCACCATTGGGAGACGGGATCCAATTAAATTATAGCAAAGAAATGTTTATATTTATTGCTTCCATATAATTGTATTCATAAATTGTTTATTTCGTTTCAGATAAAAATGAAGATGTCGCCATAACACCCATCTTGCCACGAGGACAACACGTGTACCCATTTGAATTTAAACTACCGGAAACAGCATTACCGTGTTCATTTGAAAGTAAAGTGGGTCACATCCGATACTATCTTCGAGTGGTCATGGACATTCCATACGCCTCCCCGCCACAGGGAATCAAGTATTTCACCATCATTGGTCCTCACATAGACTGCATGGACGACAAATACCTAGTAAGATTTTGTTTGAATTCTTAATATTTTTAGCTCTAGTTCGCACTATTGCAAAATTGCAAAAACATTATCCACGCGTGTGTGTGTGTGTGTGTGTGTGTGTGTGTGTGCGTGCGTGCGTGCGTGCGTGCGTGCGTGCGTGCGTGCGTGCGTGCGTGTGTGTGTGTGTGTGAGAGAGAGAGAGAGAGAGAGAGAGAGAGAGAGATCGACCTCTAAACTAAGCTTGTTGTCAGTCAGGTCGAATCCTCGGTGCAATTTCAACCGGCAAGCTTCCTAATAGATCAACACTAATATCAGTTCTACTTCTTACATCTTGCAGAACAGAATCTCGTGACTTAACTTCAAAATATTCGTCAGAAAATAAGTTAATAAGAGGTTTGAGGTCTTGCGAAAACACTTCCCTCAGCCGTTTGAAAAACAGGGTATATGGCATTTTCAATATAATTGATTAGTCTTTGCTTTACTTGTCATGCGTTATATAACGTAGGACCATCTGTTTTCTATTTATAGTTCCATACCGGTATATATGATTTTTTTCAAGACCCCCGCAATGGTTAATTTGATTAGGAAATGACTGTTGCTGAAAACAGACGTTTGACAGCAGTTGTCTTGGATTGGGATTATTGTATTTAGAAACAGTAAATGCTTCTAGCCTTAATTGTCTTTTAACGACGGGTTCTAAATATTTGATGATGTTTTTGCTGTGGTAGGCAGGGATAATTAAATCGGAATAAAGCTGTTGCGCAACAAATGTGAACATGTCCGTGAGCACGAACATACCACAGATTTTAGAAGCCGGTTTTGTACATATAATTTCTAATTTCTGTTTCGCGCGGACATGAAATAGAAATTATTTTTGCTTATGGAACTTGACACAAAACACAAAACAACAAATTTAAAACGCCAGGAACAGTATGTTGTCTAAAAGCAAATCTGGTGCGGGATTTGTTTCTTTTTCCACTACACCTTTTTTTCAACGTTTTATTTACTGATAAAAATCCTATGAGAAAATGATACGAATGTTACATTTGTACTAGACTGAATATAATTATAGAAATAGATGATTATAAGCATCATTGATTATTTTGTCATTAATCATTGTCGTCGTCACAATCGTTGTCGTCTTTGTCGACGTCGACGTTGTCATTTGTCTCATCCTTAGTATTATAGTCGTCGTTGTCATCTTCAAAGACATCAACAATAACAACTATTGTGCCGATATTATACTCAAGTTTCGTGTTAATAACATGTATATTATTTGAAAGAGGCATAAATAAAAGAAATAGTGAAACAGGAGTTAATTTTGCAGTTGATATATTCCAAATATTTAGTGCAAAATAGGATAAGTTTTTTTTAAAGTTATAAATCGCATTAAGTTTTATTAGTGTTCCATATTGACTTGAGATTGCATACCAAATTTTCATTATTTTCTGTGGCCCATACCCCTATTTGTTGTGTTCTAAGGAATTCAGTTGTTTATATTTACTTTCCAGTCACCAAAGTATGCGGACGATAAGCATCGCACCTGCTGTTTTTGCTGTGTACGCGGTCTGGTACGAATCCAGGCGACGCTGGAGAGAAGTGCCTATTGTTGTGGGGAGCATATCCGGGTCAAAACGGAAATACAGAACGGCAACGACGAACCGGTCTACCTGTTGTGTAAATTCGTTCAGGTAAAGCTTATGATGCTTGTTTCATTTATGTTTTTATGTCTTCTATAAAAAATCACGAAACAGTTAATATGCTTATCAGGAATGGCCACAAAGAGAAGACACAGCCTCCCCTGAGAATGGGTTGATATAATGATCAATCAAAGAAGACACAACAAGCAACTAACCAACAATTGGAACGGTCAGTAACAAAACTTTTGCTGCTTTGGGTTTATTCCAGGTTCTAGGATTCACCATCCTCGAATAAAATACAGTACGTTGAATGAGTCATGTACAATACTCATGTCTAGTGTTAGCTTTCCAGTACGTAGAGTACTATATGAACAATACTCATGTCTAGTGTATGCTTTCCAGTACGTAGAGTACTATATGAACAATACTCATGTCTAGTGTAAGCTTTCCAGTACGTAGAGTACTGTATGAACAATACTCATGTCTAGTGTAAGCTTTCCAGTACGTAGAGTACTATATGAACAATACTCATGTCTAGTGTATGCTTTTCAGTACGTAGAGTACTATATGAACAAGGGGGTTCTGGGAGTGATGAAGACTGTCAGCCACACAGTGTGGGAATACCAGACCGATTCGGTACGACCTAATCAAATCCAGCGACAAGACAGGCTACAGGAGAATCTGCAGGTGCCAGTCGCGCCGCCCACTCTCAATGATGTGTGCGGTCTCATTCAAATACATTATGTGCTCAAGGTGAATAGATTGTTACGAGCTTCATGGGATACGGCTGTTATATCATGGGCTATCCTCATCAGGATCTACACGGCTTGCTTTAGATTCATAAGATTATTTCTGACTATGATGAGACCATTGAAGATCAAGAACAGACGTTACGTATTTGCCGGCTGATCTGTGCCCAAGATCATAAAACTAAATCTGGAGATCAGTCTCAAATCTCTAGCATCTGATTGGCTAAAATGGCGACCAGTTGCCATTTCAGCCAATCAGATCCTTGAGATTTGAGACTGATCTCAAAACTTAGTTTTATGATCTTGGGCCCTGGATCTACACTGCGTTTTGAATGCGTACATATTAAGTAAAGGATTTTAATGAAAGTTCACGTTAGTTGTAAACAACTTTAATATTCGATGAAAAACGGGTCGAATTTTGCAGCGTCTTGGTAAAATTCTTAAAATACTCTTTTTTAATTTTGATATTTCATGTTACATATCAGATAACAATTAATATAACTTATATCGTATCACTTTGCTTTCTTGATTATGTGATAGGCTTTACCGTTTATAAAGATTTAGCATTCATTTTATCAACGTGTCTCACCTAACGATTTTTCCAATTTCGTTATAGATGTGTGTTATTGGTCAGAATTCTGGTGACATGATGCACGTGCACTTCCCGATCACCATAGGAACTGTCCCATTCCGGATACCTAACATGTCACCACCCCAGATGCTCTACGGTAAGTGAGGAACTGTCCCATTCCGGATACCTAACATGTCACCACCCCATATGCTGTACGGTAAGTGAAATAACAACTGTCCCATTCCGGATACCTAACATGTCACCACCCCAGATGCTCTACGGTAAGTGAGGAACTGTCCCATTCCGGATACCTAACATGTCACCACCCCAGATGCTCTACGGTAGGTGAGGAACTGTCCCATTCCGGATACCTAACATGTCACCACCCCAGATGCTCTACGGTAAGTGAAATAACAAGTATGACACCTATTTAAATGATGCAGAGTAAGAGGTATATCAAAACTTTAACCTATGGTGAGTTCTTAGTCTAACACGTTCTTGCGTCCGAGGTTTTACGTTAAACAATATACTAAATATTTACCTAGATGTTGTACAATTAATGATGTATTTCGAAAAACTGGCAATCATAGCTTCTAACATTTGCTAAGGGAATAACTTAATCCTTTTAAGCTAAGTGATTGTAACGTCCATTTTTAACAAGATCATGTGTTTATTTTTCAATTCTGTTTGAACTCCAAAACCGTTTTGCATATGCCATATTATAATCAGGGCCTATTACACATATGGCATATTCAAACATAAATTTACTTTCAGTGTGTTAGTAAACTTTTCAATTTCTAAACATGTCCTTTTCATGCCATACTTTTCATTTAATGCCCCAAAATGCAAAAATGGGGACTATTTAGTGTCACACATTGTCAGTAAACTCCAAGTAGAAACATCCGGCATTTTTTTAGTATTATAGCTTAAACTTTCGTTAGAGAATAGAATACTTTAATCCCTAGTAAAGTTAACATTGAAGTTTGAAAAAATCACTTTGTACTTCCGCAAAATAGACGTAGATACATGTACATGTCGATGATGTCCATTGTGTACTATAAAGATTTTTTGGTGTTTATTTTGTACTTGAACAATATTTTTTATTATAACATTATGACATTTTCTACACACCCATAACATGACAAATTCAAATATTTTTTGTGCATATATAGCATAACTGTCAATTATTCATATAATTTGTTTTGGTGTTTTATAAATATGTGATATTTGTATACTCCTTAAAATACAATTTCAATTCCATATCGGATTGATAAATTATATTTAAAAAGCTGAAATATGCATATCAGAAATCGCCTCATTCAGAAAACACATCCTTCCCACTCAGCGAAAAAGTAGGTCGGTGGGAACAATTTGCCACTGGGGGGTTATACCAGGTTCTAGGGTGCACCAACCACACACTAGCCCCATCAGGTTCTTATATGAACAAAGTAAATTTTGTCTTGGTAAAATAACTTCAACTCACCCATCAGCTCAACAGTAAAAGCACACTAACACATATAAAACATAAGACGCTTATAGCATTGCAAAGCAAAAAGGCAGTTACTCAATGATCTTACCGAGACCAGAGCACCTTGAGTCAAATCAGCAAGAACACGATGACAGGGATAAAGGAAACAAATAGAGCTTCTAGGCTCTTTTACAAGATTTCCCCATAAACCTTCATAAAGTCTTAAATCCCTGCCCGTCGTGCAACCAAATAGGTAAACATAATGATCAACTGTAGATGGGTTAATCACAAGGCATGCAGAGCGCTGTATAATATCATGCTTGTAACCATTCTTTCTGAAATAACAGATGGTTTTTACGAATAAGGAATGATTAAAAAGTAAGGCATCGAAAAGTGATGGTATTTAAGTTGTTCTCGTTGTATCAAAAATGTTAATATAGAAGTCTATTAATGGAATAATATAACAGTATGCAGTCTTTAGATTCGTATTTTTTCGAGCTGGGTTTGTAAACACAATCACGCAAGACCGAAGACCGATGTGGTTTATTTACGCAACGAGAAGTAACAAGATCCTTCAGACCGCGTACTGTCATAATGTTTCTTTTATTATAAACCCTTCTCGCTCAAAACAAATTGAAATACCATAATTTAAGATAGAGATAGAGATTGAGAATTTGAGAATTTTCTTTTTATCAATGAACGTGCTGGGGAGGAGTGTAGTAAGCCATTAAGTCAACAACTTGATTTTCATAACAGAAGAAATAAAAAATAATAAATTTATTTATAACTTTATGAATGACGTACAAATATCTAATGTTTGTAAAACAGCGACGGAAATTTTCTTTTTGGAGTTCGTTATGTACCGAACAGTACCGGAAAAAAAAGATCATATTCTACACAATGGTTATGACGTCGCATTTTACACGGAAAACTGTCGGAAAACAGAATCGGAAAAGCACACTGTGGGATATGGATTGATCGAGCTGCCTCGTTGTCTTGCCGATACACGCTCTTTGATATGCTGTACTATGCTTAAATCATTCATGGTATGCATTAAATTTTGAGACGCACTCTTTTTTCTTCCAGAGGTTGCAGCAGACTATGTTGAAGGCGGAAAGTACATCAGTTCTGAGTTCCAGCTCGGACAGGTTTACATGGGGGAAGATTTACATGACCACGACGAAATAATCCTTTACAGACCTGTGTATTCATGCGTGCCTCACGAGAAAATGTCAGTCACAAACACAAAAAGTAGTTCTCAAAAACCGAAGTACTCTCACGGTGTCAAAGACGATTCTGATAACGCATGTGAAGAAATCAATATTGTTAACCTACAGCATAGAAAATCTCAGAAGTCACTGAAGAAAAACGATTCTGACAAAAGTGGAGACAGACTTAGACCGGAAGTGGTTATAGTTGACGAAGTGAGTTCAGCTGAACCCTGGGAGGTCGTGGCCCTAAACAAGTGAACTCCATGCATGCACAGCTTTATTACTGAAATATTTTTGGAATATTAATCAGTTGTTATGTGCTCCTCGAAGAACCTCCTTTTCTCGATATTGGGACCAATTTGGGTTTGCTGCTCATTCTCGAATTCGATAGAAATCTGGTGTTTGTTTAATCTATGAATTGATTTGAAGTAAATAAACAGGTGATATGAACAGACAGATTGCGACGAATGTTCACAATCACGTTGAGGGAAACGTGATTGTTCAGGACCTGGACAATTCATACTCTTTATAAGTACCCAAGCTTGTGTTCTACTATCATAATAACTACAACAATTTTGTCTTTTTAAGGCTGCGTTTTATGTTATATGAGAACTGATCTAAGTATTATATGATCAATTAATTGCATAATTAATCGTTACGGCACAAATGTCGTAATCGTCAATATGTTTCGTCAAATCAAAATTTGTGATCATCATCATCAGCACCATCATCATCATCGTCATAATCATCATCATCTTCTTCATCATCGTCGTCGTCGTCATCATCATCATCAACAGAAATTTCTTTCACCACCGCCGTTTTCACCTTTATTTCTATTCTTTTTTTAACATGTTGCTTTAGCATGTTTCGAGTTGTTTCCATGTTCTACATGGAAAACGGAACTAAACTTAATGGTAAAAACTTAACTGGTGACTTAAATAAATGAGCCAAATCTATCGTCTGCGATAATATTAAAACAATATAAACTATTCTGTTAGCACATATTTTTGATTTTATAAATCTTTTTTCACAAAGTTTACAAAACTTTATTAACCATGTGAATTCTTTGTTTTAGCCGCGCGATACACACCACAGAAATCATAAGCCACCTAAGGTTCACCTTATTATGTAAATATACAGGTTATTCTTAGAAATTTTGTACACTTTTTATACTCCTTTTTTGCACATGTATATTAAGTGTTCTTTCCGGCACAGTGTCTTAATAGTGTAATTGTGTGCTTACTTTGTAAGTTGTGATATACAATTATGATATATATTCTTTGCATAACAGAAACTGATTATTTTGCACAGTCTTATCTGTTGTTTTATAATTCCGTAATTACTGCAATAGTTCTCAAACGTCTTGTCTTGGAGTTATTTGCGGTTCAGAACGTACTTGATAATTTTACAGCTTGATAACTAATTATTTTGTTCTGTTATTTAAAATTCAATAAAAATGATCAATCACCTCCAGCAAGTAAAGTGATTAAATCAAGGAAGCTCTTCCTTAATTTGACCTTGTGGTGTAGGTTGCGAAGTATAATTCAATTCACGTTTAAGATTTTCAGAACAGCGGAAGCTGAGACTTACATTCTTTTGGTCATGAGACTCACAACACGTACATGGGCCTTATTATTGTTGTTATATAATTCACTTTATCATCCGTTTGGTCAAACAAAAGAGCTTCATTCGAATTTGCAAATGCTCCGGTTAGAATACAGCTTCTCTATAATTATAGCAAAGAGTCTTATATCAGCGAACATGCACAGCTAGAATGAATTTGAAATGCAAAATAAAACGTGCATTTTGATATATTAATACAAATTTCGAAATCAATTACATTTTGGCCCAGCGAGCAACCTCCGTAAACACCTGTTGCATTGCTGCACTTCACAAGATTCCGACCACGTTCTTTGCCACTCGACGACTGTTAGAACTGCCGCTCCAATAAAAAAAACGTTGTATTTTACTTCGAAATTAGGTGTTGCTGTCAATCAAATGTTTGCCGCTGTGTGTTCATTCCCGGATGTTGAAACAATAAAGAAGGGGTGGTTTAAAGTAAAGCAACTTGAAGGCGTTATTAACTACGAACAACGTTATGTCAATTATACTCTCTCGCTACTTCTCAACGAAAATATCAGTCGTAACGCATCGTGTTTGATGTAATGGTTGCAAGCCAAATTCTAACTGAAATCCAAATTTGTAGTAAAACAATACTATTAAATTGTGTCATTCTTCAGCAAACCTCAATTTCTTCTTTCTTCCTTTGAGTATTGTTAAATATCCCCTTTGGGCTATTGTCGTACACTATTCAAGGTAACAAGCCAAGGTGCTGCGCAGACTATTTAAAAAGGTGACTCGATAAGAATAAATAAATTAAATTATACGGTTTTTTTTATAGAAGTCCGCTTTTGGAGGAAGCACCACTATCTTCCTTGGTGAGCTGGACTAGGAGATGATTCCAAAGTCGTTTGTAGGAGAATGAGTATCTGAATACATCTGGTCCAAAGGTTATAAAACTGAGTATGGTCGCCAGTTCAGCCAATCAGATGCTTGAGAATTGAGACTGGTTTCCAATCACAGCTTTATAACCCTGTGCCCTTCGGAATGGAAGCTGGTATTTCTGGGCTGTTCCTGGTGTAGTCATGCTAGAGGTCATGGATGTAAGGTGAATCTCCGCTGGAATGATCACTTGATTGTGGTCCACTTTGTACACCGTCGCAAGATTTGCATTGGAACTTCGTTGTTCAAGGGATTGAGTCCAGTGACTAGAGCATCTGGCTACAGCTACTTGTGGTGTAGTCAGTGACTAGAGCATCTGGCTAGAGCTACTTGTGGTGTAGTCAGTGACTAGAGAATCTGGCTAGAGCTACTTGTGGTGTAGTCAGTGACTAGAGAATCTGGCTAGAGCTAATTGTGGTGTAGTCAGTGTCTAGAGAATCTGGCTTGAGGTAATTGTGGTGTAGTCAGTGACTAGAGCATCTGGCTAGAGCTACTTGTGGTGTAGTCAGTGACTAGAGCATCTGGCTATAGCTACTTGTGGTGTAGTCAGTGACTAGAGCATCTGGCTAGAGCTACTTGTGGTGTAGTCAGTGACTAAAGCATCTGGCTAGAGCTACTTGTTGTGTAGTAATCGCCCTTGACAAATCAGGCTGCGCGGCACTGAGCTGCCACAAGCTCTGTGATGTGTGCAGCAGTGAATGAATCCCGGAATGTAGCAGTATATAACCTAACAGGCCTGACAAGGGTATAAAACACTGGGTTACTGAGACATGAGTGTTTCATGACAGATTTTCATCAATGTTCAATCCCAGGTATCTGCCTTCCTACACTGTTTGAAGTTGTGTATTTTTGTGTCGTGAATAAAGTAGATAATCAAGTAGTGAGTCACAAGGGGTTTCTTCTAATATGCTTTGCGGATGATTACACTCTAGATGGGGTTATAGGACATCGACCAGTCCTTTTCCCACTGCTGGAATCTGTGAGGCCTGTGGCATGCCGGATGTGACTGATTTGACCTCTGATAATTTCCCATCGACATCAAATTCCGGATCCGCTATAGAAGGTTGCATCAGATATTGCTGCCAGACGCTTGTGCGGGACTTTATCAAACGCCTTACTGAAGTTCATTAATACTGATTCTATTTCCTCACCCCGTTTTAGCTTTAAACTAAGTCCTCGATGGTCATAACGTGTTGGGTTTCAGTAGACTTCCTTTTCTTGAAGCCTAGTTGTTGGTCACTAAGGATTTTTGCCACTCGAATTTTGACATGACTTGACAGCGGTGAAAACGTTCGATCACTTAACTGCAGACAGAGGTAAGTGATATAGGATGATAGTACGCGGAGAAGCTTCGGTCTTTCTTGAAGATCGGGTTGACGTTCGCCTGTCTTTAGTCTGTTGGTATCTGGCCTTGGTCTAGTGAGACTTAGAAGATAAAAGCTAGATAACAACATTGCATTACATATGTTTAGTTCAGTTCACGATTAAATAATAAAGCCGGCTTGAAAGCCAGGCGATCAAACGTAATACAATGGACAAGACGCTTCGACACGGGTGTTTTTGAGAATGAAATAACAAGAGAAAGAGTGTAATATGCTTACGTGTAACGGAAGATAATCCTAACAATGGTTGACCAATCAAAGTCATGTTATGTTTCATTTACAATAAAAATATTAAATAAAAACCTGACACGACTGCTATGTCTGAGTTTTTGTTTTCATTTTGAAACAACAACAACGTTTAGATTATACTTAACCGTAAATTATGGTCGATACGCCATTATTTATCCGCAACAAAATGTCCTTGATCAGAAACGAGAGGGGGCGTTGAACTGGGAATCAATGGATCTGCGTTATCGGCCGTGTGGGCGACTGTACTTTATCTTATTGTCTTTGTTGATATATAAACCATACCACTTTAGATATGCGAACAGAAATGAGATAACAAATAAAGACAACAAGTAAAAAATTGCTGCTAATGCAGCAAAAGGAGTACACGGCGTAAAATGCGATGTGTTTGTGTTAAACGTATGGTGAAAGCGAGGGGGCACAGCGCTATGCAGCTAATTTAAGGGTTTGTTGTTTCGACCTCTTGGACGAAACCATGAAAACGCGAGAACACAACACGATGCGAGATCGCAAAACCACGATCACATCGCATCATGTTTTGCGTTGTCGTGATCTCGCCATCTAATCACCACACACGAAATAAAATAAGTTTTCCGGTTGGTTAAAATAGTTAAGGAACTAGAATGTGAAAATAAAGATATGCTGACTGGACAATATAGCTAAGAAATATAAAACTCTATCTTAAAACATGAAGTGTGTATTTCTGCAACACCAAAATCCAAAACTTCAAATATAAGACAAATGCCTTTGAAAGAATGCATTTAAAAAGGTTAGACACAAGTAAATTATTCAACAGGCGAAGGTGATAATCTTCAAATTGAAAATTTAGGCAGAAACTAACGGTCACGGTGGCATTGCTTTCGTGTCTTTATTTATAATCTCCATCAGAAGACCATGCCTAGCATTGCCTTAAGAGTGAAATAATCAGTACTTCATAAATAATAGTAATAGTCACTGGTGTGTGAGGGGGAGATTGGGGGAGACGCGCACAACCGTTACCGCGCGTGAAGCGAGAAAATTGTTCTGAGAACGTTTCTAAACAACGGAACGAAAACTTTCTTCCCTCAGTGATACAGGATGAAAAAACAACTTAAAACTTAATACAGCTTCTCCTCACATTGAATTTCGCTCATTTCAGAAGTGGAGTGATCGTCATAACTCAACAACGTTTGGGTATATTGGTCTCATATTATACCAGCATGCAGATAAATCCAACACACATCGAATCACGTTCACCGTTTTTCAAAACGATGTTTGATATTTTAATAAAAACGAGTCAACGCTGACCACCTACCTTTCTTGGTCAAAATAAACATCGACAGAACCGTCACTGGACGTATGCAGAACAATGTTCTCGCTTCACCAGCGGTAACGGTGCGTGATCCCTTCCCCCCGACAATAGTGCTCGCTGACCTTTAGGAGTGCGAGATAAAAAAAAACAACAACATAATGAACACGCGGTGCGGGATCGCGAACAACGATGCGAGATCGCGAAAATACGATGCGAAGACGTGATATTAATATCGTGCCCTCGCATCGTACTTTCGCAATATCGCATTGTGTTTTGTCGTTTTGCTGGTCTCGCTGTACTGAGGGCGACACAAACATATTTAAATGGTAAGGAAATGAGATGATAAAACAAAAAGAAAACTGCTTTTCTACAACACAAAGATGCAAACTATTTATTCCAAAGAGATGGTATAATATTTTTAAAGAATTAAATGAACTGTAAAATTAAGTGGAAAATTTCAGCAATAAACTTGAATGATTTGTAGAACAAATTACAGACTATGTCAGATGTCTTATGAAGATAGTTCTGTTATGATCAAGTAACACATTAAAGAAAAAACTAATAGAAAACATGTAAATTTAAATCTAAGAATACAACAGCATCTTGGAAAAAATATTATGTCATGTTTAGAACTAAAAAAACAGCATTTTTAACTCTATGACCATCGTGCGAAAAATGAGTAAAATAATTACTGAGTTAAAGTTTAAAGTGTCAACCAGAAAAATACGATTCGTTTAAGAATGAAACAGAAATAAATCAACAAAACCACAACAAAAACGAAAAACAACAAATTACAACCACAAAACTTGTTGAAAAAAAATATGTGGAAAAGCAAGATTACAAGAAGAATCGAGCAAATCTTACCCAGTGTCATGTTGCAAAAGAATAGAAATCTTGCTTGTTTTACGTACAATTTTAAGCTAAACTATAAAATGTTGTAAAGATGTTAATGTTTCAGATGTGACAGATAAGTTGTAAATACTGATTTTAGTCATAAGGATCTCAAATGGTTGTTTGCATAACGATATGCGTGCTCTCCGACCAGTGAACATTATTACATAATGTTCAACGTTCGATCTGTACAACTTAATCACATAAATATTTCTTTCACCTACACTGCTACTAAACGCGCAACTCCGGTCCCTACAATAATACCGAGAAAGTAAGGTGCGCGAACTCCGGTGAGCGAGATGCCTTTTCGAATTCAACAATAACAAGGTCGGTTATGTCAATTTTAGCAGGATTTTTAGGATCTAGACAAACATTGCACAAAAAGTTTATAGTTCGACCTTAATAAGAATGAACTGTATGTGTTGCAGGTGGTTTCTTTGAACTCGTCGGATTCGCCGAGATTTACTCATTATTATTCCTCGAAGAAAAAATAAAGTTTAAAAATCATTCTAAGAAGACATCAGCTACCTTGTTATGATGAATTTGATCAAGCACCTCGCTCACCGGAATACGCACACCTCATTTTATCGGTAGCACTTTCGGGACAGGAGGTGCCCATTTTAGAGTAGCAGTGATCTATTCATTTCGGTCGATAACAACTGCAACCTACATGATGCTTTTAAATTACCTCTCAAATTTGCACTTATCTAAGGCTTAGGCCTATCTGTCGTCTCTCTGACACCTGTTGGCTAGTTTAGGACTATACCCCGTGTAAAGTTTGAACACATAAACAACAACACCCCAGTACCATATATCTCTCCCTTTATGCCTATATTATGTGTTTTTATATAGGCATAAGTGGTCCAAATTAAGGATATTATAATGTATGTTGTGTCATTGGACATGTCTTAAAGAAATTCACTAACCTTTATTTCATTCCGTTTCGTCTTTATTTCATTCCGTTTCGTGTTCAACAAAAAAGTCGCTTTAAAGATTGACAAAGCGCCTGGTTCCAACTTTAGGCGTCTGATTCCAAGGCTTAGGCCTATCTGTCGTCTCTCTGACAGCTGTGATGTAGTTAAGGCCTATACCCCGTGTACAGTTTGGACACATAAAGCGTAGGTTTGCCTCTAAATGGGAATATACTCAGCCAGATGCGAAGTAACCTTTCTAGGAAATTCTTTATGATTTTTCAGAAATTTCATGAGAAGAAGGTGCCTCTAAACGGCATCCACTTAAGAAGGAAGCCCGCTCTCAGATGTTTTGCCTGTTGACGCAAAATTGCGATTGTTCACATTAGCAAAACGAAACCACAATATCAAACCTCTCCTATGTTTGATGCATTTAATTTCGTTACCAATTATAAGTAATATGCTTATTAGCAGTCACAATGTTTTGTTTGCATCCGCATAAAATTATTTAAATTAACAAAATCGATTTTTGCGAAAGTAAAATACTTATATAATGCGAGAACTGTATCAAACCGATTAACAGTCACTAACATTGATTATCCAGCAGATGTCTAAACTCGCAAAGAAAGCTATAAATATATTGCGTTTAAAAATAGCAAATGTTGCTGATAGATTGTAAACAAACGTTCTGCAACCGAGACGATACACTTCTGGCTTAAATGCAGAAAAAAATTAACCGTTCATGCTATGATAAAAGTGGGATTTTAATGTGTCTCTAAGGTCGTTCTAAATCTAATATTTTAATGGCTGGACCCAACAGTAAATTCGGAATGTGATGAAATGCTAAAGTGGAAGTCTATTAGACTCTATCTCAGTTGTTGACATCAGTTTAAAATCAGCTTGATTGTTGAAGTAGAGATATGCAAAGCAGTGAAACGGTCAAGAAATCTTTCGGATTTGAATTAGTGGTCTATAGCCTAAACAGTCACGTGCTCCTCCATGGTCTATCTCAATTCGTGATACCAATATACACGGCGCTGATGCGCCGGGTAATAATTTGATAACACAGAATTTTAAAGATGTCTCTTAAACGTAATCAATTTATAGAGAGCGAATTGGCAAATTGCTAAGAAAGACGCAGAAAATCAGAAACTTTCTACGTGTTTCGTTGCATTGTCTAGTTAAAGTGAACTTTTCTAATATTAGTACCAGGACCTTACAATGAATAAGTTCAATGCCAAGCAATAATTTGCAGGAATGCAGCGCCATGATAAAATTAGAAATTTAGTGATTAAATTGAGTAAACATATTGATTTGCTGTTATATGAACAATTGAAAATGATTGGTTTTCTTAATTTACACAAATAAATGCGAGTTAATATCTAAAATCTCAATATCTGCAAATTACTTCAACACATTTAATCATATCATACAGTGCAGATAACTTTTCTATTTTACTGTATGACACGCGTGCCAACAATATCGCCGGGCTTAGTCTAGTTTTATTCCGCATGGTGGCCTATTGGTGGGTGATTTATGCCATGTCGTTGTGTCTTTGAAGGGATCAAAATAATGACGATACAAAATGTTTTGCCTTATCGTTTTGTCTTCTTTACGCCCACGTAATACCGACAAAGAGTTAGGGTTATTGGAAATAACGAAAGAGGTCATAGTGTCACGAAATAACGAGAAAAGGCAAAATAACGTAACTTGGGCTGTTGATGCGAAAATGCACTGAAGAGACAAATCGCAGGCAAGACATGTAAGATTTCGTTATACTGCCCCTTTATTCGTTATTTTGTGAAACTCGACGTCCTTTTGCTGACTCCGTGACGGTGCGGATGCGCTCCCCAGTACGGCCAATATCATTTCGTTATTTAGACTTGTTTGCTTAGTCGTAACGGCGAGTGCTAAAAGACAAATAAAACAGCAACAAACGGTATAGTGACATTTTCCGTGCTCCTGGCAGGTAGGCAGTCGATAACGATCCTTTAACTAGCTTCGAACTCACGCTTTGTAGGCGGACACCTTAACGACTCGGCCACGGAGATAGGTGCGGAATGCAGAAAAAATATTTTAAAATGGGAAATAATTGTGCACAATGTATGTCTTCTTATTTCATTTAATCCAATTATTGTTTTGTTACACAACAAATAAATAAATCTGTTGTTTTTAAAATCCCTCCGCTCGTTCCGACACTATTCCCATAAATTCGTCTTTACTCGTCATTCTTACCGAACGACGACGACGGCGGCCAAACGGAAACCGGTAACCTGAAGTTGAAAGTACACGTACAGTCGGGGATCTTTCCCGATCGGGAAAGTTGGGGATTCCCCTTTTCACTTTCCTGATCGGGAAATATTGATTGAAAAATTTCCCGATCGGGAAAGAAAATTGACATTTTTTATATACCTTGGGGTTTGAGCTTCGGGCATCACAGAATACGTTGGAGCTACATATTAAATGCATGTATCTGTTCTTAAAACAATTATCTAAAATTCTACCGAGGCCGAATATTTAAAACGTAATCTTTTTTTAGATATTCAAGCTCAAAGTTGAATGATATTCAAGAAAACCAACCATTTTCAGCACTTTCCCGTTTTGGACATATACTTTCCCGAACTGGTAACTATATCGGCATTTTCTGTATGCATACCATATATAGTTGAGGATGTATAGATACACTGTACCGTAAACTTGTGTAAATATCGAGTTGCGCTCAACCTGTGGCTATGAGGCGCGGAAAGTAATATGTATTTCCATTACTGTCCATGAACATGCTCAATCAAACCGAGCCTGCAATACATTTCATATTCGTCGTGTTCGGGTGCTGTTAAATTGCCATTTTCATCTTATTCTATAACAGGCTGACATGTTACAACTTTCCGGATTTGGAAAGCAATTTCAGTGATACAAAGTAAACATGTCAGGAAATTTTATCGAGACGTTTGATCCTGAATTTAGATTCTATGCTAATTTCATGCTCATATATTATCAAATGCACTTGTCAGGTTTTAAGTGGATAAAGCATTGAAAGAAACAAGTCATGGTATCGAAAAATATATATCGTGCAATGGTATTTCGAAGACAAAATAATAAAAAATACTTTATTTAATCTAATAAATATTTGAAATGAATTTCACTTTCATGAGCGATGTTCAGATTAGAAAGTGCGTTTCCCCAAATTCCAGATTTTCCCATATGAACAGAGCATACATACCGGTAATGCCTTTTTTCTTGTTTATCATTATATATGATTTTTGTTCGTTTGCATTTTAATGGTAGGTGAGTTATTGGTGATGAACTTATTTCCCTTTTTTTATCATTCCTGATAGTGGAAGTTGATGCATTACTTTAAAAAACGAACAGTTATGACATATTAAAAAAAATATAGATGCTTTGTAAACAGGAAAAATGTAACAATAGAAGAAACCTGTTTGTTTGAATTAAAGTGTGAGGATATAAATTGGCACATATTTGCATTATATTATCAATGGCAACATTAAAACAATATTTGATCATATGACATTTCGATCGCTTTTAATGTGATTTTTTTTCTGTCGAAAATTATTCATTGGCAGCAGAAAATGTATGTGTTTCCAATGTAATATAAATTATTTTTACCACATGATATACCAATCCAATAAAAAATCAAGGTGATCCAGCTTGGGATTTTGTCACGTAAGTGTTGTTAAAATGTTGACAATTAAAAGGTCCAGAACCTGGAGAACCCTGAAGGAAATTTTTTAAAACATGCTGGTTAACAATCAAGGTTCTTTAAATGCTCTAACGCGTTTAATGCTCATAATAAAAACTGTATTTCAGGTTGCGATACTGAATATTGTCATCTTTTGGGTACTTTATAATTTTCCAACAGGCGTATGCTTATAAAAAAAATTGCATAACCTGGTACTTTACAAAACATCTACCAAGTTGTCATTATATGCGTTACTGTAAAGGAAAATCGAAGACCAAATATGTGAAAAAATGATGCTTATATCTAAAACAACATTACAAAAGTAACGCAGTCATAGAATACTGTAAATAACTGCCTAAAAATCATGGATCACCATTTTATCACCAAACTCATTTTTGAGCTTTGGTTCTTATTTCTGGTTCAAGTTCTAATTATACAGATTAACTACCTCAGGTTACATATGAAGAAATGATGTTTATAGACTTTGCATACCAACTATTCTCTTTAGTTTTATATACCTCACTTTAACAAAGATTTACAATGTTGTGTTGCACTGAATTGTAATAGCTCGAACAAACAGGTCATCTGGCTCACCTCCGATCCGAGTCAGACAAAAAAGCTGTTTGTTCGGCTCACTGCAATACATGGGATTTCGTTTCTTGGTTTAAAAAAGGTGAATTTTGTGTTGTTGTTATGAACAAATAAATGTGAATAGATTGTTCTGTAATGGAGCCCGAACCATTGGGTTAAGCAAGGTCGGGGTAGACATTGCAGCGTAACAGCTTATTTATTTTTAGATAAAACTGTCAAAATGAAACTTTACTGCCTACGCTGTATACAAAGAATAAGCGTTTAGTTACATACGAATAACACAAACAGGCCACGGTTGGGCTCGAACCACTGTTTCCAATCACTTTGCAGGCCAGAAATCACCTCCACTAGGTCGAAGTTGATCCCCAGCTTGAAGCGTGATGTTTAAGATAAAACAGTCGAAACGAATTTGCTTCGATTTTTTATAGATAGTGGCAGCCTTAGAAAATTTGAAGCTTTCATCTTTAAGAAATACTTATTAAGTAATCTAAATGCAGTTATGGTCACTATTTTATCAGATCAACTTACTGTATTATCACTTGGTCCCACAATTAGTAGATTTTTTCACATTTTGGCAGTATAAAGCATGTTACTGCTGGCATTCAAGAATTGAAATGAAACTTTACCGATTTGAAAATCCCTTCCGAATCAGGAAAGTTGTTAGATGTCAATTTATAATAGAAAATGCCATTATAGTTACCAGTTCGGGAAAGTATATGTCCAAAACGGGAAAGTGCTGAAAATGGTTGGTTTTCTTGAATATCATTCAACTTTGAGCTTAAATATCTCAAAAACGATTGTGTTTTAAATATTCGGCCTCGGTAGAATTTTAGATAATTGTTTTAAGAACAGATACATGCATTTAATATGTAGCTCCAACGTATTCTGTGATGCCCGAAGCTCAAACCCCAAGGTATATAAAAAATGTCAATTTTCTTTCCCGATCGGGAAATTTTTCTATCAATATTTCCCGATCAGGAAAGTGAAAAGGGGAATCCCCAACTTTCCCGATCGGGAAAGATCCCCGACTGACGTATCAGTTACTACATTTAGATTACGTTAGAAACGGGGTGTTTAAATAGATGGCCTCACAGTTCGATTTCATGTCCTTTTTAAATGGTTCGACAAATTGTAGAAGATAATCAATTATTATCCAAATGTGGTCGTACAAAAAATAAACTAAGCGTGGATTGAAATATAATTATGTTTGTTGAACAAATGGGAGGATGGTTCGGTATATTCTACCAAATGACGGGCAGAAGACACTATTTAAATTGTCATTTTCAATAACGTGTAGCCTTTGAAATGCATTTGTCAGTTCTTGGATTAAATCGAACTCTGCTTAATATAATATTCTGACATAAATGGATAGAGTTGTTTGCTAGGATGTGACAAACAAGAAGAAAGATGATGAAAACATGAAAGCAGACTGTCCCTTACCTCCACAGAGACCTCGGATGCAGGACTGGCCCCTCCCACACCGTGAACAACGTGGTCCAGGAATAAACGGATACTGACCAATGAAGTTTCCACTGCATAAAAAATAATTCACATTATAAGTAACGATAAAATACAGTATTCATTTTTCGTTGTTGAAATAACTTGTATTCACACAAAACCCAACAGTCATTATTTTGAACTGCTAGGAATACAACTTCCCAGCGAATTCCGTGAATACAGCTTTCCTACTAAAGGGAGCATTCGAGGTGCTTATGACTCGTTTTGAGATATAGTTCCCCAGAGAGCTAATGCAATTCAAGACTTGTTTATACCAATACGCGGTGACGGAATTTTAGAATTTTGTTTTAGAATTGTTAGGGTATGTCCAGCTATTCAGAAAAAAATACCAAGTCAGGCTGTAATAAGGTTCTCAGTTTCTCGTCATTGTTGGAGGCTGTCGGGAAATCTCTTGACCATTTAGTGAAAGCCGCATTATGTACAGAGAATATAATGATCCCATGATGATGATAAAAACTACATACGTAGAGATGGGTGGCAAGAGCACTGCGCCACCAACGTTGAATATATTCCATCATTTTGCCCTTTCCCAGCAATATTTTATCTTGATACTATAGTTTTTCTTTTTTGACACATGCATAAACCCAGAAAACACGAATTTAACCCATGTAATACGAACCTCAACTCGAAATAGAAAAATACAACAAACTTTCGTACCGTTTAAATAAATGATATTATTTGCGATTAAGTACACACTTTCACTATTTTTAAGCTTAATGAAATCAGCGTTTGAGTTTGATTGACGATAAACATACTGGAATAAGTGTCAGTTCATGAAGGAATACTCACGCTGGAGCGTAAAAACAGGCGAAGTACATAGCGTTTGTCTGAAGTTGCCCATATCCCACGCGCATAACTGGGCAAAAACTCAGTGCACACCCAACGCGTGATGTCGTCGCCCAAATCAACTGAAATTTGTGAGAAAAATAAAATAACCCCAAAACGTTGAAGATAATAGTTTTTCATAGATATATTATCAAAATTTGAGAAAAATATAAAAATGCTTGATCAAACTTGAAATAAACGTTGTTTTTCGCTGGCATAAAAACAAACAATAAAAACATCATTTAAATGAATTAAAATCTGTTAATTTTTCATTTACTTTTCGCAGACAAAAGTGGTGTTGTATTTTAAGCTCATGAAATATTATGTTAGAGGTACTTAGATATTAATATTCGTTTTTCTGAAGCTTTTTGGGGTAATAAATGTTACGGGAACCATCATCTGAATGCCAACTCACTTTCGCCGTAAACAAAAATAAACGAGAACACAGGCCTTTGCTTTATAGGCAATCAAACTGTGTACTAAATATACCAGAATGTTTTGGCAGGAATAACATTCAAATGATAATTTAGTGTCTTTTAAGGTTTTCTCACTGGCTTTCTGCAAATTGATATCGGGATAAAATAAAGGCAATGAAGGTTTTAATGAAGGATAGTTCACCTACATCCATGCCTGAAGGTTATAAAGCTGAGATTGGAAACCAGCCTCAAATCTCAATCATCTGATTGACCAGTCGCCATTTCAGCTAATCAGACGCTTGAGATTTGAGACTGGTTTCCATACTCAGTTATATAATCTTGGGCACATATTTTGTTTGATAGAAATGGAAATGGAAAAACAAGAACAAGTTACCTGAGTATAGTGGCAGGCTGCCCCACAGGATCTCGACCAGCGGTAAATACGTTTTTCTGAGGCCCACAGACCTATGGATCTCTGTATTACTGAGCGCGGGGGAACAGGACTTCCGGTGCTCGTGAAATAAGATAAGTTCTCTCCAAGGCCCCCTCTTTGATGTTCGAAATAACAGCCACTAGCCCACTGGGCGGCTCTTGCTTCTAAATATCGATCCCATACCTTAAATATTCGACATTATTTACAAAAATTGCCGTTGTGGACACAACATCGTGTCTCAGCTTTGAATGGAAAAAGATTTTCAATTAAGAAGCGTGCTTTTTCTGAAACATGTTTTTATATTTTATTGTATCCCATGGGTTAATGGTCAAAATGTCAGGGCGTAATCGATTTCAACCCACGTTTTCGTGATTTCGAACTTCGGACATGATTTAAATTAATTAAATTATTGTTTTATTCTACCTTTTAAATTTGGTTCGTTAAAACGTTTTGTTTTATTTTAATTAACTAATATTAACAAAGAAACGGGAAATTTAATTTCTAGCTTATGCTATTAATAATTTTAATCATGTTAATTGATTATTTTCTCAAATCATTTCAATACAGTTTACATATACCACAGGCTCTCAAAAAACTCTGTTGACTGTTAAAGAATATATGTTTTACTTGGGTCTTAATTGGTAAATCAACATAAGAAATTCAAGGTAATTTTCTGTCGCATGAGTTTTGATTGCATGAAAAAACATTAATTTCATATTGACAATAAATGACAGTCAACGGATCAATCCAATGTCTGTCTAATAAAAAATATATAATAAGTGACACATTAGAACTTTAGGTGGGTGTATATACCAAATTTCAAATATTATATCATTCTTGAACAACAGAGTTAATTAAACGTGAAAACAGATTTTGTATTGTGCATTCTTTTGGGACATAATTCGAAGAAAAATAACTGCGTGTTTTGTTGTTTTTTGTTAAAAAATATAAAAAGAGCTTTGAAAGATCATGTTTCGTTTATTCATTTTGAATGATTCTATTTGCTCTAAAGCATAGTAGAAAAAAACACGATTATTACATCGCTCGCTTGTTTGTTCATGTGCACAGAAACAATTAAACTATTTTTGTCATTTCAAATATTAGAAAAAAAGTAATTTGCAAATATTGGCCATTTAACAAAACAAAATGCTTTAATATAAAATGGTCATTAATTATCGATGGAAACTGTCTTTATCGAAAATTTACTGAGGCGTTTTTTTGTTGTTTTTTTTAAATCTTTTTCTTAGGAAAAGCAGAATTACTTACCATATATCTCATGTTGGAAGCAGGTTCCAGACGTCTGTAGAAATTATGAGCTTGTAAAATGGCACTGTGGTAAGGTCGGATATTAATCAAGATACTGCTACAGCAGGGCAAAAGACAGACCAATGCTAAAACACGTACAACTGTAGTATCCATTTTTGAATTATCGATTTTTTTACTTCCAATTTAAATTTATTGATTTTAAGTTGTTTATTCAAACTAAAGCAACATGACTTTATAGATGCACCTGTTTGTTTCGTCGAAAAATATTAAATGCAAGACAGAGTCTTCAATTTATTAAAGTAATTTAACCCCCACAGGGAGAAAATAAAACAAAATATCTCTTGAATAATATCACCTGTGTGTGACAAAAGTTTTTACTGAGAATAAACATTTATCATATCTCTATATATCAATATCATTGAGCATGTTCGTAAATAGGTGAAAGATGTTCATCTTGTTAATGCCCAGCCTTTAATTAATTAATTGTTATGTAGTTTTCCTGGGTCATTTAGTATCACATTCACGCGACCTGGTCAATTATTGATTATTTTAAAGTAGGTTTTCAGCGTACAATACAGCTCGCTTTTCTCTCATGCATATGTTAGATCAAACTATTTTAGAAGTTTAAAATTGCTAATTTAAAAACTTGATATTATACGGCTTTTACAGAAGTCTAATTTAATATTTGGCTGTGAAATCGAAAGGAACCCACTTTGCGACTCTATTGTCCAATTTTACTTGTTCAGAAACATACAAAGTTTAAATCAAATTTATTTATGTAAATAATGTGTACATATTTTCGATAGTAGACACGACGGGGAAAAAGTTGGTTCCAATCCATATAGCTTGATAAGGGAGATGACTCGAACAACAGGAAAACCTTCTCGTTGCATTTACCTCGCTTTCTCCGCACCGAATAAATATTTGAGGAAATGACCGAAAAATCTTAATAGTGTCAGCATGATGTACAAACTTGAAACATGTCACAAACGCATGTTACATGCATTAAAGCAAAAACCAATTAGCATTTACAATTTAATTGTCAATTGTGATTGACGATTACATAATAGACGCATCTGACAATGACTGAAATGTGGAAACAATGAGACAAATAGTCCATGTCTTAAATGTGCATTTACAGAACCATTAATGTCAAAAGAGCGCTGCTGTTTTGTGTTTACTAATCAACTAATCGAGTAAACATGATAAAACTACAAAAGATGTCAATTGGAACTAAATAAATCTTAGGATAGGTGGATACAAGGTGAATCATAAGTGTGTTTTTGCCAAATTCTTGACCACAATATGATCCGTCCATACTAGAAGACCATATAATTGGTTTTATTAATGTGTTAAGTCTATCCGACAATACACAAGAAGTCCGCATGAACTGTAAATGAAGATTAATAGCTTAAAGCAGAATTTACGCATGCACGAACACTGTTACATATTTAACTGATGTAAGATAAGTAGACAGCCACGTGATACTGTTATAATATAACTATGGATCTAGCCAGATGTGGGCGAATAATATATTTTTCCATTGATTAATAATCTTCTAGAGAATATGATGTTACGAAAAATGTAAAACTGTTAACTGCTGATAAAACTATTCATGTATTTAAATTACCTTGTGTGTCACGTGATTGTCAAGTTCTTGATAATGTACTATACAATTCCAGCCATGCATTCAACAATGTTTAAGAAAGGTTAAGCCTTGTAGTAATTTTAATCTATGAAGATGCAGCAATTTGCAACTTAGATGTTCGTTGTTTGAATTAAATGCATGCATGTATAAGTAGCATGCGCACGAGGCAGCAGAATTTGCATAGTTTGAGTATATACATGCATTTACTGACAATATGTATCAGTCATCAAAACTTATATAGACTTTTTCACACAAACACCGCAACGCTGAGAGCTCACGTTATAAAGTCTTCAGGTAAAGCTTGTGACACCATTGCTGAGCTCAATAAACCCAGCGGTATTCGACTCTTTGCTTAACAAAATGTCCATTATTGTTATTGCCCTTGCGTGTTTCCGTGTAAATCACTGAGCTATCGGGCTGGACCTGGAGTTGGTTCAAAAAGCTCCGCGCAGTCGTCGCACTTGCTGGAGGCGCCGGTGTCGGCGGTAGAGCTGGGCTTGAACATAGACCGCCATTGCACGTATCGCCTGGTGAGCATTTGGTACACTGTGCACCCAACGTGTAAGGAAACTTGCCGATGAAATTACCTCTAATGATAAAATAAATCATTTCATTTATTATTTTAACTATCGATACATGTAATGTGAATGCAAGTAGTGGTGGGCATGAGGTTTCAGATAAAACAACATTTTCGTGAAAGGTGAAAACTCAAGTTCTTGAAATTCTTCCTTGCACCTACCTTATTTAGATGTACATGTGTTAAAGGCACGTCATTTCATTTTATAACAGTCTACAAAAGGTATTAATAATTTCATATTCTAATTAATGTAATAAAAGTTCAAATACTATTTACAGCCAAACACTTGATCTAAACAATCTAACAACACAAACCATCCTTTTTATAGCTAAGTGAGTAATATAATATTGACAACAGTACATTGTGTGCTTTTAAAGAACGTTCAGTTATAAAGAAAACAATTAACATTTTAAATTTATTCCTTTGTGATATAATGTTTTTTATAAGGCTGTTGGAACAGCGATGTTGACGAGTGAACAAATCAGGAACGAAAATGTAAACATTGTAATATTTGTTTTAGTTTGCAATTTACATTTAAATTTCTTGAAGCTGTAACTTTAATAGTGAAATAATTATACGTACGGTGGGTCATAAAAACAGACGAAGTAGTCAGAGTTGTTGAACGTAAGTCCTGTGTCCGTGCGCAGGTTGGCACACTTGCTTAGAGCACAACCAATCCGCTCCGTATTTCCCCAGATCATCTGTGGAACAAATTTTTAATATAAAAATAAAAGAATCGACGACATGAAAGTGTATCTTACATGTAGCAACTCTCCTATAATAAGTGGAAATAAAACTATGCAGAACAATATCAGGGGATTTTAATATCTAACACTTTTTTCTTTTTTCTTCTAACTTTTCTCAACGTATATAAAAACGATAGATTAATAAAATTTATTTGGGCAAAGTTTTATTGAATTGCAATTTGCCATTAGAGTGTTTTATAATTTTTTCTTTTTTATCCACGATAGTGCTATGGCGAAAGGAGTAATAGATTAACATGTTACTGTGCTTTACAATGCTTAACATGTTCGAGTATATTTAACATCTTGTGCATTTATGACGTACCTGTGTATAGTGGCAGGCCTGTCCGCAATCTGTAGACCAGCTCCAATCATTGACCTCCTTCCACCAGCTCTGACAAGAGTTTATGATGATTTCAAAAATAGGCAGGTCATGTCCGTTAGTCCAAAAGTAGGCTAGATTCTCACCGAGACCACTTCGCTGGTGGTCCCAATAACAGTTCTCAGACCATTGTTCAGCACGGCTCTCCAGATATGGAGCCCATTTCTGTAATTAATATTTTATTCTTAATCATTAATGTAAGGGACTTAACTCTGTCGTCCTTTATCAGCTTTATCTTTGGCGTTCATTACCTTCATTGTTAAATTTGATAAAATATTTTCTCTTATCCACCATCCCTTTTGGTAATGAGTTTCTGCATTGTACTTGTTGTTGCATGTTTTATGTTTAAGTTTGGGTGATACGGCTGATTTTATTTTCTTGTAGTCTGCGTATTGCCTTTATACGTTTTATTTCGGCCATAATAAATACATATTCCTTCATAACTTCTGGGTTTTTTCTCCCCGGTATAATTAAACAAATTTCATCAAGGTCGCTATAGCATGATCAGCAATTAAAGTGTTTGCTGAATACTTAACAGATGAGAGACCTCAACATGTAAGAGAACACGATACTGGTAAACCATCTACCAACACTGGCAAGAGGTAATGAAAGGAATCTGTCAAAGATTTCAACACACAACCTTTGTCTCTCGTGCTCTGGCCGGGGTCAAGATTCGAGGTTTTACACAAAACCTGCCGTCTATCCGGTAGGAGGCAGTTCTAGGATAACACTGCACTCTTACCATTCGGCTTTCATGTGACCAACACTAGGGCGGATTATGGCATATAAGGCTAAACATGGGAGGGAGTCATTTGCCTATGTGACTGAATAGTTATACAAAGTTAAATATTAATATTAGGAAATGCCACATTCAGAAAAGAAACAGCCTTCCCAGACAGTCAAGAAGAAGAGAGAAAGAGAGAGCATGGTTTATAAAATGATCAGTTTCATCGTTTTGATCGTTTTTCGAAAAGACACCATAAACAGTTAACAAAAATGAGAACCTACGGGGTTACCCACCTATCAGCTAAACAATATTGTATGCAAGAGCACACAAACTTATAACATAAGAAGCTAATAGCATTGCAAAAAAAAGGGGTGGGTACTCAATCGTACCGAGATCAGAGCTCCTGGAGTCAAATCAGCAAGAGCAGGGATAAAAGAAACAGATCGAGCTTCTTGGTTCTTTTACAAGATTTCCCAATAAATCTTTTTAAGAAAAGATTTGCCCATAAATCTTATAAATCTCTGTAACAATTGTATTTCTGTGATTCACAAAAATGTGCACGTTTTCTTTTTATCACTGAAATTTGGATGTTTATATTTTGTGGTGATTTTGATATGACGCTAGAAATAAGAATATTTGATGACCTACCTAAGGCATCTAATCCGTTCCCACTCTAACTCCATCCTCTAAGAAACAAGTGGAACGTTAATGCAATACGCTTTTCATTAGATTTTATACCGTAATTGTCTTTTATCAAAACAAGCAACAAATAATGACCCTTTTAAACAAAATATTGACATAATAAGAAAACCCTGCATGATTTCATTGAAGCCCCAAGGCACTGGTTCTTGCATGGCTTTTTATTTTGTTTACGGTATTGCCTAATTGCAGATAATTAAAAGGTGCGCAAATAATTACGTACAAGATAAATAAAGAATATTACTGAAGAGTTCCAACTGTAGCTTTACTATATAACAGCCTTTGTTCTCGTGATTGACGGGTCTCAAATTTGACGAGCATTTTGACAGAAGATTATGTTTCGACAATAGAACTTGCTTGTTATGTACAACAGACGGCAATATGCATCTCCCAGAATTTCTTCTGATTACGTCAAGTGAACTGAATTGGAAATAAATCATTTAGAAGCCAATGAGAATATTTCAACTGAGATTTGGTAAAGATCCTTTTATTAAGTTTGAGAAATGTCGTTTGAATGAGATTGCGTTTTCAATCTCAACATCATGACAATTTGTAATCAAGTAACGCAAATTATATAACATACATGGGGCTGACATTTGACTTTTCTTACAGGGAAACTGTGCGCAACAGTGTAAAACAATATAATTAATCTCTTACTGCAGCGAAATAGTTTGATCATCCGCAATAAGTCAATTACATTGCTGTTGGTTAATGACAAAAGTATGTTTAAATGGTCTGACGGACTAAAGAAATCACTTCCTGCAAAGTTGTTGAATGTTCTCATGCTTTTTGTAGAAATAATTCGAGAACTGGTATTGGGTGATGTAACAACAACCTCGTTAACATTAAACTTTGTAATTTGATAATAATTTTACTAAATTAGGTTTTACCTCAGATGAATTAGCTTTGATCTACCATTCCTGATATGCATATTCTCTTTTTTGAACATTTGTGTAATTAATATACTTTTTATAACTTAAATGGGATTTGCACCTTCTTATATTTGCAGATAGCCTTTTAAATGAACATTAATTATATGTTATTAATTTTGATCAAACAAAAAGTGCAAATTAAATAGAATTTTTTAATCAATTAAATGATGTTTCATGACTGTAGATGCATTCTGGCATCTAAATGGTGTCTTAAACATTTTTATTTTATTAAGATGGATGGTTATTGTATTCATTTTGTTTAATTTGTAGAGAAGAAAACGGTCGAGTATTAATTTATTTATTTCCAAAAATTAGTTTTTTACCGATATCCATACTGAATAATCAAATAGAACTGCAAAACTAGACCAAAATATCAGGGAGACACTTTTTTATTCAAATATCTGTAGATCAAAGCTAAGGTCGCCAGGATGTTTCATAACAAAAATATCTAATTCATACAATCTTATCGTTCAAAGAAAGTAAAATGAGCATGTGAGGAACGGCCACTTCCAGCAGACACAGCCTCCCAACACAGACAAAAAGTAGAATGGACAGTTTCAAAATAGACGCCAAAACAATTAACGGAAGTGAAAACTCATCAGCTCGACAAAGTTGCATGCAAAAGCACACAAACATACAAATTATTTATCAAACTGTTTTCAGATAAAAGTAATCTTTGTTTCAATATGCCAACAGTCAATGTAACCGTCATAAGTAATATACTATTTTGTCGATCTATACAGAGTATATCGTTCTACACTTGCAACACGTTTTGATCAACCATGACGACAGTTGTAGAAATTCATCCTATAAACCTTCTCCTATTAATTGCCAATTGTTTATAAGAATAAGTTATAGACAAATTGACACTGCTTTTAATTTTGTTTATTTTGTTAATTAAGTCAACATAAACACTTACGTATTCAGGGCGTTAATTAATCTTTAACATGCAGTAAGATAGTTTGAGCATATAAATTCATTATTTAAATCTTCTTATACAAACGGACACATTTTATATCCGTGGTAACGATGCACCTGTTTCAAAACTGATGCTTTAAGCAAGCACTGTCTTAATTGAATATTTGACTGGTTGTAACAAATTGATCCCAAAAGAACAAAGTTGTGCGCTAGGCATCAACAATGGAAACTTTACAACATTGCAGCATGGGAATTTCCCGAATCATAAATTTAATGGTAATAAATCCTTGTGCTGTAGAAAAATTTAATCAAATAAAATAGTTATGTTAGCTTGATTTCTTTGATAAAGTTCTAGTGGATGAATCTTGGTACTAGATAGTATCATCTTAATGACAAAAGAAATAAAAAAATGTACGAAGTAGTATTAAGTAAAGAAATAAAGTATGGGACAGGAATATTCCTGCTTTAAAATATTGAAATAATGGCGTCGAAAAACTTTTCTTTGGATTAGAGGCAATATCTACAGGCGTTAAAACAGATGTGTTATGAAAGTCGTGCATTCATCTTTTTCAATGACGATAGGTAAATGATGAGGTGGTTACACAGCTTCAGGGATTGTATTTTACGGTCACTTTTTTCATCCCTCCCCACTTACACAAACACTCTTATATACCACACTGAAGGTTGTATGTTTACCGACCGTCTGTTACGTTTAAATGGTGTTTTTCTTATGTATTATCTGGATCCAGATTTTGTCCTTTTGATGTGCTTGAATACACCATTTACAGTCCCATCTATTATTTTGGGATCAGTGATAAACCACTTTTAAAATATTTATTACTTTTCTACTTGCTTTTTATAGAAAAAAGCTAAATAAACGCATACAACATTACGTATTGGAGGTGACGTCACTTGCAAAAATTCGATATAACTTAAGGTCGCTTTTCATACAATGGTATTCTTTCACTATATTGAATCAGGGCTCACAATAACATCGTAATATAACTTTCACTTCTGAGACTATCTTTTGCGTCTTCTGTACAAATTCTGCATAAATTAACAACTTTTAAATATCTGCCCATGAACAGGCTCAATCAAACCGAGCCTGCAATATTTCCATATTTGTCGTGTTCAGTGGCTTTCAAAAATTTCTTTTCATCTATTTCATTTTGTTTGAGACCAATTTATTTATCTTTGGCAACTTCAATTTATGTGACTGGTCTGCAGACCGCTCAATACACAAACTTATTAAGAACAATTTAAAACTAAAAACTTTCAACATGTTCTTAAACTCATATATAATATTTCGTCTGCTGTTAAATTAAATGACAGAAGACGCAGATTATATCCTTTTTAGTGCAACTCTAACAGGTGCAAGTGTTGTAGCTATTTAAAATGTAATTCTAATATAAGATCAACTATTAACGGGAAAACATTTGCCATTAACATAAATTCAGAAAAAGCCTGACCAACTGATTATGTTGTTAATGTTTTGACATGAAATTCTTTTAACTGTGGGATAAACAAGGCGCTCCTTGAAAACACATTTTGGTTAGCACTGTTCTAAAATTAGAAACAAGAGACTAAGTTCAAAACATTTTTATATAAACATATCAAACAATCAGGCAACACTTTAAATGATGTAACTATTCAAAACGAAGAAAAACTTACATTCGATAACAGTGCTTCAAGAAAATTAACATTAGAGCAAGGCTTTTTCGGAACAGCGCCTAGCCCTGCAATTCCTACGACGCAACCAACTGAGCTAGCCGGGACAAGCCCCAAAAAGGTTGATCGGATAGCCCTGATATACGTAACCATCACTGCATGACATCAGTAACGAGTAATTTTACTGATAAAAGTACTGACTAAATGTACGGGAGACGTTTTACGGCCGCCACACTGCACAAATAGCGCTACTGTGAATTTCAAATGACAATGTCTCTAGCTGGGAGCGAACCCGCGACAGCGCCTAGCCATGCAATTACTGCGACGCAACAAACTGAGCTAGTTGGGACAACACCCAAAAAGGTTGATCGGATAGCCCTGATATACGTAACCATCACTGCATGACATCAGTAACGGGTTATTTCACTGATAACAGTACTGATTAAATGAACGGAGAGACGTTTAAAGGCCGCCACACTGCACAAATAGCGCAAAAATATTCCTGATTTTGACATTTTAAATTTGCGTGAAATACGAGAACGAAAATCGAAGTCGCACGGGATAAGGACTAATGGAGCCATATAAGAAAATCACGTGCACATTGTTCCATTCATGACCTTCATATTATTTTAAAAACATTCTGTAGACACGCTTAGTTTTCACGTTTGAGTTCTCTTTATATATCAAGTTAACAGAAAGTGGATGTGAAAGCCGATGATATTGTTATAAGAACTCGTCCACTTTATCAAGTTGCAAGCCGTACTCAATGTTATACTCGGCATGTTCTCAGACTACTCATTGACTTGGAATCTGATCACCAAAGACATTTCCTGCTTTTTATTTAAATAAAGGGATAGACTTTATTGACCTTCCAAATATATTTAATGATAAAACTGTTCAATCGGCTGTACCTAATTATTTCAAGAATACTGAAACACCCATCGTTTTTTATCAATACAACAATCCAATTAGAAACACTATTTGCAGTTCCAATAAAATTACTTCGGATTAACAGATTGTTGAAAATACACCAAAATCTTGTGATCGTTCAAATTCAAAATTTTGCTGTGAATCTGCCGGCTATATCCTTAGAGGGGATCTAAATGTTAGCAAAGACTATAGAATCTGTCATTTTATCTCCAAAAGTTCGAAACATAGAATTCCATCGGACATCGACTTCAATACCAGTCGTGCGGAAATTGCAGAGTCTTTAAACTTTTTTTGCAATAAATGTTGCAAACGAGAACATGCTGAGCCTAATTCTCTTTCTCATTGAAAAAAACAAACAAATATTCAAAGTAATTGACACACCAATATCCTTCTCTATAGCTCTCATACGCCTGGTTTTAAATTTCGTCAGTTGAAAAGGGCACAGATCACAACATATTTGTTTTAACACCAGCTGATAAGGCTTCAAGTAATGTTAATATAGTATGACGTATACACTAATAATTAATTAACCTATATTTAACTAATAATTTAATTAATATTAAAATTGTAGAGCTTATGAGTACTTATGCTTACACATTGACCTCTTCATCAGAGAGTGATATTGTTGCTGAACACACTCAGCATATTACAAAATTTAGAATCAGTGTTGAACAAAAACAATATTAAATTCCTACTATGTATTGGTGCTAAAAATGCAAAAAAAAAAAACACCTTACAAAGCAAGGTTTATCGCGAACTCCAGTTCTTGCACAACTACTTAATTATCCTTACTTTTAATATCTCGTCTTACATCCATAAAAGAACATGTAATTAGGTATTGCGAAAAGGTCTTTAAAAGTACTGTATAAATCTATTTTGTGCTATTTTAAACTCAGGTGACGTTTTAAAAAGAAGTTTAAATCAAATAATTTCCAGGCGTCCTGTTTGTCAACATCTCGCTCCCCCATAATTTAATAAGAGACAAGCTCACCAGTCTCATTGAGATATTTTTTGCAAGGGAAAATAAAACTTTTATCGCTTGTAATGAACAGAAAGCATTTTACAGATAGTTCTTATGATAATGATACTTTATGAACTAGTCAAGACCTGATATATGCTAACTTTCTAACTGGATAAGATATATATTTGATTCGCTATCTCTATTTATAAACAAGTAATAGGCATTCCAACGATACTAATTGTGCACATCCTTGTTGTTGAGCTGCCTTAATAAAATTATAAAAGTGACTTTATGCAATCTTTTTCTACCGAACATCAAAATTATTACAGCTTTTAACAACACCTCGAGGTATCTTGATGAGTTATTAAATATACTCAGCAAAAATAAAAGGTATCCACTTTTTTACCAATAATTTTGTAAAATGAGAAAAGGGGAAAAAATCTTTCTTTGATTAAGTCTGCATTTCTGCAATCATTACAAAGAAATAAAATGTTCTTGAAAATCTGCAGTCACAACCTAGTAATCTTTCCCTTTGCCTAAGGGTTTAGGAAGAAGTAAGTGATTCTAAGTAATATTCACACTGTTTTGGAATTAAATCAATTTCTCCAGTTCTTGATGTTAATAAAATCACAAAACATTCATTAATAAAACAACGAGTCTTCGACAGAGAACGCTAGAAATCACAACCATTTCCAATTACCTCCCTTTAAATGGAATATGTAGTGCTTTGTCATACATTATTAATTTTTATTCGATGGACAGTTGACCAGGTCTTAGTGTGTAAGAATGTATTCATAAACAATTAAACTTAACAGTTTAACTTCTACAGTTGATCATTATGCTTACCTCTTTGGTTGCAAGACGGTGGCAGGGGTTTAAGAGTTTATGAAGGTTTATGGGGAAATCTTTTCTTAAAAGAACCTAGAAGCTCGATTTGTTTCTTTTATCCCTGTCATCGTGTTCTTGCTGATTTTACTCCAGGAGCTCTGGTCTCGGTAAGATCATTGAGTACCCGCCCTTTGGCTTTGCAATGCTATTAAATTCTTATGTTTTATATGTTTGTGTGCTTTTGCATGCAACATTGTTGAGCCAATAAGAGGGTTGGAGTTGTTCCACCAAGACAACTTGTATTTGTTTTGTGATATGAGAACCTGTTGGGGCAAGTGTGAGGTTGGTGCACCCTAGAACCTGGTTTAAACCCCCAGTGGCAATTTGATTTGCCACTGACCGTTCCAAGGCGGTAACCCCTCGGGTTCTCATTTTTGTTAATTGTTAGTGGTGTCTCTTTTGAAAGTGATCATTTTATTAACCATGCTCTCTCCCTCTCTTCTTCTTGACTGTGTGGGGAGGCTGTTTTTTTATGAATGTGGCGATTCCTGATATGCATATTTCACCTTCTTTTAAAAACAACTGAGATTAACTAACAAAAAACCATTGAAAGCGTTCCTGATTAAATGAAAATACCCGATACGTTAATGAGAATATAAGCATAAAAAGTGGATACTTTTTATTTTTGTTCAGTATATAATAAATAATAAATATTTTCAATAACTGGTTAATAAAATTTTATCCTAAAGAACTACAGCTTAATAAAGCGAACACTTCAGAAAAGCAAGCAAACTTTCTTGATCTAAATCGGTCTATTGAAAATGGTTACGTCACTACTAAAATACTTGATAAAAGAGATGTTTTAATTTTAATATAGTAAATTTTCCGTTTTTAGATGGCGATGTTTCTCGTGCAAAATCTTACGGGATATACATCTCACAGCATGGTCGCTTTTCTAGAGCTTGCATTGATGTTAATGATTTCAATGAATGTTTTCTTTGCATAATAGAAAAACTGTAAAAAAAAAGTTTATCGGTATCACAAATTAAGGAAACCCTTTTGCAGTTTGAATCACTATCGCAACAAAGTATTTCACAGCCAGTTTTTCATGGAGATTTAATTTATAAACTCAAGGATAAAAGGCAATATTAATTTCTCCCGGTTTTCGTAAAAACCATCTGTAAATTTAAAACGCGAGGTTACCAACATGATATTCTACAGCGGTCTGCAGACCTGGTGATTAACCCATCTACAGTCGATCATTACGCTTTCCTCTTTGGTTCCGCAACGGTGGCAGGAGTTTAAGGAGTTTTTGAAGGTTTGTGGGAAATCTTGCAGTGTAACATTGGCGTGTATAGAAGCTCGATTTGTTTTCATCCCGTTCATCGTGTTCTTTCTGATTTTACACCATGAGCCCTGGTCTCGGCAAGATCTTTGAGCACCCACCCCTTTGGCTTTGCAATACTATTAGCTTCTTATATTTTACATGTTTGTGTGCTTTGCATGCAACATTGTTGAGCTAATGGGTGGGTTGGAGTAATTTCACCAAGACAACGTGTACTTGTGTGTTGATAAGAGAACCAGTTGCGGTAAGTGTGAGGCTGGTGCATAACAGTATAAAACAGATCAGCAACAAGGGGTGCATAATTAGTACCCATTGAATGCCTATTACTTGTTTATAAATAGAGGTACCGAATCTAACATTAAAAATTTATCCAGTAAGAAAGTTAGCGACTCTATTAGGTCTTGACAAGTCCATAAAGTATTTTTTAAAAGGTGAAATATGCATACCAGGAATCGCCACATTCAGAAAAACAGCCTCCCCACACAGTCAAGAAGAAGAGAGAGGGAGAGAGCATGGTTAACAAAATGATCAGTTTTAAAAAAGACACCACTAACAATAAACAAAAATGAGAACCTGAGGGGTTACCGCCTTGGAACGGTCAGTGGCAAATCAAATTGCCAATTGGGTTTAAACCAGGAAAGAGTTCATTTAAATTTATTTTAATAGGCAGTACTATCACGAGTTTTTTTTTTTTTTTTGGAATTCCGTTTACAGCAAACATGATCATTTGTGTTTCTCCCAAACATGGACAGCTTGCGATATGTTAGTGATAAAGTTTATGATTTTAATTATTTTTCTAGCTTAATATATCAAAATTTTGTTGATTTGTCATAAGTATATACATATCTTTTCTCATTGTGATAGTGAAAATTTTAAACGATCAAACAATGCTGCGATATTGAAATTTATGTAAAAGAAATTTCGAAAGTCACCAAACACGTGAATAATGAAAATAAAAGATACTAGATAACAAACTAGCTCTATAATGCATAAATCAGTAACACTAAAAAGAAATTCAAATTTAGGTTCTACAGTTAATGTACTGAACCGACATTATTTCTATCCCTTAAGCAGACACGTGTTCTTAACTCGATGATTTGACAAAAATGTCCTCCGAATTTGAAAACACGTGCCAAAAATTGCTTTACATATTCTTCGTTTTCTTCCCAGCAATTCATTGTTTTATGAATACCTTGCTGGTACCATTCATGTTGTTTACCAAGATCATGTTCATACCAAAGGCCAGTCTGAAAATCCCAAGAATGTGAAATAAATGTCCTACCGTAATCACCCTAAGTATTGGGACAGTTAAAAATAATTAAAATTTTTCGTGTCCCAAAATTTAGGGTTGAAAAAAAATATTTGTTCAAAAAGTGTCCCAATATTTTGGGTATTGTCGATTTGTATGCATGCACCAGTTATTATAAAAACATAATAGGACGTTATCACAGAATGTATACGGACCGACCGTTATAAGTGATAATACGAGATCAAATAACTTAATTAAAAATACTTTTTTAATTATTTTGTGTTTATCGTTTGGAGGGTAAAATGATTTATTTTTGTGTCAAAAATTGTCGAGCATTATTTAATTAAGTGGTAATTGGCATTTTGATCATCCCTTTGCATGTGTTTGATGACATAGCTTGCAGACTTGAAACAGGTGGCTTAATTTGGGAAATTTTTACACCTTTGTTGGTCATTGGAATTACTGTTTTCATAAGAATAAACTTTAAGACTGACACTGACACTCGCCTTTGGCTGTTATCTGCACCTGCATAATCAGTTTAGCAAGTTACTTACAATAAACAGATTAAAACAATCAAGTCTCAGAATAAAATAATGGGTTCCAAGGGTTGTCATCGCCGGGGATGGCAATGTTGGATAAGCTCCCATTGCTTAAAAAGTGCTCCCAATGGCTTGCGTAAAATATAGCCTCTGACAACCAAGTCCAGCTCCTGGCCTGCACGCGTGGCTTGTAGCTAGCCCGGCGGACCTGCTACTACTAACAGGAGAAGGGGCGAAGGCGGACCTGTTTCGCCATAACCACTGCTTCGGGTAGATGGAGCTCGTAGCCAGGGAAGGCAGTCTGTCTAGGAGAAGGGAAACTCTTATTCCAAACCAAGGGAGAAAACCCTTCCAAAAACACCACCGCCTTGTGGTCAGTCGTTGGGTCGACAAAGGCTTTGGGAGAGGTAACCCTAATCAACCTAGAGAGTTAAAATCGGAGATGCTGGGCCATTGACACTCTCTAACAAACCATGGCATCACGTAACTACGCTATGACTACACGATCATATAGTATTCATCGATGTGGTGCTGGATCTTTGGAATCCCTCCAGGGAGATACAGTGCCGGGCTCTGAGTCTCGACAGAGTCCACCCAAAGCTACTGGGGGTCACTCCTATCATACCAAGAGGAGAACAAAGGGCTACAACAAGCCAAGGAGGAGGAAAGTCCAACAGCAACACTTCAAAGTGATGCATTGGAACGCAGAAGGAGTCTTCAACAAAAAGACTGAACTACAGCAAGTCCTTCATGAGAAAGACATCAATGTCTGTTGCATTCAGGAAACACACCTGCAACCAGCGAAATCCTTTAAGGTCAGAGGATACCAGTGCTTCCGAAGCGACAGGGCTGGTAGAAAGAAAGGAGGCATCATGACATTAGTCAGGAACAACATCAATGCTATCCAGACTAAAACACATATGGATGACTCGGAATTCCAGGTACTGAGCCTCAGAAAGAATGACTTCGAACTAACTCTTGTGAACATGTACTCTCCAAACGACAAAGCTCTATCCCTAGACCATATTCCAACAGAGGCAACAAACTTCATGGTTGTTGGTCACTCACAAAGCTGGGGATATGACCACTTGGACAGCCGTGGAGAGGAAGTGGAGACCTGGCAGGATGACAACAGGCTGAACCTCATCAATCAGCCGGAGGATCCCCCAACTTTTTACTCCAGAAGATGGCACACAACATCAACGCCTGACCTTGCCTTCTGTACTGACGACATACATGGACATGTCCAGAGGGAAGTCTCTGAACAGCTCGGAGGCAGTGATCATCGCCCAGTCCACCTCATATTGGACCACACTGTATCTACGTCATCTAGCCTACCCAGATGGAACTACAAGAAGGCCGATTGGTCCCTTTTCCAGTCTGTGAGTGATGAACTCTGCAAAGACATCAGAGTTGAAGGTAGAGACATAAACAACATAGTCAGAGACTTCAATCAATGTATCCTCATGTCAGCACAGCAGTCCATCCCTAGAGGTGCGAGGAAAGACTACAAGCCATACTGGAGTGAGCAGTTAGAGGAGCTGCAAACCAAGTTGTCCGAAGCCAGACTGGAAGCTGAAAACAATCCCTCACAGGAGGCAAACCTCAACCTACAGAATGCCAAGGCCAAATTCCTCAGGCATAAGCTAGAGGCCCAAAGAAAGAGCTGGAGAATCAAGACAGCTTCACTTAACCTCGAGAGAGATGGCCGTAAGTTGTGGAGGTTAACGAAACAACTGAACGACGACCAAGACAAAGCGAGAGGCCCAGTCACCTTGGAAGAGGAAGGAGAGCTGTTAATGGGCAAACAAGCGGCAAATGTCTTTGCCCAAAACTACAGAGATGTCGGTGACATTCTCATCAACAGAGAACGACAGAGAGAAGCCAGAAGAGAACAAAGGGACAGGAAAACAGCTTAGGGTACGTCAGAGTGTATGGACTCGCACCTGACACTACACGAGCTACAGACATCTCTCAGACAGCTGAAGACCAAAACATCTCCAGGCCCAGACGGTATCACGAACGAGATGCTGTCACACTTGGGCAATACAGCAATGTGCAAACTCCTGGACATCTACAACTACAGCTGGAAACAAGGGCAGCTACCTCAGATCTGGAGAGAGGCGACAATGCTCCCCATACTCACAAAAGGGAAGGACCCAAAGAAGGCAGCCAGCTACCGTCCGATCAGCCTCACCAGCTGTGTAGTAAAGACAATGGAGAGGATTGTGAATGCACGCCTGAAGTGGTACCTGGAGACCAACGACCTGCTGGCATCTGAACAGGCTGGTTTCCGACAATTTCGTTCCACAGAAGACCAGACTACATACCTAGCACAGGAAGTCGAAGATGCCTTTCATGAAAACAAGGTGGTCTTTACAGCATGGATCGACCTACAGAGAGCATTCGACAAAGTCTGGACAGAAGGACTACAAGTGAAGCTCATGAGGAATGGAGTTGGTGGGGCCATGCTGCAATGGATCAACTCGTATCTATTCAACAGAAGAGCCAGAATCAGCCTGAGCCAAGCCAACAGTAGGAAGTTCCTGCTACGCCATGGTGTCCCACAGGGTGGAGTCCTGTCCCCGACACTCTTCCTTGTCTTCATCAATGACCTGATGTCTGAACTGCCAAAGGGAGTTTATGCTGATCTCTATGCTGATGACCTGGTGCTATGGTGCAAAGAAGAACACGCCTCTACAGCCACGTACAGAATGCAAGGAGCTATGGACACACTTGCAGCATGGGCCGAAGACTGGTGCGTTACGATCAACAAGGAGAAGTCGTCTACCACACTGTTCATCTTGTCAACAAAACAGAAAGCTGGGAAGGTTATGCTGGCTGGAACACTACTGAAGGAGGAAGACGAAGCCACATACCTTGGGGTCACGTTTGATAAGCGGCAGACTTGGAAACCACACATCAACCGTGTAGAAGGGACGGCACGAAGAAAACTAGCCATGATGCGCAAACTTGCTGGAACAACCTGGGGTGCGAATGAGCAAATATTGAAGACCATCTATCAGGGCACAGTACGACCCACAATGGAATATAGCTCAGCCACATGGTCCACAACAGCCAAGACGAACCAGCAAGCCCTAGACAAAGTACAAAATCAGGCATTGCGCATTATCACAGGGGCCACCAAGTCTACACCAATTGCCTTCATGGAGAAACTGACTGGAATCCAACCACTTCATGAAAGAAGACAAACCAAAGTCCTTCTCCAAGCAAACAAGTACAAGTCACTCCCAGATCACCCCATGAGGAACAGGCTTGAGGGATTCACCAAGAACCGCCTTAAGCGCTCCAGCTTTGTACATGAAGCAAAGAAGCTGAATAGAGAGTACGCCTCTGAACTAAACATACAGACGATTCCCTTGGGCCGAGCAGACATCACCAACCCTACAGCCAATGACCTGTCTGCAGTGAAAGTGGCACTTGCTATTCCTGGACTTGACATGGGCAAACAAGAAAATGAGACCATCCGTAGAAGTCTGACACTTGCGACTATCTACGCAGACTATCCTTTAGACAGATGGACCCATGTATATACAGATGGTTCAGCCACTAGAGCTATTAAGGATGGAGGCGCTGGTATTCATATAACATTCCCGTCAGGCCAGAAATCAGCCCATTACATTGCCACTGGGAAATACTGTAGCAACTACAGAGCAGAGACTGAAGCGCTCATGAAGGCAGTCTCTCTGATTGAAGACTCAGCAGAAGAGGTAACCTCTGTAGTCTTTCTCACAGACGCAAGATCAGTTCTGGAGGCTCTGCAAAGCAACAATGTTCCTGAACTAGCACAAGCCGTGAACAAGCTTGTGTCTTCCCGCAATGTTGCCCTTCAGTGGATACCATCTCACTGTGGAGTGCCCGGAAACGAGGAGGCTGACAAGCTGGCTAGGTTAGGAGCCCAGTTAGAGCAATCAGATAACCAGGTGACATACAAGGAGAAAGCCACCATCATTAAGGCTCTCACAAAGACCAGACAGGAAGCAGATGCCTACCACATGTTAAACAGACCAGAGCAGGTGGTGATGGTGAGGCTACGCTCAGGGCATAACAGACTGAATGCACACATGTGTAGGAAGTATAAATTGGTGCCATCCCCAATATGTCCCTGCGGAGAAGAGGACCAGACTGCAGAGCACATCCTCCAACGATGTAAACGATACGACCAGGAGAGAGAAGCAACGTGGCCACATGGTGCAACAATCCAGCAGAGACTGTATGGAGGTGTTGACGACCTACGGAGGACCACAACTTTCATCGCGGATGCTGGAGTGGTCGTGTAGAGCGAACGCCAAGAAGAAGAAGAAGAATAAAATAATTTGGAAACTGTATATAATTAACTTAAAAATTAAAATGTTAGCAGTCATTAATACAGAGAAATGTAAGTTTAATAAAAAAAAAGAAGGTACATCGGTTCTTTATATATTATATTTTTCCTTAATGTTGAATAACGTTTAATATTTTTTTTTGCAAATATCAGCATTAATTTATAAGATGCAAAAGCATCGTAAATATTAAAGAAAAATACGACCTGACCTGAGCGCATTTCCCGTGTCCCAAAATTACGAACACAAAAATACCATTTCTTAAAGTGTCCCAAAACTTATAGACACCAAAAAATACTGATCCTAAAAGTGTCCTAATATTTTGGGACACAAAAAATTATTATTTTCGTGAAAAATAAGGGTGTCCCAATACTTAGGTTGATTACGGTATTAAACATCATTCTTTTTTATATAACAGTTTGTTCGCTTTACTTTGACATGTAAAATATACGTGACATTTCTTACCAATTCCTTCATATCGGCGGCCCTCTCGTAGCTTCTGTAGAAGTTATGTATGGTTGTGATAAAGTCCTTAAACTGGCTGATATCCTTAAGGGCACATTCCGTAAGGCTCAAACACAACCCCACACAAAACACGCCGAATAAACCATCCAATTTCATCTTGAAACAAGAAAAAAATCAATAACTTAAGTGTCTAATATGATCGGTTACTGTTCAATTTTAAGAGAAAAGTGAGATGTGTTTTACAATATTATAAATTGACCGAAATTGCTAATAAAATTATATCCAAATTTGACAATGTGAGATCAAAGCTTAAATAAAACACAGCTATTTCTATGAAAATATTAATCAAATTTCTAATCTGGAAGAAATAAGTTTGAAAAAAAACGTGAAAGAGACCTTCTGACGATTTCTCTGAAACCTTTGTTACAAGTGATGTGCCAGTGACAGTATAAAAGTACTTAAACGTCACGTTAATTGCTAATCAGACTTTATAACCATTTTAGGCAAAACACATTCACTTTGATCTACTTATCGTATAAAGACTTATTCCAACATTGCATGATGATGTAGTACTTTCTGAAAACTACACACTAAACCGTTGAAATTTTAAACGTTTCCATCATATTTGACTAAGTTTACCAAATCTGGGCCTTCCTATGTACATTTAAGATAACGAGACAGTAACTTGTCACTCAAGTAATTTAAAATAACATCGGCAAACTGTTTTACAAATTTAAATCGTAATGTTCTTTTCACAAAAATCATTGGATGAAACATTTTTTCCATTCTTTCATATTTAAATTAAAATCATAACTATTTATACAGACAGAATCTTGCGTGATTGTCTACTTATCATTAAACAGGTATACACGACATGGAAGCAATCTTGAGGACATCGGTCTAGGGGTAAAGCGTCTGACTCCAGATCTGCAGACCGCGCATACGGATTCCACCAGGGATGAGATTCTTCTGCAGTTTCCACAATCCACAGTTGGCGGGAGTACTGTTTTCAGCCCAGGAAGCAGTCATCCTGAAAAGTTGAAAAAAAAATTAATCGATGTAAAATAAATCAGTTTAAATTTAAGCTAAATTAAACATTTAAAATGTAATTCTTCTGAATCAAAATAACGCCTAGATCAAAGCTTAAAATTAAAGTACTTGATCAAAAACAGTTTTCTGTTATGAGTTTATTCCAACTTTTAAAGGATAACATCATCGTATAGATTAACAAAACATGTTGACTTCAACAGTTGTTTACTTTAGTTTCAGCCATTGTATGTAAGATCACGTAACAAAAAAAATAACAGTTCCGATTGGGTTTCGGGTTTGGGGTAATCCATCCCATCTGGATGTTATCATGCAGTGACAGAGTCTATCGACTTTCTACAGTACGGAACGGTATGCGGCAAGTGCTGGACCTAGGTTTGTGGCAGTCTCTTACACTATCGGCTCATTACATTCACCTATGTTATAGGCTGGGACTACTTTCAACTACTTTTACTTTTACTCAAAAAATAATTCACCAATTACATTTAAAATTGCTTGGGTTTCTTTGGTTTGAATGAAAGATAGTGAATATATCTGTCATTTGTTTAACAACAAGCGTTCATATTTATAATTATGACTGTATTAAATAAGGCTGTTTAGTTATGTCAAAAATCTTGACATTTAGCCTTTAGCTCTCAAATCTTAGTTTTATGATCTTTGGCCCTGGTTGTTTTGATTCGCAATTCTATCGTTCTGATGTAACTGCCATTCCTTTTTAGTCGGTTCTTGGCAACTTTGAATTATTAAGTGTATACGAGCGGATTCAAAAATAAATATAACCAAATAAATATATATTTCTTCACTAAAGTTTGGAAGACAATGAGTGTTTTCCTTTTGAAATTTTGATCGTTTTTGTTTGCAGTCATCGTATCCCCAGAATTAATTACTCTGAACTTGGACTTGATACCAGTCAAACAATTTTAACATTCTTCAAGCGAACTTAATACACTGCTCATTCAAATAAAAATATATCCGAAGGGTCTTCAAAAACATTGTATGCAGTTTGTTGGTAGAGATATTTTACCTCGGATGCAATCTGTGATTTTGAAATGTTATTACACATAAGAATCATACTATAATCATTTTGATTTCTGATAAAATGATTAAAAAGATTTCTCTTTTATTAATATAAAAGACGTTTTAACAATGCGTATAGCTTTTTAATACACAAATCGTTTTAACATATTTGTTGAGGTCCTCGTGTTGTTATCAAGACATTATAGTATTTGCTGTATTATAGCAAGTAAAACAGGAGAAATATCGTTTTTATGCTTTAATAATTTTGATGTTTCTTTTCATGTTATTTTGTTGGAAAGCTTTGATGCTCTGCAATATTTTCCTTCAGCAGATCTTCTTTCAAATTACCATCAGTATTTACATGACCCACGAAATTGCTTCCATCTTTTTACACAACAAAACGTACAAAAAAACACGATTGCGGCAGTTTCCAGTTTTAAGCACATGAAATTTAATATAATTTAAAAAGAAATCGTTCTTTAGAAATGTGCATTCATTAGTAATCGTAAGCTTACTGTTTGTATCTCCGCGGAAACCGACGAAAAAAACACACGTTATTAGAAATAATCTATAAAAAGCCCATGTTCGAAAAGAAAAAAGTCATTAATATATTAGCTAACACAAGTATATAACGTGACTTCGAAATCGGATTGTTTCACACGGATACGTGCTTCAGTATACCTTTTTTCCATAACGTTTTTCTTTGAAAACAAAGAGCAACAAACGAGCTCTTAAAGCATTTGTAAATATGCCTTTCATCTGTAGATTATCTTGTTTTTCAAAATATAACAATTTCTGTAAATCTTTCCGAAAACCATTATATTTCTTACATCTTGCCTCGTAAGATATAAATGATTGGCATTAAATGTTTTATAAGATATACATCAAATACTTCCATAAAGCGCGACATTTAAACCCTTCTTGTTTGAACTTCAAATCAAACTGTCGTTTTAGATGAAAAAAAGAGCACGCGGAGCGACCTATAATACAAATAGTCTTAACATAAAATAATATGAGGTTGTTTATACATATTTTTATGCATACTGGAATGGCATTTAATGATTTATTTGCATATTTTAATAGAACTGATTACAATAACTCGAAAATTAGAAACTTGATTAATACACTCATTTGAAACAAACTAAACAAGACATATTTGTTACAGATAAACTTTTTAGATCACTATATGAAAGGGGAAATATTGTGGAATGAAGAAATGCAGTTAACGACAAATGAGCTTGACCTGTGACAGACATAAAATAACTATGTGTGACATTCATCGACTAGCTGAACTTACAGTATTGTTTATTTGTAAGCTTGCATGAAATTGAAACAGTCAGGCCCAGATGGCCGACCGTTTATTTTTCATTCAAGCCTCAAAATAAATGGGTTCAGCGTAGCTCACTACTTACACAAGTTAAAAAAAGTTCACATTTTGATCTATCACAAATACTTACGATCTCAGCTTGAGGATCTAACTCTGTTGTTTTCTTAAAATTGATCAATTATTTATTATTAAAGGATTTTAAATAAGTAAACTTTAACATCGCTACCACCTGATTCAGTTAAATAATTGATAGGTACAGTCAATAGCACTTTAAAACTATATAATTTTACATTAATTATTTACTTATGTAAACAGTAAATGCATAAAATGACGTTTTCAAGCATTCTGAATGTTTAAGTGATAACGTTTTAAAACTCTAGAAGCGTCAGCGAGATGACCACATTAAATGCTTTATATTTAGAACTACAACTATGGCATGCTTTTCACAGATTTATTCGTAATATGATATTACTTTATTTTAGGGTAATTTAACCTAACGAAACAAATAATATCCATTTCTTGTTTTAAACAAAGGAGTATCAGCCAATTAACCAAGTGGTGTTTTATAATCCGATTTTATTAAGGGGTCTCTAACATTGCAAATGGCGAAAACTTGCTTAAAATTTCAAAAATGATTTTTTGGGAAAATACTCATTGCCACCTAGATTTGTATTTATGTAAGGATGTGCTAATGTTTGCAAGCTCAGTTTAGTCTTATTCATGTTCTAATTACCAAGCACATAATAAAACAAAAGAAAACCCATTAGCATGAGAACTCTGAAATTCATGGACAATATACCGAAACAACTCATACATGAAATAAGTATTTGCGGTCTACAATCATTAGTGCCTATTTGCAAAATAATGTGTTTGGTTATTAGAACATGAATAAGACTTAACTGAGCATGCAAACATTAGAACATCCTTAGATCAATACACTTCTTCACTAAAATCTAGGTGACAATAAGTATTTTCCCCAAAATTCATTTTTGAAATTTTAGCCAGTTTTCGCCTTTTGCAACTTAGTGATACCTTAATGGGGAAGATAACAGCTGATTAATAATAAAATGATAAGCAAGTTACTGTTTAAAAATATATAATGCAATTATAAAATCAAATAAGATACAATTTAGTGATAAGATAATATCGCCTTTTCAGTTATTAAAATTATGTCCGTTGATTAACAAATATTGTCATATTGCATGTATGTTTCATTTGCAATCTGGATCTGAATCTAAACAGATTTAGAAACAATTTAAAAAGAGTGGCATCATTTCTTTGACTTACCACTCACACCATATTGCAAATCATCATGATCTAGTAAATACTTATATTCTAATAAATAGACACAACAGTGGTAAACATATTTAATTTCTTTTAACCTTGATTAAAAATGGGACAAGCTGTCTAAATGTGCGTGACAAATGTTATCGTAAAATGGCAATAATAATGTTTCCGCCGTGTTGACTCTGTCATTTTCACGAGATAGTCATTGTGATTACATAATTAAATAATAAATAAATAATAACAAAATTATTTCAAATTTGACATTTTAATTTCTGACTTTAAATAAATAAGCAAGTAGAATTATTTATAAAAAAAAATCTAACATGGATTTTATATGTGGGAGTGTGAGTGCGTGGGTTTGTGTAAACGCTTTGCGGGATTGGGTGGAAATGGTTTTGTGTTTTGTGTAGGCCTTCCTCTTATTTCCTTTAATTCATTTATCCCTTGTCATCTGCAACTTTACTACACCATCCTGTGTTATTTTTGTAAAATCCATTTACGTGGATTATGTAAAATTCACAGTAGCGCTATTTGTGCAGTTGGTTGCGTCGCAGGAATTGCAGAGAGAGGCGTTGTCGCCGTGACGGTGCGGGTTCGAACCCAGCTAGAAGCATTCTCATTTGAAATTCACAGTAGCGCTATTTGTGCAGTGTGGGGGGCGTAAAAAGTCTCCACGTACATATAGTCAGTTCTGTTATCAGTAAAATAACCCGTTACCGATGTCATGCAGTGATTTTTACGTATATCGGGGCTATCCGATCAACCTTTTATGGGGGGTTGTCCCGCCTAGCTCAGTTGGTTGCGTCGCAGGAATTGCAGGGCTAGGCACTGTCGCCGTGACGGTGCGGGTTCGCACCAGCTACAGGCACTCTCATTTTCAATTTGAATATACACACAAACAATAACCTCCAACGTCTAGTCCAAATTTTTTTAAGTTTGTTTGAGCTCAGAAGCAGGAATATTTTACGATCCTTCTTTTATCTCAATCAAATCAAGTCTGATATTTATAAGTGTTTTGTTGTGACTGATTTCAAAACAAATGTCTTTTCAATATTTTCGAATACCAAGGTCACTGCTATTCATGTGAAATTTATTAAAGTATATATACACGCAGATGACTTCAATTCTAATCGTGTAATATAAATGATGCAGAATCAGATCACAAACCATATCAACAAGCAAGGAGACAGCTGCTCGCCTAGGCTAAATCCAAACTTCACACTTCTTGTCGAGTTGATGGGTGAGTTTGAGCTACTAGTAATTCATCGAGACAACTTGTGATTGTTTAATTATATGCGAAACTGTTAAAGCAAGTGTGAGGTTGGTGCACCGTAGAACCTGGTTTAAACCAAATTGGAAAAAGGTTTGCCACAGACCGTTTCAATGCGATAACCCATCTGGTTATCCTTTTTTTAATTGTTTGTGGTGTCTATCTTGCAATTGATCGTTTATAACATATGTTTTCTTTTCTTCTCTCCTTTTTGCATATGTGTGGCGAGATTGTGTTTTCAGGGTGTGGCAATTTCTGATATGCATGTGTTTTACTTTCAACAAGTGTTTTGCGTATATTTGATTTATAAATTAAAGAATGTAAAAGGCAATATTTATTTCTCCTCGCTCTTATGGCCTTACTGAGACCAGAGTTAGTACAGTCAAATCAGTTAAAACACTATGACAGAGAAAAAAGAAACATATCGAGTTTCTGTGTTCTTTTACAAGATTTTCCTATAAACCTTCATAAACTCTTAACCCCTGCCAGCGTCGTGCAAACAAGGCACAACGATCAACTGTAGATGGGTTTGTCACCAAAAATACAGAGCGTTATAGAATATTAAGAGTGTAACCTTTTTTTAATTTATTTTCTTTTGTTTGTTTTTTATTTCAATCAAATCTACCTAAAGTACTGGACGAGAAATACCTTGTAGCAGTAGTGATTTTAAACTGCACATAATTTCGAATTTAATTTGGGTAACGGCGATGTTTTAAAAATCAAAATAATCTCTTGTATCGTATAATAATATGTTAGTAGTTACAAAAACATTTAGATCAAGAAATTTGCTTGCTTTTCTGAATTGTTTGCTTTTTTAATCTTGAGTTCACAGGACGTATTGTGTTGACCCAAGATGGAAATTGGTAATTATCTATATTTGATAAATTTTCAAGGTACCTAAATGTGTTGTTAAAGGTTAGTAAACGTCATGATGGTGTTCAGTAGGAAAAGATTAAATAAAGTCTTTTTCATAACAGTCATAACAGTATAAATCAGATCAACAAAAAGGGATATGAATAGCCATTACTTGTTTATAAATAGAGACACCAAATCTAACATAAAAATTATCAAGCGAAAGGAGAGAGACCCGATCATTTCTTGACAAGTCCATAAAGCATAATTATCAAAAGATCCGTCTGTAGAAAAAGGCCTAGCTCTTTTTTCATTACAAGCAATAGTGGAATCATTTTCTCTTCCAAACCTTTTTTTTTCAATGAGACTGGTGAGCTTGTCATTTTTTCGGCGTTTTCTGTCTAAGCTGACATCTGACCTAGTTTGTCGACCAATGAAATGTTGCAAATAAAACTTATTATACAGCGGGAAAATCAACAAGATTATTTCGATTGGTTGTTAGTGGATGTTGTATACGAAAACTGAAACGATTTTATATTGAGCGTATAAATTTACCTGGCACTTTCATGTTCGGACATTTTCGTTTTTAAAAGCGATAATTGTATCGGACAAAAACATATTTACGGTATAAATAACCGGTTAAGTCAATCGATGGCTTAAATACGATTTTAAATGGAATATTCATGGGTGACAGGTAGACACTTGCGTACAATACACAGTTTAAAACGACAGAGAAGTGCAGATATTTCTAGCTCTTACTGGTTCCTGTCTAGTTCCTTTTATACTGATTGTTTATTTCAAGTCCAGAAAAAAATGACCTTTGGTGTAGTCGTTATCTCACTCGCCTCACAAGCGGAGGCCACGGGTTCAATACTCGGTAGGGACACTTTTTTGTGTCTGCATCACCGCTCTTTATTTCTTTCTTTCTTATATATATAAATCAAGTTCTGGGTAACTGGATAAAATTTGTAAATTGTTTTTTCTTAATTTGGGCTACCAATACCCAAGTTTTAAAGTTTGTTTTTCCGTTATTCAAAGGTAACGTTCAAGAAAATCTTTAACATTGTCACAAGCTTTAGACAAGCGAACATGCTGTAAAATATAAACCCCAAAAGATGTTGCACGTTTGACATCACCATCGAAATGGTAAATTTACAAAAATACTCATCCATTTTGAAACCATTCCTATCATATTTATCGCGAAATAATATCGATGACAACACAATGCTGCAACATTTCGTGACGGTTTACTCGAAATGTAAATGAATAGTGATATAGAATGATTTTAAAGGCTGAACTGTTTATTTGTTTAATCTCAAAGACCTTCAGAGATAATAAGCATGTTATCGATCGGAGAACCTTGGCAAACGTTCTTTGTAATTTGGCCAAAACTGTTTTTTTTACACCAAAATGACATTTTCGGTACAGGATCTTTATTTCCATATTGACCACGCGATGATTATAATAACAAATAAAATGGGATATTCAAGAATAAATACGACATGACAACATTTAGATAAACGAATTCTGGAGATTAACAAAAAACTTAAATTAATCAAATGTTTAAACAGTGGTTTAAGAACTTATTTCCATTGTGTAATTTTTGTGTGCGATGATTTTTATATTTATAAGTTTTGAGCACATTTTTGAGTTAAGCTTACTATAAAAATGGTGATATAATATATATTTGATAAGGGTAAAATAGCTCATTTTAAATCTATTGTAGAATTCATAATTTTTTAATTGCAATACATAGATTTGTTTAATTATATATTCAACTATATACAATTAACTCTGAACAATAATGTTCTTACTTTAAGAATAAAAGACGATGTTTATTACATACTGAGTTTATAATTAACCCGGCCGTCAGGTAGGAGCCACTATGCAAGACATGATTGGGTAAAGTGTCAAGTATTGTACTATATTGAGCACTCAGCAGATACTGGAATAATTGCTTCATCATTTCTTAATCCAACATTAAGGTTGAGACATGCTTTTTAATTGCTTCGATTGCCTTGTCAACACTCTAAAACCATTAATACTCCAATTAGGGATGAAACGCTTTTTTTTCTTTTCTAATTCAAAGCAATCATAATCTTGAAATTTATTTTTAGACATCAAGAGACCGGAAAAAGAACACCTTAATACCGACTTGAACAATACCTCTTCCAATCAAATAATAGAATAGAATCATTTATATTTTTATATTTAATTTTCTTGTAACAAAGTCACATACCGAATCCCCTCTGTGCAGAAACATCTCGAGTATTTTGCTAACTAAGGTTATCGGATTCTTTATATTTTCAGAATGGAGACGATATCCTAGCTTTTCATGCCCGTGTATGCCCTCCGATTTGCAGATGATGTTAAACATTGAATTCTTCCTTTACTGTGTACATGATACGTATCACGATGTTATCCTAAGCAAAATGTTTTACTTCTACAAATTAAATGTTTCAACTCGACCTGACAAGACTTTGTGACGTTTTGGGAAACATCTAGGACGGATTGTACCCTTAATTTTTTGAATCTTCAGAATGAAAATGTAAAACGATTTTTGATGTCTATTAAGAACTTAAAAATGAAACATTTTCAAATCGAACATCCGACTGAAATTAGTAAGACACAACATATGTTGATTGATACATCAGCACAAACATCGAATTCAACATTACAATATGTAGAATGTTCTCTCCAACCGACGATTCATTTAACATATCGCAGAACGCTTATCACTTAACTGAAACGCGCACCAAACAACAGACATAAACTATTAACGGAGCATGAGCCTTGTTAACAAACATAAATCAAATTATTCAAAATTAGTAACAGTATGCTGATAGAATAAACGGCATAGTGGCGCATATAAGTAAAGTGCCTTGTATCGGACAGATAGGTTCAAAAACCACATATTGTAAAGGCACGGTTTTCAAAATTAAATTAATAAAATGATGAGTCTGTAACACTTTATCAGGTGTATGTATCATGTATTTATTTTTATTGTTTGTTGTTTTCACGGTATCCTTACTCATAAAAAAGTAATATATGCATATCAGGAATCGCCATACCTCCTTGGAACGGTCAGTGGCAAAACAAATTGCCACTGGGGGTTTAAACCAGGTTCTAGGGTGCACCAACCTCACACTTGACCCAACAGGTTCTCGTATCACAAAACAAGTACAAGTTGTCTTGGTGGAATAACTCCAACCCACCCATCGGCTCAACATTGTTGCATGCAAAAGCACACAAACATATAAAACATAAGAAGCTAATAGCATTGCAAAGCCAAAGGGTAGGTACTCAATGATCTTACCGAGACCAGAGCTCCTGGAGTAAAATCAGCAAGAACACGATGACAGGGATAAAAGAAACGAATCGAGCTTCTAGGTTATTTAAAGAAAAGATTTCCCCATAAACCTTTTCATAAACTCTTGTAAGAATCGGGGTATGAAACAATAACTACCGCTCAAAATATACAACAAAGTATATTTAGTGATTATAAAATTTATACGCGATATCAGATTGCGGGTTATCGGGGATGATGTGGCAGGACTATGTGACATTTAGAAACGTGACGTTCTTGCCTAATCCTTTCCTACCAAACGTTTCTCATCTCATTGACAATAGACTATTTGTAATGCTGAAAATTTCGTGATGGAATAAAGATTTGAAGGGAAATTGACATGTCTGTACGTAGTGAACTGAAAAAGGACCTTCTTGGCTTAATTGTGAATTTTTATAGAATCTGTGAGATCTTCTGAGATAATAAGTATGGTACAGATCGAACAATCTTGGCAAATTTCTATTACAATTTGTCTAAATTTGGTAATTTTACGTTCAAATGACAGACGTAAATCATTGTATTTTGTAGTATGCTAATTCCCGTATTATCATAGCGGCGATAATAACAACTCATTGAAGGGCAATACGGAATATATACAATATGACCGCATTAACATCGTATATATAAACGAGCAATTTTGATGCCAAACTTAATACATAGAACACGGTGTTTTTCAAGTGGATAAAGACTAATATTTCCGTGAGTAATTTGTGTTTTGATAATTTTAGTCACCTTCGGGCTGCAACAATTTTAATCATGATATATTCTTGCTGATTTAACTCTAGGTCACCGGTCGCAGTAACGTCGTTTTCGCTAGAAAATGCCACGAGCTTATTATGTTTTATTGCTTGGCGTGCCTATCATGCAACATTGTATATTTGGCGAGTGAGTTGGAGTTTGTTTAAATGCGAGCCTGTAGGAACAAGTGTAAGGATGGTGTACACTATGACCTTTTTAAATTCCAAGTGTCAAAATGTTTTGCAACTGACGACTCGAAGGCGACACCCCCTAAGGTTCTCATTGTCGTTGTTCGTTGTGTCCTTTTTGAAATTATTCATAGTTCAAACAAATGCTCTCGCGTCCTCTTTTTTTCTGGCTATGTAGGGAGGCTGTGTTTTCTCGATGTGGCTATTCCTGATACACTTTTTTTTCACTTTTTTAAAATTTACTTTAGCATTTGATAAAATGATGTATTTAAACAATCGTGATAGCTTTGCGGATCATTTGAATCCGGTTGACGATTTGTCAATACATTAAAACTGACGAAAATAATATTTCATACTTAAGCACTTATGAATACGTTGAATCCATTAAACGTTTTTAATCAATCCACAATACAGCGGACATATGAGTGCACTTTTAATAAATGAAACTATTTTATACTAATAATTTCCGCAACGGAAATTTATTTATTCATATCCTTTACTCTTTCAAGTCAATTGAAAAGCATAATTAAAACTTAATTATAAATTGTCCATGTCACTGTTTGATTGCAGGAACATATGCCGTCTTGGGAAATTTACGCTGTTGTTTGGGCGACAATATCGACTGTAGCTTCACATGCACTGAATAATGAGGTATCAACGTACCCATATCGTCTGTCAGAGTGCACAACAGATTGTGGTTCTCACTTACATCATTGCGATCTCACGTGTACTATTAACTTCGGAAAGTATAACGTCCATGGCTTTTTTGACTATGTGTTCCGGAAGTGTTTGGTGGGATGTGCTTACAATTACATGAACTGTTTGATGTGCTTATAAAGTGACTAGATTTCACTTGTAAATACTTTTGAATACATTTTGCATCAGGAAATGTATGTTATGTCGATACATGTGTTCGTTGTTGTTTTAGTCGGAAAAAACTGTTTTAAAATTGGTACATTCACGTATTACTATTGACTAGGGATGGCAACAAGTAATCGAATAACCGAGTACTCGATCGATCGTCCGAGTATCGAATACTAAATCTACTACTCGATTACTAGGATAAAAAGTTGTTTTTAATTAAAATGAAATCCATTTGTTTTGTTTTCGTTTTGTTGTTCGTTATGTATACGTTTATATAGAACTGGCAAGGTCGATAAGGAACAACATCTCCACAAGTGACCCATTTAACGCCTTGAAATTGTTGTGAGATTGCAAAATGTAGACTTGCTCCCGTCCCTATGTTCAGTTATATAGTCTCATGTCACTTATACAATAATCATCAATACCTCTAAGAAAAGCAACTCCTGCAACTGATATGCATTTTACTTCCCTTATCTCCCAGAACATAGGGTTCAGCATATCAGTAAAAAAGGAAAAATGAAATGAATAAAGAAGGAGATAATAAGTATTTCAGTGTTTTCTTTAATAAACAATCTAGCTGGTGCCAGGCTATGCAAAATGTAGAATTATTATATAGTCTTAATTAGCAACGTTTTGACAGCACAGATCCTTGACGCTACTTAAGACAAATTCACGATCTTTTGCCAATTATGACGTTACTCAAGACAAAATCAGGATTGTCCACTTGACTCAAGTTTTTGATTAGTGAATGACACGAACCAATTTATGAATATTAATGAAATGCAAAAAAGTAACACGGCGGTGATGTTCAGTATCACATTCTTTAAAGAGATATTCGTAAAGTAAATATAGAATTAAAACACATTATATCAACAACATGCCCGTGTGGACAGCTGACGGAAAAACAGTTAAAAGTTTACTATATGTAGTTCAGTTAGCCCACTTTGCGGGAACTAGCATCTTAGGTTGAAAAATAAAACTGTGAAAATCCCGGGGAAATGAAGATGAAATGATACAAACGAAAACTCATAATGCATTCCATCTCTTTCAAAATCGGTAATAATTTTTCGAGTACTCGAGAACTCGATCGGAAGAATATTCGAGTACTCGAGTACCAATTTTACTATTCGTTGCCATCCCTACCATCTACAGATGGTGACTTATTTCACACTGAAAAAAAATATTCTCATCTAAAAGAGATTGTCACATTATTTATGACACTCGTATTACAAAAACAGTCAAACAGAATTATCCAGCTGAGCAATGAGAAAGAGACCACAATGTGTGTTCAGAAAGGTGAGGAAAAAATAGAAAAATGGTGAAATATGCATTTCAGGAATTGCCACATTCAGAAAAAAACAGCCTCCTCACACAGCCAGGAAGAGGCGAGAGAGCATGGTTAATAAAATAATCAGCTTCAAAACAGACACCACAAACAATTAACAAAAAATAGAACCCGAGGGGTTACCGCCTTGGAACAGTCAGTGCCAAATCAAATTACGAGAAAACTATAATGTTGGAAAACATAAAATAAAATGTATAAGTCATGTTCAACGATGCCGGTGCAAAGAGAATGCGTTTAAAAATGTTCTTAATTTAGTAGGAATTGTTTTCATTTTTCTGGTCTTATTTTTCCAGACAGATAAAGGTTAACGATTTAAGAACGGGTGTTCTAATGCCTACATGGAACCTTTTTACAGTTCAATGTCGAATATATCAATATAGCCGAAGCTGTATAGTTACAAATGTTTAGTGATGAATTTGAAACTCGGAGTGATACACATGCATGTTAATAATGCATTCAAACACATTTGAAACAAAGTACCGGAAGCATTGTTAATCAAATGGACACAAACTTGACGACGTTTTTGAACCATTGGCTACTGAAATCAAAAATAAGATCAAAACTTCAAGACGTCAAGAATATTTTTCATACAATGTGTGAAATTCATAAAACTTTCCGCTAGTGACAAGTGTAAGGGAATGGTTGGTGTTGCAGCACGTTTTATGAGAACATGTGTTATGATAGAGAGCACCACAAAGACGTTTGTAGCGTTATCCTACCGCAAGAAGTACACTAACAAAATGTAAGTGTGCGTCGGCCAGGAGCCCTCGTCTTGGTCGCTCGGACGAGCTACTAAGACTGCCGCACTCGTATACTTCTTTCTCTGGATAGCAACTGCCTTGCTCGTCCAGTATATATATAGAACCCAATCTGTTTACCTAGCTACCGTTATAAACAAAGTTAACGATAATGTCTCTAGGGTTATATAACTATTGTAATAATAAATAGTCTGCAACCACAGAGATAACAGGCCGATACAGTGATTGTACTCGCTGACCCTATCCGCAGGCAGTGTCCAGTTCAAGCTTGACAAACTGACCCTCTGACAGGTTCATCGAGTACGATTTGATATCGCTGTAGTTGCTTATTATATTACAATATCTCCATTATTTATATAAAAAAAAATCGAAAAAAAAGTTTGTTCACGACGTTAGGCTCCTTGGCGTTATTTATTTATATATATATTTAGCATTATAATTTTACTCAAGAAATAAAACATTTTACATAAGAAAAGCAACTGAAGCAATAGCAATAAAGTTGAGTTTCATACATAATATTCAAAATTTATATGGAAAAAAAAGTTTAAATGTAAATCGGCGGTTGACGAAATGAAAGTTTATGAGGAACACACTCAATATATATATTGTTTCCAACGACGAATTGACGAAATGAAAGTTTATGAGGAGGAGTATATCTCGTGAACGCAACTCCTCCTACACTACTGGTGGAAATTTAATGAAACTTTACCACAATGCTTGGCCTGATATGTTCTTGTGCATAAAGGTGGGGTTTCGCTCTTACATGTTCCGTTCATAAGTTATGTCCCTTTGATACTTCCATTTACATTAGTTTTAATAGGAGTATATCTCGTGAACGCAACTTCCCTACACTACTGGTGGCAATTAAATGAAACTTTACCACAATGCTTGGCCTGATATGTTGTTGTGCATAAAGGTGGGGTTCCGCTCTTACATATTCCGTTCAGAAGTTATGGCCTTTTGATACTTCCATTTACATTAGTTTTAAAAGGAATATATCTCGTGAACGCAACTCCTCCTACACCTCTGCTGGGAATTTGATGAAACTTGACCACAATGCTTGGCCTGATATGTTGTTGTGCATAAAGGTGGGGTTTCGCTCTTACATGTACCTGAAATGCTTTAAATTGTGGTATTCAATATGTTGGACAGATGGGGCGGCCTTTGAAAACACGTTTTAGTTAGCACCGTTCTAAAATAAGAAACAATAATAAAATCAATACGTATTTATATAAACATTTTAAACAATCAGGCCACACTTTAAAACACGTTAATATTCAACCTGTTGCAAAAATTATATTTGATAACAATGCTTCTAGAGCATTTAAAATAAGAGCGAGACTAGTATCAGAAAATGAATGTATAAAGAAATTACAAACTCCTTATCCACTTGGTTTAAATGATAATATTTATCAAGAAGGCAACATTTCAAAAAATCCTGATTTTGACATTTTTGATTTGCTTCAAATACGAAAACGAAAACCTAGGTCACACGGGATTAGGACTTATGGTAACATCAAAAGGAAATCACGTGTTCAATGTTCTATTTATGACCTTCAAACTATTTAAACATTCCGGTAGACATGCTATGCTGTCACGTTTGGCTTCTCTTTCTATTTCAAGTTTACAGAAAGTGGATAAGGAAGCCGATGATATTGTTATAAGAACTCATCCTCTTTATGAGGTTGCTAGCCTTGCTCAGTGTTACACTCGGCATGTTCTCAAACCACACATTGACTTGGAATCTGATCACCAAAGACATTTCCTGAAAATTTCATTTTTAAATAAAGGTATAGATTTTATTGACCTTCCAAGTATATTTAAAGATAAAACTGTTGAATCAGCTATACCTAATTATTTCAAGAATACTGAAACACCCATCGTTTGTTATAAATACAACAAACCTATTAGAAACACAATTTTCAATTATAAAAAAATTACCTCGGATTTACAGATTGTTGAGAATACACCTATATCACGAGACTGTTCCAATTCAAAATTTTGCTATCAACCTGCCGGTCACATCGTAACAGGGGATATAAATGTTACAAAGACGTTAGAATACGCAATTTAATTTCAAAAGGTACGAAATACAGAATTCCATCAAACATCGACTTGTCGCGCGAAAATTGCAGTCTTTAAACTCTTTTTGCAATATATGGTGTAAACTGGAACATGCTGAGCCTAATGCTCTTTCAAACTGGAAAAAACAAATATTCAAAATAATTGACACTCGTATATCCTTCTATAAAAGAAACATAGCTTTATTACCACCTCGACCTCGTTTTAACTTTCGTCATTTGAAAAAAGGTATTCAAGATTTTCACAACAGATTTGTTTTAAGACCTGCTGATAAGGCTGCAAAATAATGTAATTATAGTGTGACGTATACACTATATTATTGTTCAAACTGAAGAGCTTAATAGCACTAATGATTATACATTGACCTCTTCATCTGAAAGTGATATTGTTAATGCACACACTCTACAGATTACAAAATTTAGAATCGGTGTTGAGCAGAAACAGGACAGATTGCCTACTATGTATTGGTTGCCTAAAATGCACAAAAAACCGTACAAAGCAAGATTTATTGCAAACTCTAGTTCTTGTACTACAACAAAATTATCCGTGCTCTTAACATCTTGTCTTACAGCTATAAAAGAACATGTAATTAGTTTTTGAAACCACGGGCAAACATTGATTTTGGTCTATAAAAAATTCAAATGACGTTTTGACGAAGCTTAAATCAAATAATTTTCAGGCGTTCTGTTTGTCTACTTATGATTATTCAACTCTTTATACTTCTCTCCCTCATAATTTGATAAAAGACAAGCTAACCAGTCTCTAGAGAAAATAAAACATTTATCGCTTGTAATGAACATAGGGTATTCTTTACACATGGTTCTTATAATAATTATACTTCATGGACCTGTCAAGACCTTACCCAGGCGCTCACATTTTTATTGGATAATATTTATTTTGAGATTTGGTACCTCTATTTATAAACAAGTAATTGGCATTACAATAGGTACTAATTGTGCACCCCTTGTTGCTGATCTGTTTTTTACTGTTATGAAAGAGACTTTATGTTATCTCTTTCTACTAAACATCAAGATGATATTATTAAAGCTTTTAATAACACCTCAAGATACCTTGATGATTTATTAAACATAGATAATAACCATTTTCCATCACTGGTTAATAAGATTTATCCTAAAGAACTACAGCTTAATAAAGCGAACACTTAAGAAAAGCAAGCAAACTTTCTTGATCTAAATCAGTCTATTGAAAATGGTAACGTCACTACTAAAATATACGATAAAAGAGATTATTTTAATCTTAATATAGTAAATTTTCCGTTTTTAGACGGCGATGTTCCTCGTGCAACATCTTACGGGGTTTATATCTCACAGCTTGTTCGCTTTTCAAGAGCTTGCAATGATGTAAATGATTTCATTGAACGTAATCTGTCATTACAGGCAAACTTTTAAAACAAGGTTATCGGTATCACAAATTAAGGAAAACCTTTTGCAAGTTTTATCGCCGATACCCAGATGTCATTCATAAATACAAATGCATTTTAAAATCACTACTGCAACAAGGTATTTCACAGCCGGTGTTTTATGGAGATTTAATTTACAAACTTAAGAAGATAAAAGATTAACCCATCTACAGTTGATCATTATGCCTCTTTGGTTGCACGACGTTGGCAGGGGTTTAAGAGTTTATGAAGGTTTATGGCGAAATCATTTCTTAAAAGAACCTAGAAGCTCGATTCGTTTCTTTATCCCTGTCATCGTGTTCTTGCTGATTTTACTCCAGGAGCTCTGGTCTCGGTAAGATCATTGAGTACCTACCTTTTGGCTTTGCAATGCTATTTGCTTCTTATGTTGTATATGTTTGTGTACTTTTGCATGCAACATTGTTGAGCCGATGGGTGGGTTGGAGTTATTTCACCAAGACAACTTGTACTTGTTTTGTGATACGAGAACCTTTTGGGGCAAGTGTGAGGTTGGTGCACCCTAGAACCTGGTTTAAACCCCCAGTGTCAATTTGTTTTGCCACTGACCGTTCCAAGGCGGTATCCCCAAGGGTTCTCTTCTTCGTTAATTGTTTGTGGCGTCCTATTTGAATTGACATACTTATATAAAACATGCTCTCTCTCTTCCTTTCTTCTTTTTCCCTGCGTGGGGAGGCTGTGTTGTTTGAGTATGGCGATTCCTGATGTGCATATATTACTTTTTTAACAATCTTTACCCTTTAGGTTAATAAGTGAGACCATATGATAATTTATTTTAAAAAAAAACAACAAAAAAACTTAAGTTTGAGTGTTATTCTGGAAATGCTTTTTTATCAACTTTTGATTACTTCCTGTTGCCACCATCACAAATGCTTATACTTGCTATAAAACAGATGATTGCATAGATTTCACACCTCTACCTTGCTACAGCAATTTTGCAACTTTTGAATGTTGACCCATATTATACTCAAACTGATATTTCTTGATTATTTCCTTACCAGTTTTTATTCCGTTTTCGTCTTTATTTCTACAAACAATAGGTATGAGACAAATGTAAGTATTGATACCAGTTATTTGCTACATTATAAAATTTTCGCAAAAGAACACTTGTGTGCAGAACTTTTTTGTTGGGTATAGATGAAAAGAGAATATTGAAAGTCACCGAGCACGACAAATATGAGAATATTGAAAGCCATCGAGCACGACAATATGGACATATTGCAGGCTCGGTTTGATTGAGGCTGTTCATGGGCAGTAATGGAAATGCATATAACTGCCCATGATACCTAGCCCCGCGTTGAGCACAACTCAATAATTACACCAGTAAACAGTACATTTTTGATCAATCCCAAACGATGATATGATTTAAAAACAATACTGACATGATGAACAGTGAGAGGTCTAGTCCAGCCCGTCTGAACGTTATCAGTGACGGCGTCTATCGACTTGCTACAGTAACCTGAAGTACGGGAAGGTATGGGGTATGTTCCGGACCTAGGAGTGGTCTCACAAAAGCTGCCTACCAATATGATTATAAGTTTCCTCATAATGCATACCAACTTAACCTCTCTGTGATTCCACTAATGTCATCATATTTTCAGCAAACACTAAAACATGCTATGCTGAATCATGACAAAATGAACGATTTTAATTTACAAATGAAGTATTACCATCCACGACAGCGTGTATCCCGAGATAAAAACCACTCCCAGGTGTTCGTAAAATTCAATTGCAAAGCCAGAAAATGTCTTGAATTCGTGACAAGTTTGTCATACTTTCCTATGTGAACTTGATCAGGTGGCAGAAGTAAAACTAGTCAATGATGGCAAATAAGTAAATGATAAAATATGAGTGTCGTTATTTTATTACTGTTATAAAAACGAAATGGATACTCTGTAAGGCTGTCTGTCTCGACTGTAATGTACAACTAGTACATTTTAGTTTATATTACAACATGTGCAAACGTTCATCCACGTGTCTTTTTTGTAATAGCTACTTATGTAAGTCGCCAATCCTTTGACTGAATGGATGAAATCATGTTTAAATTCGCTCTAAGAAACATTGTTAAACTAATTTTACATCACGTAAGTTTCGGTTGTTATAAATATGAACACTCACGTTATGTTTTAATTGTTCACATTTTATCTATATATTTTTATTATATTGACATTTGACTATATTCTTATTAGTGCCATTAAACGTTAAAATCAGTTTTCAATTTATTATTTAACCTATTAGTAATTGATTTTCGAGAAGTTTGACACGAGAAATCCTACATTTTGCTAGCATGCATTTTATGCTATTAAAGGTCAAGCAACCACAACAATACCACAAATTATTTGTGTTACTTTAAAAAAAATATTAAACAAACAATAAAATGTCAACAGCACTTTTCTTCTAATAAATCCGTTTTAAAGCATCATTTTTCAATAACCACCAATTTTATTTAAACATGTTCTAACTGTAAGCCTGTTGTGAAAGTTAATGTTATCGAAATGATTTTATAGAATCATGAAAATCAAAAATACATTGAATAACTGATTCCAAGACAAAACACTTCTGTTAAACCCATAAATTGTTGACAGCAAAGAAACGAAACTAGCATTGCAGTTGATGAACAATTAGAACTTTGGGTAAAAGTATGCTACTTAACGGCTGTTAAAGTGTCACCAATTCTATCATTGGCATCGGCGTTATGATTTCCCAGATACAGCACGTTCCCAAACAAAATAGACCATTTATCAATTCTTCATTTGTGGCCGCGTGAATAGGCTGTGTTTTCAGTGTTGCAATTCCTGTTATGAATATTTCACTTTTTTATAAATTTATTAATTTCCCGTAGTCTCATTAAAATAAGATATTTTGTATCGCTTTGATCTACTGCAATGGAAAAAAAATGATCAAATTGAAGCAAGTTGATGGTCATGTCAGATTGACCTCTGCTTTTACCAGTCAGAAAACCACTTTCCAGATCTGAAAAATGAATAAGGAACAAAATGATGAATGGGAAACACAACCAACTGTTTCCAGGAAGCAATTTTAAAGTCGAACCCCTACTCTATGGTATAAAAAGCGTAAAAGCTTCATTTATAATTGAAACAATGACATACATGCATTTTATTTAAGGAACACAAATATTCTTTAAAATTAGCAGCGACCAAAGCTCTTTCTTGAGGATTAAAAAATACCCCGCCTAACGTCTACAACAATCATTTTGTCTTTATTTGGTTTAGGTTTCGATCCATAAACACCTTTTAGACCTGTACTGCAATTTTCTTCTTTTCGTAGAGTAGCAACGGAGATCCCTAAAAAAGATTAGTTATTAATTTATTAGTTTCATATGTAAACTCATCAGAAAACTGAATAACTTATATACTGTAAAACCGTTGATTTTCAACTGTTTCTTTTCATTGGATTTTTATATAAAAATTATTCATTGTCATGACGACTGTAAATGTTTCATTGAATTTTAATTTCAATAAAATGAATTTGATTTTATGCTTTTTAATATGAATTATTCCACAGACTAATGCCCACGCTTTGCTTCTCTTCTTGAATAATGCGAATTAATAACTCCTTTGTGACAGCTAAATGAAGTGCGACACCGTCAAGTATTGTAATCCTGCTGGATATCTTACTACATTAACCGTTCCTCAAGAATTCGACCCTGGGATATATCATAACCAAGCAATAAGCCTAAAGGTGGATAGCTATAATCAGTATGACTAACATGGCTAACAATCTATAATTTGTAGTTATTTAATAAAATGCGTCCACTGATGTTTACAATAATATCAAATATCAGCCTACAACGACTTTGTGTCTTTATATCCAATTTATCTTTTTTGTTACTATCGCGCAAACTTTCATGTACTCATTCGTTTTTAAAACAAAAAAAAAGAATTTATACTTGCAGACAAAATTTATGGTCGGTTGTTTTCTTTTTCTTAATTTGATGTAGGCCTCTGTGTTAAGGAGTCCGCTTGCGCGACGTCCAACCGGCACCTGTTCTGACATGAGCGGTTGGTGTGCAACCGGTTACTTAAAGAATGAGTACTGATTGCCTGGCTCTCTGACGCCTGTCATAAGGCGCACTTGATTGGTGTCCCGAATCAGTCCTAGGTATACCGCGGGACACCGATCTACGCTCGTTTCAGTCCGGCTATTTGTATTTCAGGTAAAGTCGGGATATACCGCATGGCCCGGTCAAAACAGCTCGGCGCATTTATTTCCAAGACGGCGACGAAACAAAATGTTTAAGTTGAATTATTGAGAAATTGCCTATTATAGGACCTATATTTGTTTTCCATCCACATAGTATTTTGATGGCCATTCTCAGGTATCCCGAACTGCACTCTATTCATCTGTACCGGATCGGTGTACCTATCACGTGATCGGAGTACTCGGAGTATACCTATCGGGACATTACGGCGTATACAAACAAGTGCGCCTATAGAGAATAAGGACCGGAAAGTAAAGCTGTTCACAAAAAGCTCTTTTTACAATGAATCAAGATATGACCAGTCTGTTTTGTTGCCTCCATGTGCTAGACATCTGTGATATTTAATACACTTGTCCTTAAATTGTTATAACCATAAAGAAGCACGTTGGTAGATTGATGATAACACTTGACAACACTTTACAAAACTTCTTATCATTGATCGCTCAACAAACATACACAGTGTTATAGTGTTGGGTGGAACAAAGTGGCAACTCTGATAATGAAATTTTTAAGTCATTATATGACTTAGTTTTACACGAAAATATATCTGAATTAGCCAAAAGAGCGAAAACAAATAATGAATATTTGGTATTGAAATGATTTATACGGCGGTAAAATAATCAAATTTAAATAAGGATCCCTGTAAAAATAACAAAATATCACAACTACACGCACAAAATAGAGTTTGAAAATATATAATATATTTGTACCAATCAGTTGTATTATACATTTATTAAGGATACATGTGATATTGCTAAACAAAGATAACAGTATCTTTCTTAAAAAAGAAGTATAAAAAAGTCAGTGGTCTGCACGTCTGACTCAGAAATCATGAGTTAAGGAGCTCGATCTCTCGCTTCTCCAACTAAAATCTTCTAACAACTTTAAACCGAGGTTCAATGTAGCTGAACTCCCGCTACATTTTTGCCGTCAGGCAGTCAAAATAAATGGAATCTGGAGACAATTATCTTTCAAGTGGTGAAGAGTATTTAACACACAAGGATTTTGTTTGCGAAATTTCTCCTTCCTGAATTATTTGGCCAGGCATCGTCTGTAACACTTATCGTTTTGAACTTATATCGTTCAGTATTACACTTTTTGGTATGTAGAATGTGAATTCTACTAAATTAAAAAAAACATTTCCATTTTAAACCTTCCATAAACAAGCAGAGATACATAGCTCCTGAATTAGACAAAAAAATAAATAAAAGAAGTTTCAACAATATTAACAAGGCGTATGATACAATTTTGAAAAAAGCTCCGTGCTTTATCCCCTAAGGTTCTCTTCTTCGTTAATTGTTTGTGGCGTCCTATTTGAATTGACATACTTATAACAAACATGTTCTCTGTCTCTCTCTTCCTCTCTTCTTTTTCGCTGCGTGGGGAGGCTGTGTTTTTTTAGTGTGGCGATTCCTGATATGCTTATATTACTTTTTTATACAGAAAAAGAATGAAAAATGTGTGTGTTTTTTTTTTTTTTTTTATTAAGTGAAATATGCATATCATAAATAACCACATCGATAAGAAACAGCCCCCCCCACACACACACAAAGTAGCGAGGAAAAAAAACATGGTTTATAAATTATCAATTTCAACCAAAACACCACAATCAATTAACTGAACTGAGAACTCCATGGTTTACCGTCTTGGAAGGGTCAGTGGAAAAAAGAAAAACAATAATTGGAATTTTTCCGGTAGCCTTTTTGGATCCCGATTAATGATGACCTTCATCAGACAAATACAAGCAGAGAGTTACATCATAACTCACAGTCTAGTAAAGAAGCCGTTGGATTTGTCCATGTATAATTAATGTGTTCAATGTACATGTGTCAGGTTGCAAAAGATGAAGTTCGTATCAGCATTCAAAGGCACCTTTAAAATGTTTCTGTTGGCACTTGCAACATAATTGCTGCATGTCAACCTGTAACTATAGTTCGTCTTGAACAAAATGACAGTTTTCTTCAAAGATTCTTCTGACCGCAGTTAAATGCCATGTCTTTGATTTAGACGTTTTTGAGAAATTTAAAATAACATTAAAAACAGAAAAGCTGGTTGATGTGGTGAAGTCATAGGATCCACATATACAATTGCTGAAGCTTTAGAATTGTTATAAGAGTTTCTACGTATTGAATGGTTGATCATCTTTCTATGACCTATCAGTTTCTAAAGCAAATTTAACAATACTTCGAACTCTATTCTCTCGATGAATATGTCGTTATGGTGTTTATGTTCAAAGTTTGTATTGGAACATTAAAAAGTGGAACACGAACAGCCACATCAAAAACAGCCTGCTCACAAATACAAAGTGCCGAGAAGAAAAATCTCCCATAGGTTTACGAATAGATCAATTTCAAACAAGACAGTTCAGGAATTTAACGAAAACGAGAACCTGAAAGGTTACCACCTTGCAATTCCCAATGGAGAAACAAAAAGCCACTGGGAAGTGGTTTTTAACCAGGTAGTTACGGTTCACCACACTCAATACTCAATGATACGGGCTCATGCAATGATCAGTTTCAAAATAGACGAAAGTGAGAACCTGAGGAGATACCTCGGCGATTAATTTTGTTTATATAGATTATCACAATTTTCCATCTTGGGTCAAAAAAATATATCCGAATGAACTCCAATGTGTTAAACGTTTGCAATTCTGCGTTTGCCAAATACCTATGCGCCTCTATTATTTCCAAAAGACAAACGTATTTACTAGTTTACGCTTTGAATAGAAATGTTTGAACGTTCCTCTGAACTGGAAACCAATGTACGTTATACTGTCGTGTGGACAAATTTGCTTAAACTGAATAATTTTTTATGAAGTGCTTTGAGACACCTTGTTGACAGCTAAATTAGTAATAATATGTCAAAATTAATTATCCAAGTTTGAAAGCGGAAACCACTGCAAACAACTACTTTTGATTTGGCGCCAGCAAATGACCTGTGTATGATGGAATATGCAAGGTCTAATAAATGACTGGGGATCTCGGAACACTGTCTGAGAGATTCGCTTTAAATTTATTTTAAAGAAGCTTAATGATCAATATCTCTTTGTCAAAGAACAAAATTATACTGAATTCTATGAGAGTGTTTACCCGTTTACTATTGGCTCATTTTATGTGTATTCAATTTGTACAAAAAGATTTAAGCCTAATGCTTAAAAGCCGACGATACATATGCGGTCATTAGTACTGAGATATCATTCAATGTCGGGGGGAACAAATATTCTCGCAGGAGCCGCCAATAACAAAGTGAAATATGCATATCAGGAATGGCCACATCTAACAGACACAGCCTCCCCACACAGCAAAACAGTAAAGAGAAGAGACAATAATCAGTTTCAAAATAGACGCCAAAAACAAGTTACGAAAGTGTGAACCGGAGGGGTTACCGCCTTGGAATTGTCAGTGGCCAAACAATTTGCCACCGGGGTTAAAACAAGGTTCTAGGGTGCATTGACCTCATACTTGCCTCAACAAGCTCTCATATGAACACACAAGTACAAGATGTCTTGGTGAAATAACTCCAACGCACCCCCATCAGCTCAACAGTGTTGCATGCAAAAGCACACACACATATAAAACATAAAAAGCTAATAGCATTGCAAAGCCTTATCGGCGGGTATTCAATAACCTTACCAAGACTAGAGAACCTGTAGTTAAAATAGCAAGAACACGATGACAGAGATAAAAGAAAGAAATCGAGCTAGTTCTTATAAAAAGATTTCCCAATAACCCTTTATAAACTCTTAAACTCCTGCCACCGTCGTGCCACAAAAAAAAGTAAGCGTAATGATCAACTGTAGATGGCTTACTTAACCACCAAGCCTACAGAGCGCTGTAGATTATCGTTTTGGTTACCTTTCTTTTTGAATTTACTGATGGTTTTTACGAATAACCCGGAGAAATAAACATTGCTTTTTATTTTCTTAAGTTTATAAATTAAATCTCCATAAAAGACTGGCAGATTTTGAACAAAATTGTGTATCATGTATGTCATCACGACAAGGAAATGAGGAATAAGTGCCACAAAATGTTATGACTAACATAAACAAAGGGCCATAACTCTGGTGAAAATGGTTGCAAGACAAATTCCTTCACAATAATCTACACATCATATCTAAGCATCTGTGCAAGTTTGAATCAAAACTACTTGATAGTTTATGAGGAGATAATTCCACAAAATTTTATAACTGAAATTACTTAAAGGGTGATAACTCTGGTAACAGTGGTCACAGGAAAATAATCTTTTCTTCACGATCATAAATGTACACATCCTGCTTGATCATTTGTGCAAGTTTTAAAGATAGTTAATTAGGAGTTGATGTCCAGACTTCAAGAATGGTAAAAAAATCTGCCGGTCATCCGTTCCAATAAGCAATGAAATTTTGCTGGACTAAAATTAAGTCTGCCAGACCGAAATAAAAGAAAAGTGTTATTGCAAAATATTTAGTTTTTGCCTTTCTCTGGTACATTTCTTTAAAATACTTACATTCACCTATAAAACTTGCCAGATTTTGTTTAGATTTTGTTCTTTCTTTTGATAAAGAATAACACACAAGAAAATGATTTAAGATTGGTAAAAAGGGATAACATAAAATCTCGCTCATAACAGTATAAAAAGCAACAAAGGGTGCTCAATAAGTACCCATTGGAATGCCTATTACTTGTTTATAAATAGAGTTACCAAATCTTACATATATATTATCCAGTAAAAATGTGAGCGCCTCGATAAGGTCTTAACAGGTCCATAAAGTATAATTATCTTAAGAACCATCTGTAAAAATGCCCTATGTTCATAACAAGCGATAAAGGTTTTATTTTCGCTAGTAAAGATTTTTTATGAGTTTATAAGTTTACACATATTTATGAAAGCAATAATGCATAATTAAATTCCCCTGTTTTCACGAGCGCGAAGTACGAACAAATTACAACCACAAAAAAACCCGTTCGCATTATGTCAACATACAATACGCGCACATTATACATGCAAGAAACACGCTCACATTACGCATGCACATATTACGCGCAAACAACACCAGAACGAAATGTGACGATTACACAACATAATAACAAACAGATATCACATTGGAACACAGATTTTATCCCAAAAGGCGAATATCTAAAAAACAATCATGCAAATTTGTTCTATAGTTACCTGCAACAAAGTTTCAATCAATCTTCTCGAAATAAATTATAATCGTATATCTTTAAAATAATTTATGTAAATATATGTTCTTGAGTCACCTACAACACAGTTTATTCACATCCGTCGAAAAGCATTTAGCTAGAAATATAATTTCTCTTATGCACTATTTAATAGAAATAGAAGCACTTGTGAATTTTGCAGTGAAAATCAAAATAACACAACAATCGAAATTCAATCTCCATATATTACGTATTATTTTCCTAAAACAAAAACGTTTTATTACTACTGAGTCGAACCTTCATTTGGCCTTATTAATTATTACTTAAACCAGATGATATGAATAGTCACTCAAGCGGACATGAAATTTACGAAGCCCCAAATTTAGAAATCGATCACCAAAAAAATATAATAGCAACAAACTCGAACATAGTTCATACTTGAACAAGACAAAATGTAGAATTGTCATAATTCCTAATTCATATGAAAATGAAAATAGTCATCTTATCAGACTTGAATTATTTACAGATGGGCAAGACTAAAAAATAATCTTAAATCTCTAAACCAATCGTCCATAATGGACCTGACAATTAAAATAATCATACTGTCGAAACTGTCCTTTAATATAAAGCCGTTAAGGCAGCTAAAGAACTCTTCTTCATCTAAGATTAACCAGAAAAAATACTTAATTGGCACTCCATGATCAGGCAATATAATAATAACCAACTCGAGCCTCAATTTTCGCAGGTAGATTAGTCACTTAAAAATATTTAGTAATATGTGAATAATTAAATGGTGAGTTAAATTAGACTTGCCCAAATACTTGTCGAAAAATTAAAAACGTTGTTCAAGGGAATGAATATAGCGAAATGAGTAAGAATTGCTGGTTTATCAATATTATCCTTTATGTTGGGGCAAGTGTGAGGTTGGTGCACCCTAGAACCTGGTTTTAAACCCCCAGTGGCAAATTATTTTGCCACTGGCCGTTTCAAGGCGGTAACCCCTCGGGTTCTCACTTTCGTTAATTGTTTGTGGCGTCCATTTTGAAACGGATTATTGTAAAACCATCCTCTATTTTCATTTCTACCTTTTGGCTGTGTGGGGAGGCTGTGTCTGCTGGATGTAGCCATTCCTGATATGCATATTTCACTTTTTTGCAGCCTGTTTATTTTCGCCTGGCAAAATACCTTGAATTGCAAATATTGTCATAAATACCTTTAAACTATATTGACTCATTTTTAATCACAGTTATAAAAATCCAAAGCATTCTTTTAAAAACATCTAAACTTGATTCACGTGTTCACATATCTATATTTAATTAAAAAAAACAACTCTAAAGCATCTAGGGTTTGCATGCGAAACTAAGACTTGTAATATGACATCTTTTTTATTCTAGTATTTGAAAAAAGTAATATATGCATATCAGGAATCGCCACAGTAAAAGGTTGAAGGTCAGTAAATAAAATGTAATACCGCCAGATCGTCTCACAGCGTCTGTTTATTACTTCGAAAAAACCTTGAACTCTTAAGCTTTACACAATTGTTTCCGGTGCAAGCTTTCGGAGAATGGAAGGACGGCTAAGTGGAAGCATCCAATTTATATAATCATCACAGTTTGACAATAGTGAAATCTCTAGAAATAGAAAGAATACCGATTTTCATTACTGTAATATAATAAGCAACTACAGCGATATCAAATCGTACTCGATGAACCTGTCAGACGGGCAGTTTGTCAAGCTTGAACTGGACACTGCCTGCGGATAGGGTCAGCGGGTACAATTTTGTATCGGCCTGTTATCGCTGTGGTTGCAGACTATTTATTATTACAATAATTATATAACTTTGTTATTAACGGTAGCTAGGTAAACAGATAGGGTTCTATATATATACTGGACGAGCAAGGCTCTCCAGTGCGGCAGTATTCTATTAAGCATGCCAGTGCGGCAGTCTTAGTAGCTCGTCCGAGCGACCACGACGAGGGCTCCTGGGCCGACACACACTTTTGCAAGTTTTATCGCCGATACCCAGATTTAATTCATAAATACAAATGCAGTTTAAAATCACTTTTGCAACAAGGTATTTCACAACCAGTTTTTTATGGAGATTTAATTTATAAACTTAAAAAGATAAAAGGCAGTGTTAATTTCTCCCGGTTATTCGTAAAAACCATCTGTAAATTTAAAAAGAAAGGTTACCAACATGATATTTTACAGCGCTCTGCAGGCCTAGTGATTAACCCTTCTACAGTTGATCATTATGCTTACCTCTTTGATTGCACGACGGTGGCAGGGGTTTAAGAGTTTATGAAGGTTAATGGGGAAATCTTTTCTTAAAAGAACCTAGAAGCTCGATTTGTGTCTTTTATCCCTGTAATCGTGTTCTTGCTGATTTTACTCCAGATGCTCTGGTCTCGGAAAGATCATTGAGTACCCGCCCTTTGGCTTTGCAATGCTATTAGCTTCTTATGTTTTTATGTTTGTATGCTTTTGCATACAACATTGTTGAGCTGATGGGTGGGTTGGAGTTATTTCACCAAGACAATTTGTACTTGTCTTGTGATACGAGAACCTGTTGGGGCAAGTGTGAGGTTGGTGCACCCTAGAACCTGGTTTAAACCCCCAGTGGCAATTTGATTTGCCACTGACCGTTCCAAGGCGGTAACCCCTCGGGTTCTCATTTTTGTTTTTTGTTAGTGGCGTCCTTTTTGAAACTGATTATTTTATTAACCATGCTCTCTCCCCCTCTCTTCTTCTTGACTGTGTGGGGAGGCTGTTTTTTCTGAATGTGGCAATTCCTGATATGCATATTTCACCTTTTTTTACATTTTGTTAGTGTTCTTCTTGCGGTAGCATAACGCTACAATTACCATTTTGACTGCTGTCCAGTAAAACAATTTGTCGTTTTATCGTCTCGTGTAGTCCGTGCTGATACAATCTCCGGATTTACATCAACGCTTACTACATTGATGTTACAAACATTATAAATACTTTCCGTGTGCTTTTATCTGGTTTAAACTCTGCTAATACTCACGGCATGGGTGGAAATATATATACACACTTGCAGTTTAGGAATTGTTATGTTTGCATCTCTTTTATCACCAACTATCATGAAGTACCTGGTGGACTGAGTAGCATGTGTAACATGACTTTCTCTAACTTTTTAACCCAACTTAAGCCGTAATTTTAAAAGAAAAAAATAAACATAAAGGTAAACATTTAGTTTTATTTTACGCTTAAAGTTATTTACGGAAGTGATGTTGGTGCTGTGGTCTCGGATTTTTAGGTACAGTTTCGTTTGCTGCTTTTTTGGATTGGGATTTTATTGCTGTATTCAAACATAACAACTTGAGATGTATGACCTTTTTTTTTCGGTTGCAGTTAAAGATATACTTGAGATTAAAATTAAATACCTGAGTAAAAACTTGTTGCAACAAAATAGTATGTTAAAAGCTCTGGATTGAAGAATTTTCCTTCAATTAAAAAAAATCGAAGCATTTATGATCTGCAGTGCCTCTGGTATAAATGTGTACATGCTTAACGGGTAAAAGAGCATCTGTCACGAATAGTACTGATGACATCGCGAAAGCAACCATTTGGGTTGGGAAAATATTTGTTTCACAGTCCTTGCACAACAAAGTAGTAAAGCAAATCGCAAAATTTTGCACAGCCAGAAAAGAAAAAAGAACATAACCCATGAGAATTTATACAAAAGTGAAATGTGAAATATGCATGTCGGGAATTGCCACACCCAGAAACCCAGCATTCTCACGCAGCCCTCTCACCCAGCCCTCTCACGCAGCCCTCTCACCCAGCCCTCTCACGCAGCCCTCTCACCCAGCCCTCTCACGCCACCCTCTCACTCAGCCCTCTCACGCAGCCAAACAAAATGTTAAGAGAAAAAACAGAGGGTTTATCAAATGACCAATTTTAAATATGACGAACAAACAAATTAAAAAAGAGAGAACCTGTGTCTTACCGGGTTGGAACGGTCAGCGGAAAAACAATTTTGTCACTGGGAGTTTAAACCAAGTTCGAAGGTGCAGCAATCTCACACCTGCCCCAACAGGTTCTCATATGAAAGAACAAGTGCAAGTTCTCCTGGTGAATTCGCTCCGACAATGTTGCATGCAAAAGCACAAGAACATATAAAACATAAGAAGCATTTTAAGTAAAAAGGTAAGTACTCAATGTCCTTATTGAAACCAGAGCCCCTGAAGTAAAACCAGCAAGAACACGATGACCGAGATAAAAGACACAGATCGGTTTTCTAAGATCTGTACCAAAATTTCCATATCAGCTTTCAGTTGGTTGCGTCGCCGGAATTGCAGGGATAGGCGCTGTCGCCGTGACGGTGCGGGTTCGCTCCCAGCTAGAGGCACTATCATTTTTCATAAACACTTTTACCGTTTAAACCGTCGTACAAACAGAGGTTAGCAAAACGATCAACTGTAGATGAAATAATCATAAATAAAGCAGAGCGTTGTAGAATATCATGTTGGCAACCTTTCTCTTTGAATTTACAGGTGGTTTTACAAATAATGTGTAGAAATAAGCATATCTTTTCATGCGAAATACCTTGTTCCAGTATTGATATTAAACTGCACCTGTATTTTTAATAGAATCTGGGTATCGGTGATAAAACTTGCAAAGGCTATACTTAGTTTGTGGTACAGATAAGCATGTTGATTTTTAAAGGTGAAATATGTATATCAGGAATTGCCACATTCAGAAATAACAGCCTCCGCACACAGCCAAGAAGAATAGAAGAGCGAGAGCATGGCATATAAAACGATCAGCTTCAAAACAGACACCACAAACAATAACAAAAATGGGAATCTGAGAGGTTACCGCCTTGGAACGGTCTTTTATGCAAAGACAACGTTCATTTAAAACTTTAACATTGTTACAGGCTTAGGAAAAACGAACGTGCTGTGAAATATAAACACGGTAAGAAGTTGCACGTGGTATAGCTTCAAAAACTGGAATGTTTTCAATATTTAAATCAAAATAATCTCTTTTATCATTTATTTTAGTAGTTACAAAACCATTATCGATGGAAAGATTTAGATCAAGAATGTTTGCTTAATAGAGGGTTTATCAAATGATCGAATTAAAAATGTAGCACCACAAATAATTAACGAAAAAGAAAACCTGAGGGGTTACCGCCTTGGTACGGTCACCGGCAAAACAATTTTTCCACTGGATAGTTTAAACCAGGTTCTGGGCTGCAACAATCACACCTGCCTCAACATGTTCTCAAATTATCGAACAAGTACAAGTTGTCTTTGTGAATTAGCTCCAACCCACTATTCAGCTCGACAATGTTGCATGAAAAATCACAAAACAATATAAAGATAAGAAACTTACAGCATTGTTAAGCAAAAAGGTAGGTACTTAATGTTCGTATTGAGATCACAGCTCCTGGAGACAAACCATCAAGAAAACGATGACGGAGAAAAAAGACACAGATTGACTTTTTTGGTTCTGTTACAAAATTCAACTTTCATAAACTCTTATATTCTTAACAATGAAACAATTATAAATGAAACAGAGCGTTGTAGAGTATCATGTTGGCAACCTTTCTCTTTGATTTTACAGATGGTTGGACGAATAATGATGAGAATTCAGCATTTTATTTTCTTAAGTTTATTAATTAAATCTCCATTAATTACTACACTAGAAGTAGTGATTTTAAACAGCACTAAAAGGGTTTTCTTTTTGTGGTACTGATAACCCAGTTGTCATAAGTTCTTCTGTTATGCAAAGATAACGTTCATTGAAATCTTTAACATTGTTACAGGCTCTAGAAGAACGAACATGCTGTGACACATACTAAAAATGGAACAATATTTAAATTAAAATCTTCCTTTTTATCACTTATTTTAGTAGTTACAAAACCATTATCAATGGAAATGTTTAGATCAAGAAAGTTTGTTTGCTGTTTACTTTGTTAAGATTGCGTTCATCGGGATATGTTGACCCATGATAGAAAATGGCTGTTATCTAAATTGAAAGCTACACCAAGCGACACGTCTTAATCAACACCTTTTTCTTTGGATGTTTTTGTTGTGAGGGAATCGTTATCGTTGAAATAAACGATTAAAAAAATAAACGTTTTATTTATGTTGTCTGTAAATTTCATTTAGCCAATTAAAAAAGAAGAAAAAAACTAAATTCTCTCAGTGTGTAAGTGTGGGATTTAATAGTTATACTTAAATAGCCTTTCATAAAATAGACAGCATGGAGGAACAAATGTTACAAAAAAATACCAATCAACAGCTTGCCAGATCTGATTAGTTTTCTATTCTCTGTGTTGAAAATTGAACACCTGAGTTCAAAACAAAGTATTCCTCAAATTATATACAACTGACGATTTATCCCAAACGCTTTTCTGTTATCATCTCAACTTGACAGATAGGAGCCATGTTCTATTCTCTGCGATGAAAGTTAAACATCTGAGTACAAAACATGTTTACTATGTAATCATAAATACTTTACAAAACAAGCCTTGGTTTGATTCATCCCACATGAAATGATTTGCTTTTTTCTTATCTCAATATTATAAAATAAAAGAACGGAATCAGCAAAGCAAATCATGCCTTAGTGGCAGTGCCCTTTGTATAAAGATAACAGTGCAAATATAGAAAAGTACAAACACAAGTTTGACACCAAGTAATATCAGGTTAACTAGTCACGTTAACAATAAAATATATATAATTCGATTGCACGCGGCCCTGAATTTACAAGAAACTTCTCTTGAAAAAAGACAGAAGAACTTACGTCTGTTGTTTCTCGATGCCAGGGTCGCAGGATATCCGATCTATTTCCTAAGAACATTTATAATTGCGATGTTATGATGAGCATTGGACCTAATCAAAAAGTCCATAACTGTGGAAAAGCCTTTAGTTTGTTCAAATAGAAAAACAATCATTCTGCATTGTTCTCATGGTCAGAGAAGTTATAAAGCTATATTCCACTTCACCACGTAGATATTCCGACATGCCCACATACACTTAACAACTTTTCTAAGTATACACCTTATTACTGGGACATTACTGGCTTGATAATTGAGCTATTGCTCTGAAACTGTCAATAACAATGCAATCAATACTAACTGATTTGTTAGAAAAATTGGTCGAATTTGACAGGCATATTGGAAAACTAAAAGATAGGCGACTACATTTTATGCATTCAAACTGATGTGCTCAAAAAGTGGGCTGGCCTATCAACAGTTATCAAACATTAAGATCAGAATGAAATAAATTTAATTTAACAGAAGAATACCATATATCTAGGTTCCAAATGTTCATTTATCTGTACGCGTAATTCGTCTATAAAGTTGAACATACGCTTTATTAACTGTATAATTTGATTTGGAATTGAAAATGCTGAACTGTCATGCTAAGTAGATAATTATGCCCCTGTTTTGCATATATTTTTCTATTGAGTTTGTTTATATATCTGCTATCGCGATCTTGCCGAGTTTGTTCCATCTACTCTGGGCTGAATATTATAAACCAGTTACAAATCTCAGTTTTATAATCTTGGAGTCTAATCTAGGACCTGGCATCGAGAGTACCTACCCATTTTGCTTGATAGTTTCTTTAGATACATTTTATTTGGTTTTTTGCATAACAGTGCATGCATCTTTTATTGCGATCGTACCAACTCGGAGATCTCCGGCAACCGGTGGAATCACCGGTGCGTTATCCAAGTGGTTGAATTGTTGGCGGAATGGACTAAATTCAATATGGCAACTTGTTTATAGTGAACCTGTCAGGATTTTTGGTGCGGTTAGTGCACCCAAAAACCTGTTTTAAATCCCAATATCGTTTCGCTCACTGGCGGTTCCACTGAGTAGGTCGTTGGTTTCATGTTTCCGTTAATTATAAGTGATGTTTTAACTGATTTTTATAACCGTTTCCTGTCTTTCTCTACGATATATGTTGCTGTTATGTAAGAGCTGTTTTATTCTTGTCCTGATATGCTTATTTAACTTTTAATTTTTTTTAAATTAAATTTTATGGTTGTTACGGATGTTCAAGGAAATGATTGTGTGTATTTTATTGTTAAAGGAGCATCACGGGAATATGTATCTTCAAACATCTGAAATTACGCGGGAAGACGACATTTCGAGGTAAAAATAACATAAATTTACCAAAATCACAAGTAACAACTAATATGTCAAAAATATCATCATACAAACCTTTTTCCGTGAGGTGCCCCATTTCAGAAAATCTTCGAAGATGTCTTAGTTGATTGGTTTGTAACTGAGGATAAAAATATTTAAACACATCCCAAGTAATACTGACAGCTGAAGATTGAAGTATGAAAAGGAAAATCACTTTCAGTAAGATTCACTGTTATAGGAGTAATTATATAAGCTGTCATGAGTTTCAATGCATTTACTTGTCACCATTTTATAAAATTAATGATTTCTGCAAAAACATTAAATTATCAAAAAGACATTTCTCGTTAATATTAAGGCAAACAAAAACAAAGTTTCTAAGCGCGTCAAAATGATATGCGTCCACATTTAACTTTCATTATTTTAATGGTGTCACTGAGAAAATTTGTGAGAGGTAAGAGTATTTTCATGGAAATTTTCTGTAGGACTATTAGTGCGGCTGGGTCACTAATACATTATATAGTACATCTTAAAATACCCTTCCCATATCCACGGGGAAACATCATAATAGTTTTGTTGGTAAATTTAGATATGATTGTACAATGTTAGAACAATCTATAAAATCTCATTTCAGACTTACTTTTTGAAGTTACAGCTGAAAGTAAATAACCAAAACTACTGCTTTCAGTAGATGAAAAGGGAACTCACCTACATTGATATGTAGATTGTTTTTTGCAATCGTGGTAATTTTGACGTTTGGATCCTCTTGTAATTTTATGTCTAGTTGTGGGGATATTTCTGTACATTAATTCCAGAAAGGGAGCTCGTTTTGGGGCAATCATAAGGTAATTTAACAATAATTTCAAATTTCTAGAAAAAGTCCCTATGGAAATGAAATATTGCTGCCCAGGAAAAGGGTTAGAGCAATCCCTCGTGATCCTTCCTGCTTGGGAATATGCTTATTAATGAAACACAAACGGTTCTTATCTCAATGTCTAAACCAGTATCTAGTTTGATAACATAATGAGTTCTATTTCCGCTCTCTTAATGTCTAGAAGGAAATCCCGTGATGTCTATTGCTTTTATTTTGAAACACATGATAGAGCCTATTCTTCCAAATTGGAGTTTTAATGTTTTCTAAAGTGTTGTCGTGGCAATCAGGCAATTAAAAAGCACGCCTCAGTCTAATATGTGCTCTGAATGATGAAGCAAAAAGTTATTTTCAATGATATTGTTATTTCCGTAACTGTAGAGTCCTAATTAAAAGACATAAAGTGGCTATCCCGTATTTTATTAAATGTTCTTAATTTTTCGCCAATACGGTAATACAAGACTCGTCTGATACAATCTTTATCATACCCAATATTGATTGAACATGAAATCGCCTTTTATATTTTCAAAAACAGTATAACAAATATGGGCAGATACTTTTTTTTACTAAACATGACATTTAAAGATGGACATGAGATAAACAGAATTCTATTGAATAAAGATTTTCCTCTCTCCTTTTGTTTTGGCTGTGTGGTGAGGGGTGGTTTGTGAATGAGGCTGTGGCAATGCCTGATATGTCTATTTCACATTTTAGGGAAAAATAATATGTCATTACTGGACTCGGTCTGATAAAAAACAGTAATGATGATAATATTTACAAGGGCACAACATTTTTTGTAGGGGTAGGGGGGAGATGTGGGGGTATGGGGTGGGGAGAGGGGTTGTCCCGGCCAGCTGAGTCTGAAGCATGTTCGGATATGCAGGCTATGCAACAGGTTCGGTTTCGATAACCAATATGAGCAAAAGAAATGTTTGATATTGAAAATGATTAAACGTGTTTGTTTGTAAAGTCGTCATTTTATTAAAATGTCAATTACAAATAGACGAGGAGCTTTAAAAGAAAACAACAACTCTTAACCTATATTTGGAAAGTAACCCAGATATGCGAGAATCAAACAATATGGGCCGGAAAAGGAAGAACTTTCAATATCAGTCTGTCTAAATAAGCGTATAGCAGACCTTCATCCCATTTAGACCGAGAAAGTACTTCTAACAGATTATTTCAGCAGAGTTGCTGGAATTAAGAGGTAATGACTTGTCCTAGGTCAGAGCATTTACTAAGCAAGATCATGATGGCAGAACCAGCATATCTTTTGGAGCTTTTATAAACTCTTTTATACCTGACATCGCCATGCAACCAATGAGGTAACAAATGGTTCAGTTTTAGAGGGACATGCAAATCCTATCTTTATGGTGATTGATAAATACACAGAGTTATACTTGCAGGGATAATGGAAGCACATAAATACAAACCTTAAGCGGAATTGATTACACTAAATATTTAGCTTCGGAGAACTATAAATATAAATAAATTTTGTGCTCAACGACCTTCAATCCTAGAAACTCGATTCGTTTCTTTTATCCCTGTCGTCGTGTTCTTGCTGATTTTACTCCAGGAGCTATGGTCTCGGTAAGAACCTACCCTTTGCCTTTGCAATTCTATTAGCTTCTTATGTTTTATATGTTTGTGTGCTTTTGCATGCAACATTGTTGAGCCGATGGGTGGGTTTGGAGTTATTTCACCAAGAAAACTAGTACTTGTTTTTATGATACGAGAACCTTTTTAACTTTCGTCATTTGAAAAAAGGAATTCAAGACTTTCATAACAGATTTGTTTTAACACCTGCTGATAAGGCTTCTAATAATGTAATTATAGTGTGACGAATACACTATATTAATATTCAAACTGAAGAACTGAACAGCACTAATGCTTATATACTGACTTCTTCATCTGAGAGTGATATTGTTACTGCACACACTCTACAAATTACAAAATTTAGAATCAGTATTGAGCCGAAACAAGACAAAGTACCTACTATGTATTGGTTACCTAAAATGCATAAAACACCGTATAAAGCAAGATTTATTGCTAACTCTAGTTCTTGCACTACTACTAAATTATCCGTGCTCTTAACATCTTGTCTTACAGCTATAAAAGAACACGTAATTAGGTATTGTGATAAGGTTTTTGAAACTTCTGGCAAAAATTTATTTTGGTCGATTAAAAATTCAAATGACGTTTTGAAAAAGCTTAAATCAAATAATTTTCGGGCGTTCTGTTTGTCTACTTATGATTTCTCAACATTATACACTTCGCTCCCTCATAATTTAATAAGAGACAAACTAACCAGTCTCATTGAAAAAACGTTTGCTAGAGAAAATAAAACCTTCATCGCTTGTAATGAACATAGGGCATTTTTTACAGATGGTTCTTATGATAATTATACATTATGGACTTGTCAAGACCTTATAGAGTCGCTAACTTTCTTACTGGATAATATTTATGTTAGATTCGGTACCTCTATTTATAAACAAGTAATAGGCATCCCAATGGGTACTAATTGTGCACCCCTTGTTGCTGATCTGTTTTTATACTGTTATGAAAGAGACTTTATGTTATCTCTTTCTACTGAACATCAAGATGATATAATTACAGCTTTTAACAACACCTCGAGGTACCTTGATGATTTATTAAATATAGACAATAACCATTTTCCATTACTGGTTAATAAGATTTATCCCAAAGAACTACAACTTAACAAAGCGAACACTTCAGAAAAGCAAGCAAACTTTCTCGATCTAAATCTGTCCATTGAAAATGGTTATGTCACTACTAAAATTTATGATAAAAGAGATGATTTTAATTTTAATATAGTAAATTTTCCGTTTTTAGACGGCGATGTTCCCCGTGCAACATCTTATGGGGTTTATATCTCACAGCTTGTTCGCTTTTCAAGAGCTTGCAACAATGTTAATGATTTCAATGAACGTAATCTTTGCATTACAGAAAAACTCTTAAAACAAGGTTATCGGTATCACAAATTAAGGAAAACCTTTTGCAAGTTTTATCGCCGATACCCAGATTTAATTCATAAATACAAATGCAGTTTAAAATAACTTTTGCAACAAGGTATTTCACAACCAGTTTTTTATGGTGATTTAATTTATAAACTTAAAAAGATTAAAGGCAGTGTTAATTTCTCCCGGTTATTCGTAAAAACCATCTGTAAATTTAAAAAGAAAGGTTACCAACATGATATTTTACAGCGCTCTGCAGGCCTGGTGATTAACCCTTCTACAGTTGATCATTATGCTTACCTCTTTGGTTGCACGACGGTGGCAGGGGTTTAAGAGTTTATGAAGGTTATTGGGGAAATCTTTTCTTAAAAGAACCTAGAAACTCGATTTGTTTCTTTTATCCCTGTCATCGTGTTCTTGCTGATTTTACTCCAGGAGCTCTGGTCTCGGTAAGATCATTGAGTACCCCTTTCGGCTTTGCAATGCTCTTAGCTTCTTATGTTTTATATGTTTGTGTGCTTTTGCATGCAACATTGTTAAGCAGATAAGTGGGTTGGAGTCTTTTCACCAAGACAACTTGTACTTGTTTTGTGATATGAGAACCTGTTGGGGCAAGTGTGAGGTTGGTGCACCCTAGAACCTGGTTTAAACCCCCAGTGGCAATTTGATTTGCCACTGACCGTTCCAAGGCGGTAACCCCTCGGGTTCTCATTTTTGTTTATTGTTAGTGGTGTCTTTTTTGAAACTGATTATTTTATTAACCATGCTCTCTCCCCCTCTCTTCTTCTTGACTGTGTGGGGAGGCTGTTTTTTCTGAATGTGGCGATTCCTGATATGCATATTTCACCTTTTTTTGGTGCAAGTGTGAGGTTGGTGCACCCTAGAACCTGGTTTAAACCCCCAGTGGCAATTTGTTTTGCCACTGACCGTTCCAATGCGGTATCCCCAAAGGTTCTCTTCTTCGTTAATTGTTTGTGGCGTCCTATTTGAATTGACATACTTATATAAAACATGTTCTCTCTCTACTTCTCTTCTTTTTCGCTGCGTGGGGAGGCTGTGTTTTTTGAGTGTGGCGATTCCTGATATGTATATATTACTTTTTTTCAAAAAGACTGACTTTCATAACAACGCTGATTGAATAAACGGAAAAGGTTTTACGACCACCACACGAATAAAACAACGATTATGTGATTAATGTGGTAGCAGAATAGGATCTGATGGAGATGCATAAATTTGCAAAAAGTGTAACTATAACAAATGATTGGCAGTAACGGTAGCACGTAATAGGCAGTAACGCTAGCTAAACAATGACTGGGTTGTTGTGGGAATCTGTGTTTGTAAAAATAAAAAAATACTGACTTATAAGGAGACACTTATTAGTATCTGATGTCAGACGATATTCAGGTGACGACTTTTAATTTGAAAATGAATACGATGTGGTTATTAAATCAATAGGTCCCATAATCACATACAACACGTATATAGTGGCAGCAGTGACCAACACCTGTGACGCTGTGGACAACATATGACACAGGATTATGTTTCGCAAGTGTTAAACTAATATCAGTATTTACATTTTCTTAGTTCATTAAACAGTAGAATGAAAAGTTGGTATAATTAACAGACCGAACCTTTCTATATACAGTGATGTTTTCGGCAACAAATAGTTTCATACGAATCTCGGTTGCTCCCTTTGCTGTAACACACTAACTGTGCAATGATATTAAATTCTAATGATGGTCTGATCTAAGAGGAGTCAGATAACGATACCTTTCGGATCTTTGTTACAGTATGTTAACACACGACAATTAACGGGGAAAGAAGAGAATCCACTGTACATGTTTAATGTCGTCTGTTTTTATATTAAAGCTTCGTAAGAAATTGCTCCTGACAATAAGCTACACGTAACCACTTTGAAAATGCTATAATGAAATTTCAAATTCATGTTTAATTCCAGAAAATAAAGTTAATGAAAGTGTTCTTTCTTCTGATATAATCGAATTTTAAAAATATTTTTTTGAATAGTTTTGAATTCACAAAGGAAAATGTTTAAATTTTGCTCATCTGTTTAATTTACTCAATTGTTGTACAATGGCATTTCTCTTTTTTCTATTTTTAAAAATTGCTGTAATAAATTTGTCTTCCGTTGGACGCTTAAAGAAAGATCGTGATAAGGAATATTACAGTTTTAGAAAAACAAACTTGGTTTTCGTATTCAATTGCTTTCATCAAAGTTTCATTTTATCTATAAGAAAAAGGTAAAATATGCATATATCAGGAATCGCAACATTCAGAAAAACAGCCTTCCCACACAGTCAAGAAGAAGAGAAGGAGAGAGCATGGTTAATAAAATGATCAGTTTCAAAAAAGACACCACTTACAAAGAAAGCGCTGCCGTTCCACACAAGTAAGACTATATGCCTCTTTGCATTCATCACTTTCATGTTTCAACGAATTCACCACTTTCATGTTTCGACATCATGTTTCCCGTAGATCATGATGACTGCAATCCACGACGCTGAAAACAACTTGCACCTGTTGCCTTGTGGTTATGTATACATTTTAATGCTGCATCAGCTATTCAGGTATCCAAGAATAAAAACGAAAATCAAAATCAATTATAATTTGTTTAAAGATGTCAGTGGTTTAACGGCTTTGAATCAAAAAGTGGTTTGACGTTCTTGTCAGAGTTGTAACTTGTGCTTTGTTTTATATTCACATATAAACTGATCAATTTCTGTTTAAAAGTTAAATAGATGTGCGTATGTTAATCCTAATATGTGTATTCTTTTCCGATATGTAAACACGCGCTAAAATAGTGTTTTTTTAATTGAAAGCGTATATTTTTGCAATATGTTTCTCGATTCCAGATGTAATGCCACGATTAGTACATTTAAGGAATAAATTTCGTGTTTGATAAGTTCACCGAGTCTTGAACGTCATTAGGGCTGGTTAAAGTGTGTGGAGTCCGAAGGACTCCACGCGTGCTTTAACCAGCCCTAATGACGTTCAAGACTCGGTGAACTTATCAAACACGAAATTTATTACTTATATTTACACCTCATTTTATCATTTTGTTTCTAAATTTAATATAAAATATATACTTTTTACTTATTTCGAAATGTTGTTTAAAACATTTCTTACCCCGGGTTTGGCATTTGGACTGGTCCGCCTATTTACTCAAATCAAAAAAATCATACTACGACCAAAAATAGTTCCATGTTAATTGAACACATTCATCCGTTTTTTCAAACATTTATATACAGAAAAACCTAATATTTCACAACAAACATCAAATTTGTATCACAGCAAGTACTATCTATGCGAGTAAATGATAGTCTAAGTAAACCGTTATTTTGGCGGGAAGTTAGAAAAGGCTAATGCGTTATTTTCAACCAATGATAATTCTAGAAAATGGAACGTGCTTATTGATGATGTCATATAAGTAAACTCGTTACTTCCGGTTTGAGGGGTATAAAAGCAACTAAAAATAAAAGTAATCTAAAAATAGCAACATTCCAGGAAGAGCTATCTAAAATTAGCAACAATTATAAAAATAGCGGGGATTTCATGACGTCACCAGGGCATTCCTTTACCATTGCGCGGTGATAAGGCTAACGGTGTTCATTGAAGATTGACCTTCACTCGTCCGGTAAAGGATATTGAAGCAGTGGAAATAAAGGTGTAAATATATATCAATGTTAGTCACGCATCCTTAATGCGGTTGTCCCGATTAGAGCTAGGAGTTACATGGCGTAGAAACGGTTTCGATCCCCAGCTTGGGCAATAACATCAAGTAGCAGTTCTTTGACTTATACTACGCAACCTGGCCCAGGAAAATTTCACTTTCGTTGAACCCCAGGGGGGGCAAAGGTTGTGTGGTACCGTTGTAAAGCTTAGGATGTCTTCAATCAGAATTTACTTGTTAGACCTTCATAAAGTGGTGCATGAAGAAGTCTAACAAGGATAACGGACACTACCCATTTTACATGAGCCAAAAATTTTATAATTGTTCTGTAGGCATTGCTTCAACCCAAGACCAGTTATCTTTTAAAAGACTTTTTTCTTCAGTACAATGTTACTTATTATGAATAAAACTAATGTTAGGTAATGTGCTTTTATCAAAATTGGGTGCGATTTTGCCCTTTTCTGAGTAAATTACGTAACAATTTAAAATACAATATGTTACATTAAATGCAATGATACTAATTCGATTTTTCTAAATATTTTATTTCAAAATACCACATAATCATATATTTTGTATGGTTAAATGTTATTTCTGAGCTAGCTAACACATGTTTTACATACGTTTTTTTCTCAATTTAGTTATGCAGTTACATATTACTAATATTTTCAAACATTGAATTAACAATGAATCTTTATTAGACCTTGAGCTGCCAATAGACCCCCTCCCTCCTTGGGGAGTTTTGAAGGCTATGTTTTTCTGAAAGCCTATACCATTCTACGCATTTTGCAATTTGTTTGCTTTCTGGCGAGTGGGGCGTTTTACCGTAACGCGTATTTGAATATGTTATCTTTGAGAAAATTTTAAGCTATGAAGAAATAATTGGCAATTATAAAAGTTCTGAAATAAACCTATTTTTTCTACACCAGGAAGATGTTTTTTTAATGCAATAAACCATCTGCAACCTTAGGTATAGGTCTATAAATAGTCATTAAGATATGCTACTTAACATCAAAACCTAGTTTAAAAAGTTGTATGAAACATTTCTTACTTGCATTTGCAAGTAATTTCTGTTTTATTTGTTTCATTTATTAATATAAATAAGTTCCTAAGGAGTTATATAAATAAGAATGCAGTATTTAAATGTTATAAAGTCACATTGAGACACACATCTTGTTTAATGTATGTAAATAAATACATATATTTGGAAATTCCAAAAACCAAAATCTCTGAAAAATGAAAAAAAAACATCTCAAAGATAGCAAAGAAATTATCTATAAATAAAATAAATTATAAAGAAATAAACTCTGAAAGACATATTGTGTGATTAAAAGGTAAACTTTGTTTAACATATTGTTAATAATATCCATAACTTTAGTTATGTGTGACTTTAGTATTATGTTATATCGTATACTTATGCCTATGATTAATAAATTTGAAGTTTTGGTGTAATTGTTTTTGTTTAAATACACCTCTTCATGAGTTTTAATTATTAGTTAGCATTATATCATAATAAAAATAAATACCATATCATAAATCACCATTTTTAAATATGTTACCCAAAAGAACGTATTAACCAATTTAAGTTACTGCACAATAGCGATATAAATTACATACCTTCTTTCATGATAAATTGCGACAATAATGTATTATAAGAACCTACACACATCAGCCTGCACTTAGTTAGTAAAGGAGACATTTTAAGAAGAATTTCTGTTTTAAGTTACAATAGAGTTCTTTCACATTGTTACCTCCCCTTAGCGCTCTCAAAAATTGAAGAGCATATTTAGTCGATAAATGCACGCGAGGGGGCATCGTTTACTATGACTAAGTGATTATAAAATTAAGAACATGTTGATTAATCATTTCAAATTTATAAATAAAAAAGCAACATATGCATATCAGGAATCGCCACACTCAAAAAACACAGCCTCCCCACGCAGCGAAAAAGAAGAGAGGAAGATAGAGAGAGCACATGTTTTATATATGTATGTCAATTCAAAAAGGACGCCACAAACAATTAATAAACAAGAGAACCTTTGGGGTTACCGCCTTGGAACGGTCAGTGGCAAAACAAATTGCCACTGGGGGTTTAAACCAGGTTCTAGGGTGCACCAACCTCACACTTGCCCCAACAGGTTCTCGTATCACAAAACAAGTACAAATTGTCTTGGTGAAATAACTCCAACCCACCCATCAGCTCAACAATGTTGCATGCAAAAGCATACAAACATATAAACATAAGAATTTAATAGCATTGCAAAGCCAAAGGGCGGGTACTCAATGATCTTTCCGAGACCAGAGCACCTGGAGTAAAATCAGCAAGAACACGATGACAGGGATAAAAGAAACAAATCGAGCTTTTAGGTTATTTTAAGAAAAGATTTCCCCATAAACTTTCATAAACTCTTACACCCCTGCCACCGTCGTGCAACCAAAGAGGTAAGCATAATGATCAACTGTAGATGGGTTAATCACCAGGCCTGCAGAGCGCTGTAAAATATCATGTTGGTAACCTTTCTTTTTAAATTTACAGATGGTTTTTACGAATAACCGGGAGAAATTAACATCGCCTTTTATCTTCTTAAGTTTATAAATTAAATCTCCATAAAAAACTGGCTGTGAAATTCCTTGTTGCAATAGTGATTTTAAACTGCAGCTGTATTTATGAATTAGATCTGGATATCGGCGATAAAACTTGCAAAAGGTTTTCCTTAATTTGTGATAAGTAAGTTCAGTCAAACAACGAAGAATAAAAAAAAACGTTATCAGATCATTTACAAGCACATCAAGAAAGTTTATGCGCATTTTAAACATTGTTTATCGCGGTATTTTCAGGACGCGAGTATCCAACGGATTTGTTTGGGTTTTTTTATGAAAATACACACGTGAATTGTGTTTACTAAAAATAAATCTGTATAATTGACAATTCAGACGAACATTACCGGACATTTTACTATTTTACGGCATTTTTTGTAACGCTATAATTTATAGTGGAATGAGACATAATTATATTCTTATGTAGCTCGTCGGCGACTAGGTTGATATGTGTTTTGCGTGTTTTGCTTTTGAGAAAAAATATTACGTATTTACATAATAGGATGATTCCAGCTACAACCCGAGAAATCGTTAAATTGATTGAACCAAACGAATATTGCCGGACGGCAGGCCAACCAAAACTATTCAAAAAAAATCCAGAGATTTTTTTTAAATAAAAACTATTTTGATGTTGACGTTCGTAATTGTTGTCGCTGAAGGTTTTGAAATATAATATTTTCATTTCTGTTTAAAATCAAAATGACCATGGACCAAAACGAATGAACGGGACTGCGATATTCAGTTCCGAGTTAAGCTTTATGACACTTAGCTGTTGTGTACATGTGTGCCCGAGGCATCGTGTCACTATCACGAAATCTCTCAATAAACAGGAAATTTTGGAGCCGTGACCAAGACCAAGTTTCTTAATATTAATTAATATAATTGTAAAACCCATTCTTAATTCAGTTAAATTTATGTTTCATTAATTATCCTTTTCAATATTTTTAAATCCTGAGATTTTGCCTGAAATTCCTTAGATCCGGAGAAGAACCTTACGGTCCGGAGATTTCAGATAAAATCCTGAGATTTTGGAGGTCCGCGGACATTTTATCTTCTTTCTACATCATTCCCGTAACACGTAGATATTCATGAAATGCGACTTAAACTAATGTCTATTTATGGCTGACGATTTTATAAAAAAAGATGTTTATAAAAACATGAATAAGACGTAAACTACTACATGATCTGCCATTTCAACGCTACAAATTATAGTTATAGAAATATGGGACTGAACTCGTGAAAATTTTTAGGTATTCGAAAAGTTAACGCTTGAAGTGACAATAACAGTTAAGTTCAATTTGATGATTTGAGATAATTAATTTTAAGTCTCCTCAAATGTCAGATATCAAACAACTTTTCACACCTCAATATGTCACCATCGTTTTCTAGGCAGAATGGGAATGGGAATATTGTGTCAAATATATAGGGACAATTAACAGTATCACGGTCGTGTTCAAAGTATGATTTCTAGTTATTAAACATAAAAATAATTTTAATCTAGGACTGATAAAAGAAATATACGAATGATTACAATAAATTTTAGTTTTAAACATATGTTGGAAGGAAGTAAAATAGTAAACAAAATAATAACGCTTAACGGGCGTTGAATACAACGGCGATACATTGTTGAATTCATCCGTTTTCTCTTCCAATTTAGGGAGATCAAGTTACATAAAATATATTTTTTGAAGTAAACGCATTTTGTCAGAAAAACACGAGACGCTTATATATGTCTCTGTGGCAAATAGACAGTAACATGTAATCCACATTGTCTGTTTTTATATAAGACTTCCTGATTCAAATTTGCAACCACGTCTTTGATTGTTTTACGCTTTTCACAATCAAATCTTGCCGACCAGACTTTTTAAAGCCTGCAATATTCGGAAATTCGTAAAACTCGAATTTATTGTGCCTCATCACAATTATTATTATAATTTATCATCAGCTTTAAGAGGACACCGTGATCATGTCCGTTCATTCTGTTAGCAATGACCCTGTTAAATGCCCCCTCACGCGTCGGTTTAGGATAAAACCAATATTTTCGTACCTAAACGTGGAGTACGACGCATGCGCACAACAATGTGAAAGAACTCTATTATATCCATAAGAAATAGTGATTCTAGTGATAAATTTAATCAATTGTTCTCAAAGAAAGGTGAATTAGAAATTATGAAATTCAAGTTAGTAATAAAAATGAAATAATTAATTATTTGCGTTTGATAAGCTAAAAGTGTGTTTTCAAGAATATTATGAGTAAAAATGTTTTTTATTCATGATATCATTTGATTTTTTATTATTTATTTTTTTCAAAGACGAGCAATACACGTCTCCATTAAAATTACCTGTAATTGATGCGTAGCCACTGCTATAACCATAAGTACGATGAGGTAATATAACTGTTGCTGTGATAAAACAGTAAACAAATCAGTGCCAGTTTTGTTTTAATAAACCAGTATCTTATTCCAGTATATAGGTTAACAACCTTCCTGCACTTTATGTATCTTGTATTGAAATATGTAATATATAAGAATTATGTTACAAAAGGAAATTAAGGTATTGATGCTGGTGATATTAAACAGTAATGTATTTTTAATTTAAATATTGTTAAACTTTAGAGGTTAATGATCTGTGTACTGCCCAATATGTCTTGAAATAAATGTGTATGATGTAGATGGTCGTCCTTTTTAAAATCTTTTTAAATTAACAATAAGCCTATCAATATGGCTCAGTGACAACATTGTAGTACAGCTTAATTTTACACTAATTATGGGCTGTTGCATCCAGTCTATAGCTAAGTCCAGATACTCTGAATTGAGACAGATTACATTAATTTGTTCTAATAAATGTAGAAAAGAAAGAATAAACTAAATAAACATATTTTTATCATTTTATTGTTCTATTTATTTCTTTTGTCACCTTATAATATGTTAAATTTTTTACTTTAAAAATCAGAAAAATAATAAGAAAAAAAAAGAAAGAAACTGAAAACAATTAGTTAACATTTTGATAAATATTTTTATATCATATTATATTGTGTTAAAGTTGATATATAACAACTTTAAAAGCTACTTAATTTAAACTTTACACAAATTAGCTGATTAAATTATCTGATGTTAGAAATGTTTTTAAAAGCAGTTTTTGTTCATCTAAAATACTAAGGTTCAGTGTAGAATTTGTAAAAAAAATGAAACAGAACGAGCATTATATAGCAATTTTTTAACTCTCAAGTAAAAGAATTTTTACCTAAAAAATTATTTTACAAAAGTTTGTTTATTAGCTTACCATCACCTGCATTACACAGATTGTCTTTCAAATTAGGATGTTTCTCTTTTTAACAATGATTTGTCTTTAAAAAAATAACATTCTACAAAAATCTTAAGGCATTCTTAACAAATTATGCTTTCTTTGAACAATGGAAAAAATAATGTTTCATTTAGGACAATTTATTTTTCTTATTTCTCATGTTTTATTTAACAGTAATATCAGTTATTATTGTTCTAAAAGACCAGAACTAGTGCTTTCAACTTTGTTTTTAGTAAATATAGTTAAATGAAAGTTCATATTCACATTATGAATGACTCTTCGGTAATCTAGATAGAAACTAAAACACGGTTTAGAAATTTGTTTTCTTTATTCTAAGTCATCTTTTTTTAAAATATTACTTAAATAACTAGGTAACATATAATTAATTTTAATTAGTTTTGTTTGTAACACTTTTCAAAGCAATATTTGTATACTTTTACATTTTAACCACGTAACATAACAAAGTATATACTAAGAACCACTTACTATTATTATTTTATAGTTTAATCTAAAATGATAGCATAGTTGTGATACAGTTTTGTAAATGTGTTCAGTTCTTTGTACAACAATATCAGTTTTAGAGAAAATACTTTATTAAATCAGTAATATTAGTTAAAAAAGCGACTGTCAATGTAATTGGAAATCTACACTTAAGGATTGAATCGATAGTTGATGGTTTCCATTTGGGTATGGAAAACAGTTGGGTTGTTTAAAGTGTGTGAAGCCCGAAGGGCTTCACGCGTACTTTAAACAATCCAACTGTTTTTATACCAAAATGGAAACTATCAAATATTGATTCAATCCTTATATTTACACTCATAAATAATCTCATTAATACAGAAATAACTAGAATAATTCGTGATAAAACGGCTTTTTTGAATGGCTATTGGAACAGCTACGTTGACGGCAAAGTGAATTACGGCACGCATTTTCGTAGCTACTCGTGGCAAAATAAGAATGGTTTGTTATTTAGATCTATATTTTCAAAATAAAAGGTGTAAATTTATCACTACACTTAAACATGTGTTCAAAGAGTATGGTTCTACAAAACCATGATGTCATTAATTGCATTAATTCTATATCTCACAATGTCTAACAAGTGAATTCTTATTGCAGACATCCCAAGCTTTCCAACGGTACCAGTCAACCTTTGGCCCCTCTGGGGTGCAACGAAATCACATTTCTAGGCCCTTTCTGAATATTAGGTTGCGTACTATTAGGATAATTCAAATGGTGCACTGAAGTAGTTAGTACTTTAACCGGATGATGTTCATTGCCTGTAGTGATGCAGACAGGGCTACAATAGATTCCCCAAGCCTGTTGGTTTATTGGTACAGAAAACAATAAACATCATGAACAGATTGCAATTTACTCTTAAGTACACGTGAGGTAATATTTTATCGGGATTACTTGTCAATTGAAATCCGTGATTTTATTTGATCATGGACATATAAGTTCTGGGGAAAAAAGGCTAAACAATAGTCGAACCATTGTAGCCAGATCACAATGTGAAATTAAGTCAGTCAATACAAATAAGAAAAATTATTTGACGACACATATTACTGAAATCGAAATTAGGCATTCTTACTTTTAGAATTATGCTTGCTTTTGAATTTTTCATCTCTCTACTTTGCTGCTGTACATTTACACAATATAGTTCCCAAACCTACATTTTTCAACAGACACACCCAGGCATTTCCCACACAGACCTTACAAAAGTACATGACAGAAGTATAAGTAAAAAAAGATGATGAAAAACGATAGCTCCTAAATTGAAATTTATTTACAAATCACTTCAGATTATGTTAGAAAATAAATAAGACTAGTATAACTTGAAACATGGCACCCTTCTTGAAAACCAGTTTGTGAGATCATGAATTCACTATTACGTGGCCTTGGTTTTGCACAATTTCATTCTTGAGTATCTTCTCGTATTTGCTCGTAATCTGTGGTAGTTGCTTCACCTGTCCATCATATGTAACCTCTATGGAGATCTTCAATTTCGAGGCGTCTGGTAGAGGTGTATATCTTGCAACTGAGAACTGAGGCTTGACGGAATCCTCTAATTCGTCCTCCAGTCTCTTTCCTGAAAACGAAGATCAAAATAGTCTCTTTGCACTTTGCAACAGCGCTAAATTGACTTAAAAAGTAACAAGTTTCATTTCATTTATGTCAGAAGCGTTGTTTGTGCCGTGTGGCGGCCGTTTAACGTAAGCCCGTATATTCAATCGTGCTGTTCTCAACAACGCTGATCACGCTGTTAAAGTTCATGAAAATACTGAGTTGCATACTTAAGCCTGGATTAGGCGGCATGGAGAGTAAATTGCTCGAGAATAGGCTCTAATCAAACCTAGCCTTCAAAATGTTGATATCGGTCATGTTCGGTTGCTTTCAAAGTTCCTTTTTCATCCATTTTATTATTAAGAATTATTTTCTGTTTTATAATTCATGATTTTAATTTTTTCATTCTGCGTGGAAATACTAATTTTTAATTATGATTTAATCGAGAAAAAAAACAGTGGGTTATTATACAGTTGTGAAGATGCACTATAATTGTTATCGGATCAAACCAGCAGTTTTGCCTATTATTCATTAACGCCTATCTAAAATAATCATGATGTTTATTGGTAAATTTTAATGCAATGGTATGGAAAAAAAGAAAAAAACTCATTTAAAATGCAATAAGCGGAAAACTTTATAGCCTTAATGATTAGGAAAGAAAGTAATTTTTGTATTTTAACATTTTCCTTTGAACTTCTCAATTCTCTAAAAGAATTCGTGCGCACAATATAGTGATAATTTGTCACAAGTTCTTTTTCCTTTTTTCTATTTATCTGATTTATCAAGGGTCTCGCCTTCAAAGGAGCAATGAAATGAAACAAGAATAAAGCTTCATGTAAACAACGTTTGAAAATGGTGTCATAAAAATCTATTTGTTTTACCATAGAATCACCATAGAATCACTAAGGAATTTTGTGTAAATTGGATTAATGGATTAATGGATTAGTAAACTAAAAATGAATGATCGGTAAATATATCTTATATGAAAACTTTGTATTTGACTGAGAATAAGACAAGATCTAATGACTGTATAAAGGTAGCATAGGTGGGGTAGACATTTTTGTGAACCATTTAGAACTATAACTAGAACTATAATTAGAAAACCCGTTATACCAGTTATACCAGCAAAATCGTCACGCATGACTGATCATGACTGAATAGGATTATTGACTCCGGACATCAAAAGTACTGTCTTTACTTTACTTCTTATACAGAAATAACAAAACACCTTTTGCATAGCCAGACGAGCGATTTATTTACAAAGGAGTGCAGCCAGGATAGAGATACAGGTACAAATTATACGTATACCACATGGTTATGATGCAACAGTTTACAAAAACCATAAGTCTGCACAATTTAACGCGTGAGACTGACCGCCCAGAAAAAACCAGAGACGGTGAACACTGGAAACCTGTGCCCATTTGGCAAGTGTCAGCTCACCACAGAATGTTGGGCCCCATTCTACGCTCGTATTAAATACATTAAAATAAATATTATAACAATATCAATATAAAATTGCTTTAGAGTATACACTTTTTACGGAGATAAACGTACATATGCATTTACATGAAATATCCTAAGCATTACTCTAAAATACAAATATTATCTTCAGAATTTTGATACTTTAAAAAACAACAACAAAAAAAAATACATTTTCTTAATTTATAGCTTTAATAAACGAAATTTAAACGATGTGCACTCCGCGAAACCGTCTGGTAGAATGACCACTGTGTATTATTAATACCAACACGAAAAACTTCGTGTTTAACTGACCATAACTGACCAATAACTATACGCCCCATTGTGTAATATTCGTACCGCTTAAGACAAATATTTCACGCTATACTAACGAAACGCGTGAAATTATTAGTCTTTACTTTACTTCTTATACAGAAATAACAAAACACCTTTTGCATAGCCAGACGAGCGATTTAGAAATACACAAAAAGAGCGGGCTGGGGGAAATGATTTACAAATCTAAAGATTTAGAAACGCTTAACCTCCTCTCCAAGGAGTCGCAAGCGTAGCCATCCTTGCTCGCCTCACTTTTCCAACGACCGTGTCTTTTCCAACACCGATCGTTAACCCCGGCATTCGCCGCGCACGTGGCTCCGCCTGCCCTTAAAGAGTGTATACCGATGTTTGAATCACCAACTACTTCCCTCAGCCTCGAAACTAAACATTCCCGCGTACGCGTATAACTCAGAGGTTTGTCCTTTGAAATAAGCTTACAAATAGCTTTTGATCGTACAACCGGTCTAAACAAAAAACAATCTTTGGAAATTGACAAATTTGCGTATTTCAAATATTTTTGCAGCATATTAAACGGACACGCCGATGAAAAGCCTTTGGATATAACAATTTGGTTTCCTAAACGATATTGGTCTGTTTTACTTTTTCTTATTTCGATGGTAAAATAATCATCATGAAAAACAATATCATTGCATTTTAAATGAATAAGCTCATCAAACCTCAAAAAACCTGAATATGCAACAAGAATCATGCAAAGATCTCTCAAAATCAATACATCTGTGCTACATGCATACATATCACAAAGCTGTTTAATTGAATCAGAACTAATAGGCTCTTTCTTTTGGACTGGTTTAGATAATGTTCTTTTTGCTGTCTCTAACAGATTTACAACAAAAGAGTTATTCGTTGGATCTGGTAAGTTTTTCAAAGAATGAGCCCACTTGATACTATACACTGTTGCACTTATAACAGAACTAGATACGTTTTTGTCTATTAAATCAGTAACGTATAGCGCTACGTGAACCGGCGATGCTGGGATGGGTGATAGTCCTTTATCCTCGATAAACGATTTCCATTTGTTAAAGTAACTTAAGTATTTAGTGTTAGTGTTGTCACTCCTAGATTGCACGAGGTAGTCCGCCATCTTGGATGTGAGGTCACCGAACACGTCATTGCTAACTCCGGACTCCCGTATCTCTCCCTGGATGCATTCCCTCAAGTTTAAGCCTGCACAAACAAAAGATACATGTACATAATCATTCAAAACGCAAGGCTATGAGACTGAAACCTAATGGCCTTCCATCAAAAATACCGTTTTTACCCCTCCCACGGACAGTTAAATGCCCTGGGGGGAATTCAAAGATTTTTGCAACAAATTCCAATTGCTTCCCATGTTTATCAAACAACAATGGCCAAAATGGTGCAGACTTCCATTTAGGAACAACCAACGTCGCTTTGCATTTTTCATTTTTAACTTTAGAAATGCAGTATGTAATCAAACGTGGTGGTGGTACAAGCCAGTTATTCTCCCCTAACCATGGAAAATTAAATGCATCTACACCTGATGTTCCCGGGCACCAGTACTTTGAATAAAACATCTCGCATTTAGCATTATACGAACAAGCAAATCTGTCACAAGTGTGAGGGCCCCACATGCGCTCTAATGCATAAAAAACAAACGGCTCAACCGACCAATCATCACTATCTGTGCATCTGCTCAAGAAATCTGCTTGAACATTTTTACCCCTTGGAACCCATTGGCATTTTAAATTAACGTCATTCTCATTGCATAAATCATCAACTCTTACCGCTATATCATGCAAATAGCATTTCCTACTGCCTGTCTTTAAGATACTACAGACATTTTTGTTATCAGTGTTTACAACAACGTCGTGACCTTCAATGGTTTTCACCGACGAGTGCAATACTCGATATATAGCCTCTAGCTCTCTCCATGTGGAGCTCAACCCACATTCAGTTTCTGACCAACAACCTATGACGTCACTTCCGTCACTATCGGCCAAATAGCCACCAAATCCAGCTCCACTGGCGTCACAAAAGACGACAACCTCTTCATTCTCAGAGGTGACACTATTCTGCGTGCTATCTTTTAGCTTACCTATGTTCAAAGCTCTCAAATGCTTTTCCCAATACAGTAATTCGTCAAAAGCCCTAGAGGTTACCATAACTGGCGAATCCCAACCAGCGCGGTTAATCACGCACTGATACAGCGATCTTGTTCTAAGCCTCACTAAATAACCTACAGCGCTTTGCATGGAAATAATCATACCAACTACCTGTGCAATTGTTCTAGCAGAAAAGCATGTTACACCTTGTGATATGTGACGTAAAATACCCTTTACGGCATTCTCAAAACGGACTACACGCTCCTCTGAGACGTAAAACGTGCCATCACCTGAATTCCACGTGTATCCTAACCAGCTTATACACTGACAAGGCGTCCAAAGGCATTTTTCCTCGGCAATGAGGAAACCGAACTTCGATAAATCGTCGTGTATAAATTTGGACGTTTGCAATGCGTTTTCATACGTACCCGAACCGCACAGTCCGTCATCAAGAAAAACTACAATCCTGATCGCCATAGATCTCCATTTCGCTACCAAAACCCTCAATAATTTAGTAAATATGAAACCTGCCGTCGATAACCCAAAAGCTAAAACATTGTACACAAAATATCTCCTTTGTCCATTAAACTCCCAAGAAAACCCCAAAAATGTTCTATGCTCAGGAAAAATCATAATGTGATGATAAGCCCCTTTTATATCAAAGGAAAACATGTAGTCGCCCTTAGAAAACATTGTTTTTGCTATAGACTGATCTTCGAAACAACATTTGTACTTGAATAAGTCTACGTTTATATGACGACAATCCAGTACTAGTCTTGGCTTACCGGACTTACCGTATGCGACCGTCAGCGGATTTACGACATGGGGTATTTCTGTTACCTCCGAGATACAACCCTTTTCAAGCAAACTTAATATTTCTGTTTCTACAAAAACGGGATTTTCCCTAGCCGACCTATTATTCTGCAAAACAACCCTATCAGGTATATTTCTAAATGGTAGCTTATAGCCTCGTTTAACAACATCCAAAATGTACTCACCAGCACCGGCACTTTCCCAATGCTTGTAACAAGACTCTAACTTACCCACTGGTGTAACTACATTACTCGAATGAGTATAACTCGAGCCCGGTAAAGATTCGAACAACAAAGTGTTACTTGTACTTATCTTATTTTCCTTTCCCGCCATCCCGTTTCCGTTCTCGGGAAGAACCGCCCTACAATCCTTTCGCCAGTGTCCCGGACGACCGCAACGGAAGCAGAGTCCTGGATGACGCGTGGACGTGAGACTGCTACCGGCTGAGCTTGCAGAAACCCCACTGGTTGCGACGGAAGACTGGCCCGCTGTGACACTTGGATACGGAGAATAGCGCTGGGAACGAGTGCGGCGCTCCTGACGTAACTTCCGGTCCGCAGCCACCTGCGCTCGATGAATTTTCTTCTCGTCTTCCGAGTCGTCGGCTAAAGGGTGCGCTTCATACTCGCGCACTACGCGCCAACCGCTATCCGAGGAATCAGCCAATTTAATCAGTTTTTGCCTATGTTCGAGAATGTCAATACCTTCAGTAACTTTTCTTTGCGCAGCGGATAAATCATCTGCAGAACCGCTCAGAAGGGCGTCACGAAGGAAGCCGTCTGCCTCTTTCATCCTCCGGAGGGCCTTGCCATTCGCCTTGTGTTGTTCCTCGTTGCCTTTCTTACGAAACGAATAACTGTCGTTGTTGCTTAGATTTTCTTGAATTGAACTCAATTGTTGCTGAGAAAAATGTTGATTCTCAGTTATCCTCTTTTCAAATGCTTCCAGTTTACTGGTAATAAGAGTCTCTAAGTTCGACAACATTGAATTTTCCGAATTCATAATGCCGATGTACAACCACGTGTTTGCAAAATGTAACGGGTTATAACTAAATTTAAACGATGTGCACTCCGCGAAACCGTCTGGTAGAATGACCACTGTGTATTATTAATACCAACACGAAAAACTTCGTGTTTAACTGACCATAACTGACCAATAACTATACGCCCCATTGTGTAATATTCGTACCGCTTAAGACAAATATTTCACGCTATACTAACGAAACGCGTGAAATTATTAGTAACAACATCGTGATCAAGCGATCAAGTGATAAAGTGATTTAACAGAAAAGTTACAATAACAACGATATTAAAAGTAAGAAAGTAAGAAAGAGAGAAAAGTGTAGAAGTACTTTGAGTCTTTGAATCTTTATAGCTTACCTTAAACAACAAAAATCTTGAATAATACATTACAAAGCAAATAAAACATAGAGTATGAACTAGAGTATACAATACATATGACTATAAATAAATAATGAGTCAAGATAAACGGAAAAGATCTTCTACAGGTAGTGAATTAGATACCAGCTTAACACAAGACAATAGCACATATACGTTAGACAATATAACAGAAACAGAAAACCAAAGCACAGAGAAAACTAAGAAAAAGAGCAAAAGTAGTAAAAAAGCAAAGTTGCAAAAACCAGTAGATAAAGAACAGAGAACGATGGCTGAATTTTTGACAGAAAAGAGTAATCCTGACAGAATTGAATTGAATATATCAAAGAAGCTTGATGAGATTGATGAAAAACTGAAATGTGTTCTTACTAAAAGTGACAAGTCATTCATTAAACAAATAATACAAGACACAGTAGAAGAGATGAAAGATAAAATCATTAGCTCTGTTGTTCGTAGAATTGAAATTTTGGAAGGCGAAATACATGAAATGGCTACAGAAAATAAGAAGTTAACTGAAGAATTAGCAAACCAAAGAAAAGAAAACGAAATGTTTTCTGAGCAATATAACAAACTACAGAATCAAGTTATAATAGAAAACGAAAGCCTTAAAGAAGCATTAAATGATACTCAGCAATATAGTAGAGCAAACAATGTGCGAGTAAACGGTATTATAAACGACCGTGAAAATCAATCTGCAGACGAAGCTACAAATGCTGTCATAAAAATATTCAACAAACACATGAACATGGACCTCTCCGTTGATGACATCGATATAGCACATAGAATTGGTCCTTACAAAGATGGAAAAAATCGACCAATAATAGTTAAGTTTCTTCAACGTAGAACAAAATTTGAAGTGATAAAAAGAATCCCTAGTTTAATTAAAGCGAAAACAGGAATTTACATTAACGAAGATTTAACTCCTTTGAACAACGAAGTGCTGTCCTCTCTTAGACTGAAAGCAAAAGACAGAATTGCAGGCTGTTGGTCAGTGCAAGGGAAAATCTACGCAAAGTTTATTACAGAAAAGGGCCAAAATGGTGAACCCGACAAATACAACACTGAACGAATACGTTACAAAGACTTCAATACATGGCTCAAATTGCCGTGGCCAAAGAAGCAAACTTTATCGGAGCCTCAAGTGAAAAAGTAGACAAAAATACAAAACAGGCACAATTACAATTAGTTTTGGTTAAATGTTCAGTTTATTGGTTTACAAACTAAAAAATCAATAAATAGTATGGGCTCAGTTAACTAGATTAGGACTCATCTGCGTGGTGTGTGAACTGAACAATCGCAAAACAATACAAGTTCATTGACTTAAGTTACACGTTCGGTGTTCAAAAAACACAAACGTGTATGGTTCATGGTAGTTAAATTTTGCGACATATTGCATGTAACAGGTTTTTTATCACCTCAAATATCCAGTGTATTAAAACAAATACAGTAAACAGTAAAACTACTATGGTATCATATAGTTTCGCGGGACGTATTTGACCTTAGCCATCAATATACTAACTCGCCGAAGAGTTAGCTAGCGCTATTGTATCACTGTATAATATTTTATAAGACACAAACTGTCTTAGCGCGAAGTACACGAAAATGCTTTACCCGCATACCGAGGATTGCATGCGGGACTGTCGTAACTGCATTGAAATAAACATGGAGTTGCGACAGTCTTGCGTGCGACCTTCGATATGATTAAAATGATACCACAGTGGTTTATTAATTTACTATGTTATAAAAATAAACATAATAATTCATTTTCCAAAATGTGCTTTAACTATTATTCTTATATGTTGCTTAAAATGAACAGATTGTATACATGTATACACGGTAATTAGTTTTCTTTTGAAAATGCTTTATATTGTCTGAAATATAGGTTTTACCAACATTTATAAAAAAGATGCAGCTGCTTTTTTCCTGTCCTGTTGTTTTTCTTGTGTTTTGTTTTATTTTTAATTTGTGCACGTATATAATATTTCAAAACTTAAAACACTAAAGCTGTTAATATTTTCATCTTTATTTGATTTATCTTTTGGCTTGAAAGTAAATAGTATTTTAAAAACGTAAAATTACAAAAATGCTGCGAATACTTTTTATTCAAATTTATTTGATTTATCTTCTGGCTTTAAAGTGCATAATGAAGTATTCGATCTCCATGCACAACGTCGCGATAAGTGAATTCTAAACAAATATAGACTGTTAGATGAACTTAAACACTTTCTTCTCTTTTCCGAATTGATAGATAAATAAACATAAATATCATAAAAATCTGATCTCTGAAAATATATTTAATACTTAATATATGTCTTTAAACATAAAAATATATGTAATTATTGATTCTTTGGTAAAACAAAAATCTTCATTTTTGTTTTGAAATTATTTTGGATATTGTATGTTCTTTTTTTTTTTTCGTGGAATTTTTTTTCCCCTTTTTATGTTAACATTTTTTATTTTTACTTTGTATTACTTTAAATGGACCATTTCCGTCACTCAACAACGTGTAATGTTACAATTTAGATATTGGATATGTAGAATCTCTGTCTTTGAGCATGGCTAACAAAATATGCACTTTTAATGTCAAAGGACTTAGAGAAACTTCAAAACGTAAACATATTTTTAACTGGCTTCGAGAAAATAAATATGATATATGTTTTTTACAAGAACTACATTGCATTAATTCAGATAGCAGAAAATGGGAAATAGAATGGGGAGCACAACTATATATTAGCGGTAATAGTACAAACAGTTTAGGCATAGGCATTTTATTAAACAATACGGTCAAAGTAATTAAACATGAAGAGTTAATTAAAGGTAGGTTGCAAGCTCTTACTATAGAAATAAATGAAAGTGAAATAATTCTCATAAATATATATGGCCCAAATAATGACGACGTAATAATTTTTGATACAATAGAACAATTTATTAATATCAATATTGACAAATCAATAATTGTTGGTGGCGATTTTAACACAGTAATTGACATTGATATAGATAAGAAAAATGGAAGTAAAATTACAAAACAAAAGTGTAGGTCAAAAATACAAAAACTTATAGAAAGCTTTGATTTAAACGATATTTGGCGCGTCAAAAACCAGAAAACAAAGCAATATACTTGGCACTCAAATCACAAACCACCAATTTTTTGCAGACTTGACTATTTCCTAATATCCGCAAACTTAACAAATAGTATTATTGATTGTAAAATAACAACAGGAATTCGATCAGATCACTCCATTGTTTTCTTTTCGATAGATCTATCAACTCAACCTAGAGGTCGGGGCTATTTTAAATTAAACAACTCAGTAATTTTTGATACTGAATATCAAAACATAATTAAGGAAAACATTAACGAAATTGTAAGATTCAACTCTGAAACCACTCCAAATATTTTGTGGGAATTAATTAAAGGTCGCATTAGAGAAACCACAATAAAGTATTGCTCGGAAAAAAAGAAAAAAGAAAATGATATTGTTAAACAACTTACACGCGAAGTAGATGATTTAGAAAATAACTTTATAACAAATTGTACAGATGAAACAAATAAATTAATAGAAGATAAAAAGGCAAAACTTGATAATATATCTTTAAAAAACGCGAAAGGATTTTATATAAGATCAAGAGCTGAATATATTGAAGGAATGGAAAAAAATAGTAAATACTTTGCAAATTTGGAAAAAAAGAAAAGTGAATCAAAAGTTATTAAAAGACTAATGGTTAATACAAAAGAAGTAATAAATAAAGAAGAAATCTTAAAAGAAACGAAAAACTTTTTTCAAAATTTATACAGTAAATCTGCAGAAAAACAAAGCAATTATATTTTTTTCCCAAACGATAATACAGTTAAATTAAATAATATTCAAAAACAATCATGCGAAGGGTTAATTACCGAAGATGAATGCGCGAAAGCACTTAAAGATATGCAAAATAATAAAAGCCCTGGTTCTGATGGATTAACTGTGGAGTTCTATAAAATATTCTGGAATGATATAAAAAAATATTTTATTAATTCTATTAATTTTTCTTACGAAATAGGGCAATTGACCGATCTTCAGAAACAAAGTATTATCACCTTAATTCCTAAAAAGGATAAAGACTTAACAATTTTAAGTAATTGGAGACCTATATCGCTTTTAAATGTAGATTATAAAATAGCCACAAAAAGTATAGCAAATAGACTTAAACCAATATTGTCATATGTTATTCATAATTCACAAACAGGCTTTATTCCAGGAAGACAAATTGGTGAAAACATAAGAACAATTTATGAAACAATTGATAAACTTAATGAAGATAATAAACCTGGTCTTATATTTTTTGCTGATTTTGAAAAGGCATTCGACAGTCTCGATCATAATTTTATTATGAAAACACTGGACTACTTTGAGTTTGGTGATTCTTTAAAAAAATGGATAACAACTTTTTATAATGACATAAAATCCTGTGTCACGAATAACGGCTACCTGTCAGATTTTTTCCCAGTCACACGCGGCGTAAGACAGGGATGTCCCCTATCCCCTTATATATTCATAATCGCTATCGAAATTTTATCTTTAGCTGTAAGAAATGAAAAAAACATTAAAGGTGTAAACGTCTACAATGAAGAAATTAAAAATGCGCTATTTGCTGATGATGCCACATTTGTTTTAGATGGTTCTGAAAATTCATTTAATTCTTTAGTCTACGTTCTTGAAGAATTTGAAAAATTATCCGGTTTAAAATTAAATAGAAGCAAGTCAACTGTATTAAGAATAGGCTCATTAAAACACACAGACAAAATATTTTGCAAGATGAAAAACTTTAACTGGACTTCGGAAGAAGCTAGTACTCTGGGTATTGTTTTCACAAACGAAAAATGCTACAGAATTGAGAAAAACTATAAACCAAAATTTAACGAACTATTCGCTTGTCTTGAAAAATGGAAGAAACACAAATTGTCTCTCATTGGTAAAATAACTGTCATTAAAACGTTTGCTCTATCGAAAATCATATACCCCTTAACAGTCCTTGAAAATCCACCAAACTCGTATTTAACAGAACTGACAGGAAAACTATTTGCTTTTCTTTGGGATGGAAAGCCAGACAAGATATCTAGAAACATTCTTAAAAAAGAATATGAAGATGGTGGTCTTAGGATGATTGATGTTAATTCTTTTGTTAATGCTCTAAAAGCTAATTGGGTTAAAAAACTTATAGACCCAGAAAATAAAGGTCAGTGGAAGGCATTCTACAAATCTGAATTCAATAAACTAGGGGGAAAGTTATTTCTTGAATGTAATATAAGTGATAAAGACGTTCCATTTCTAGTTAAAAACACATTTCTTCAGGAAATTTTATCAAGTTGGGCAAAAGCTAATTACACTGAAAATATTTTTTCTATTATACATGAAATATTGTGGCACAACTCAAACATTAAAGTAAATAATAAAACTGTGTTCTTCCAAAAATGGTATAATAATGGCATAAAAAATATTGGCGACATTTATGATAGTGTAAACAACTCTTTTCTTACATTCGAGCAGGTAAAACAAACATTTAGTCTCGAAAATTCAGAACACTTAAGGTTTTTCTCCTTGATAGCCAGCATTAAAAAGAATTGGAGAAATCGAATTAAAACTGAAAGAAAAAATTCCAATGATTTTCAAGCAAATATATTTCCGTTATTAAATATTGACAAAGTTATCAAGTTCAAAAAAACAAGTAAATTTATTTACAACATACTTTTACAAAAAAATAAACAAGATCCAAGCAAATCAGAAGAACGCTGGAACAGCGAATTTGATATTCTAAACTGGAAAAGCATATATATGATACCCTTCACATGCACCATTGACACAAGTCTTAGAGCCTTTCAATACAAGTTCTTGATGAGGATATTACCTACTAATAGCTTCTTAGAAAAATGCAACTTAGCTTCTTCAAGTTTGTGTGATTTTTGTAATATGCATACAGAAACAATTAAACATTTGTTTTGGGACTGTCAACATGTGCAAGCCTTTTGGGCACCTTTTAACAACCTCATTCAAAGTTACTTTACAGATTTCAGGATAACTTATTTATCCATATGCTTTGGGGTACAGGAAAACATAAATAACAATTTATTAATCAACTTTTGCATATTGTTGGCAAAACAGTTTATATTTAAATCAAAATATAAAAATATTACACCTTCTTTTGAATCATACAAAAAGTTGGTGAACAAAACAAGAATATTAGAAAAAGTTATAGCATGTAAGAAAAACAAACTACAAAGTCATAATATGAAATGGGGTCCTTTAAACTTTGAATTATAAGTAGGATATAGGAACGGAAATGGTTCAATATATCAACATCTATCTATTCTAAAATTCTTTAAAATTTATCATTCGGCCTTATTCGGTTTTGATTTTTTATTTTGTCTTTTTTCTATTTTTTTTTAAATTAAAACCATTGTTAATGAAGTTAGCAATTTGTTTTGCCACCTATTTATATATAAGATGTTCTAACCTTAATACTGTTACATAAATTTAGTCATATATTGTTGAACATGTATTTATAAATATGTATTTTGTATGATAACAATGGAAAAATAAACGGGTTGTAGTGATACAACTCAAATAAAAAAAAAAAGAATAAAGTAGTCGAAGTTTTCATGAAACTTTTTACATTATTCTTCACAGAAAATAATAATGAACCTAAAAAGTTCAAAATTCATACAATGGATAAAATATTCTTTGTAATAGGTATAATGTACAATAAGTCACATAAACATTTATTGATTTAAGAATGTATACAGAAAATATCATGTTTGAAGTTTATTTTTGTGCATGCTAGATATTTTCTGACAGCTGTGGAATGACTTGTCCATCACAAAGAAAGTTAAATCTGTCTATCAAGAATAGCCACATTCAGAAAAATGAATCTCCCGACATATCCAAAATGTAGAGTAGAGAAAAAGAGCATGTGTTTGTTATATGGTCAAATTGAGAAAGACACCACAAACAATTAACAATGAGCATCAAACAATTTACGAAAAAACGAGTACAAATTTTGTTTGGTGAATTAACTCCAACCCACCCTGTGCTCAACAATATATGCTAAAACGCACACAAACACACCCTATAAGTAGCTAATGGCCGTCTCGAGCGAAATGGGAGGTACTCAAGGACCTTACTGAGACCAAACTGAGACCAGGCCTAAATAATATAAAACTGAGAATGGAGACGTCTCAATTTCAGATAATCAGATGCTTGAGATTTGAGACTGGTTTCAAATTTCAGATTTTATAATCTTCAGCCCAGAGCACCTGGAGATAAATCAGCAAGAATAATAGAATCTGATCCGACTTTAGCCTGATCGACTATGTTCTTATTCTAGTTTAACCAAAAAAACTATATGTAGTCTTAAAGTGTTTATAGAAAACAGGGGTTATTTCACAATATTCGTTCAGAACTACATTAATCCACCAACTTTATGGATGCTTTTGAACAACAAAAGTGAGGATCTTTTGCCATACGGAGGTACATACAAATATTATAGTGGATGAAAATTCCTTTGAGCAAAGCCATTTTGTTTATACAATGAGTATTTATTCAATACGAAAGATTTTTTTGTTTTATCATTTCCTAAAAGTTTTAAAACGCAACATCATATAGCTTATTCTAACATTTTGTAAAAGTAGTCGTGTCAACTTTAAATATACTTACCCAGCGGAAGGTATCTGCTGTGAGTATTTTGTGTATCAGAACAACACAGACCATCTTGGCATGTTTCTTTATCTCCACATTTTGAGCATTTAGCACCATACCAAAAAGGATACTGTCCGTAGTAATTACCTCTGAAAATATACGTCAACACTTCTTATTTTGGATTGTAAAACATGTTTGTTATTCGATCTAATAAATCCAATCTTAATTTATGTGAACTTCTGAATTTTCTAAGTGACCCATCAATAAACAATTAAGTGCAAGCTGTGTTTAAACATTGGATTTTGGCATTTGCTCTGTTGAATGTTTCAATAACTGAAGCGAACAATTATAAAATCTTCCTATAGCTTGCTTAAAAGTTTTTAAAAAAAAGTAAAGTAGTGTTTAATAAACCTTCTAATAATCATGATGCAAAATAAAATTAGCTTTGCCTTCTGAATGTGGCATTTCCTGATACGCGTATTTTACTTTTTTACTATTTCATAAATACCTCTACTGTGTAATTTTCTCTGTAAATGACAGGTTCTTTACTTACCACCGGTTTTAATCAAAATTGTTGCAAAATTGAAATTGCCTGGCGTGCATCCGACCGAAATAGATAGAAACTAAACTCGTGGTTCTAATAAATAAATTATTTTTAATTTTTGATTTTAACTTCATTTCTTTACAACGATTGTGAAACAAGTTATCTTGGAGTTGAAGGTTATAAAACTGAGATTTGAAACCAGTCTCAAATCTCAAGCATCTGATTGGCTGAAATGGCGACTGGTCGCCATTTCAGCCAATCAGATGCATGAGATTTGAGACTGGTTTCCATGCTCAGTTTTATAACCTTGGGCACAGCTCATATTAATCATTCTCGATGACTTTGGCTAATATAATTAAACTGAAATCAAAGGCCAATCTCAAATCTTAAGCATCTGATTAAGTGAAATGAAAACTTATATTGAGCCTATCAGTCGAACCGACTTTGTATCGGGTAAATTACAGAAGAGTCTCATCTCTAGTGCAATTCGAACCCGCAATCACCGGATCAGAGTCCGACGCTCCACCACTAGCCATAATTCCTTCACAAACCATAACGCGTATATTATCTCATTTTATACAGTTTTAATACATTATGTGAAAACTACATAATGTCATACAAATCCTAACAGCTGTTGCCAAGTCGACGCTTTATTTAGTGATTTTATGAACTAGTATGAAACGAAACTGAGTTTAAAAGAGACACTTAAAAGACATTTCTTCTTAACTTTATTGGATAGCTTTCAATTTAATTTCAACCGCAAGCCCTGTGAGACTTTGAATTACGTATCATATATTGGAATCAATAGATGAAATAAGTCAAAAATGAAGAATGATATGAAATCGTTGGCTTGTCTGGATGCTCGCTATAATGATTGTTCATATGTTGTAATCACTGGTAACCGCAAAAACAATCTTCGCCTTTAACTTAAAAGATATTTGCCATTTTACCTGGTAGAGAAATTACTTCGGTTTTCAGTTATTGAAATTTATCAAAGAATTATGTAATATTATGAGTAGTAAACACTGTATGTCAACTAGAAGGGAAGCAAAAGTACAAGAAGTTCGTGATACAGACAAAACAGTTGTTCAAGCTTTCCAGGGCAGTGACTAAAAAGATGGAAATGGAACTTCAAAAGTATCAAATACGACACAAATGTAGATACTGCAGAATTGGTTGGATTATGCCTGTTCTTGTGTGCTGTAATGAAAATCCAATTTACTGGTGTTGAGGACAACTCAATATTAAAACCACTGAACATTTAATGCGGCAGTTTCTTGACATTTTCATGGTAAGCAGTGTATGATATATGTTTTAATGATACCTCGTTGTTAAACAAGTTTTACAGTTGGAACTTCGTTTTAGAACCGTGAAACCACTGGCTTAAACCATGAAAACATTGAAAGACACCTAAATATTTATAATAATTTGAATCTTTCCTTACCGTTTCTCATCTACCTAGATATGTCACGTATCTTGAATGAACGAACATGTATAAATGCAAATGATAAAAAGCAGAAATATTTAAAACGGAAAAAAAACATACGAGATCATGTATAAATGCATATAAACAAAAATCTTGTAACACATGGTAACTGGCATTAAATCTGTAAACGGATATAAACACGCGAAACACGTATAGAAAGAAATAAAAAAAGTTAGAACTTGTCTACAAGCTCTAAATAATGTGTTTTGTGTTAGTCGAGTCTTCCAAATATTTATTGCAAACATTAAATAGGATAAATAATGTGCAAAGCGGGTATATGATTATCTTAAAATATACCCTACAGCCCGTTTTTTTGCAATATAGACTTATACCTTAATATTTTAGACAGTTTGTAAAAGTATCAATACACTTGGACCACATGAAATCCCTAGATATGCAGTTTTGATTGACAATATTGATTATAACTGCTGGTAACATTCACGGGTCCAAGAGTGTTGAGTTTTCTTATGTTTTTTATGTCTTTTTAAGTGTGTGCTAAAACTGCCTGAATATGATGTATTATAAGATTATTTGATAAACATCTTGCATATCATTTTGACAAAATAATAATTGAAATGGAAAGTTTAAAGATTGATCTATAGATTAACAACACAATTATAGATTGACATTAAGTGTTAAATTTTAAGTTTTAACCCAATAATTATGCTTCTGCGTCTCACCGTACGTACCCCATCAATTCTTTTTCAATATAACAACATGGCAACAATCCGTACATAAAACGTCCATACATAAAACGTGTGCATTCTTACGTATTGGTAGTATCGGATGGCTGCGTTTTATCATATGACCTTCCCTGCTTTCCCTTCAGATAACAACATTAAAATACATCTGTACTTGCCATTGTACTCTAATCGATAAAAAAAGAAAAGGGTTCAAATCTCACTGACACCAAAATGCAGTTCAGTAAAACTTTGCCCAAATAAATGTTATTAATGTATCTCTATTCTACATAAGAAAAGTTAGAACAGTTGAGAAAAATAGCTAGATCAAAAACATCCTTAAAATTCGATTTACATGTAAACACAGAAAATTACTTAGCAACGCTAAACATCATCTTAAATGCCCACATGAGTTCTATGCACACAAATAACATTAATTTATGCTATGTTTTATAAAACTGCATTTTGCCTTTGGAGATTTGATATATGACTTTTATTGATGACATTACAATAACAAGTGTAGTAGTACCTTAAGGTATTGTTTACTTTGAGCCTATATGTATATTAATATAGAGCACGAAAACAAAAAGTTCGTGACTGAACACAAGGTCGTGACTGAAAACTATTCCAGTGATCATGACAAACAATACTCACAGGAGACCTTGGGTATCGGTTTTCATTTATCCAAACATTACCTTTTGATACTCAAACTAATGCATTTGAATAATTATATTTCCCACAATACGTCAAAGACTATTTGATTTCAGAATGAATAATTCATTATATGCAAAGTCGACAATTCGCTATTTTTCCTCAATCCAAAGCTTTGTTTTAGGAAAATGTGAAACGTTTCAATGATATATATGGCTTTTTTGTCATAGCTTCAAAATACAAAGTTTAGCTAAGTACATTTTTGGAACCTTTTCATCGTTTTGTTACTTGAATAGTGTTTTAATGTTATTATTTCGAACTGTTCATAGATTAACATCTCAGTAATCGAAATTGTTTTTCATTAACAATTATAAATACAATATTTTACAGAAACATATTGAATAGCATTGTAGTAGCAATAAGCAATTTTATATTTTATGAAACATTTTGACCAAAAAAGTGAAATATGCATATCAGGGATGGCCACATCCAGCAGACACAGCCTCCCCACACAGCCAAACAGTAGAACAATAGTCTACATGGCTCCTAGGTTCTTTAAATGGCTAGTAAAGTATTTCAAACAATGTGCGCTTGAAGAAACAAAAGTCTTAAAATTTTAAAATCCGTAACAGTATTTTTAAAGTGAAAAGTAGTGTGTGTCTCACAATATGTATGATAAAATTAAATAAAATTAGCTGTTAACCACTTATAGGACATCTTGTGTAAAAATATGAATGTTCATAAGAAATTATCAGATTATTTTTTATTGTTCATTAAGTATGAAAAAGACAAGAACCAAACTATAGTTGAAAAGGGTCAAAATTAAAGGCAGCATACATTTTTTGGAATATTATACATACGGAGGATTGTAGAAGCAGACGAGGAAATGTGCGTTTCTGATAGCTTGTCCTGAAGTACTGAGAGAACTGCAGATACTGTATGCACAGCCGACCCTGCTAGTCTTTGCCCATACCATCTGCAAAAAAACATGTATTTACAGTTAAAATAATATAATATCAATAACTTAATATTAAAAAATAATCTTTGTGCCAAAGATTGGCGATAAAGAAAGGTGAAATATGCATACCAGGAATCGCCACATTCAGAAAAAACAGCCTCCCCACACAGTCAAGAAGAAGAGAGGGAGAGAGCATGGTTAATAAAATGATCAGTTTCAAAAGACACCACTAACAATAAACAAAAATGAGAACCCGAGGGGTTACCGCCTTGGAACGGTCAGTGACAAATCAAATAGCCACCGGGGGTTTAAACCAGGTTCTAGGGTGCACCAACCTCACACTTGCCCCAACAGGTTCTCATATCACAAAACAAATACACGTTGTCTTGGTGAAACAACTCCAACCCACTTATTGGCTCAACTATGTTGCATGCAAAAGCACACAAACATATAAAACATAAGAATCTAATAGCATTGAAAAGCCAAAGGGCGGGTACTCAATGATCTTACAGAGACCAGAGCTCATGGAGTAAAATCAGCAAGAAGTGGAATTTGATTACAATGTTCTGTTTCAAAGTTTGAAAAAAAAATAAATGCCCGTTTTTTAGAAAATAAACGAGATTATTTAAAGAGTTTCTTATAAACAGGATTAATTGCAGTGAAATAAATTCAAGTCTTAAAGATTAATGACTGAAAGAGCATGGGTGTTATTGTATCGTAACAAGATATGACCGAACCTCATCAGATGTTAGTAGTCGTAATTATCGAGGTTGAGGTGACTGTAATTTTACACATTGAAATATTTCTAATCATTGAACAGCGTTTAAATATCTAGAAACGTCATTGTCCTAAGTATCATTATTAATTCTTTTAAGAAGCAAATGTCAAGTAAATATTTATTGGCATTATACATGTTCGTAACCATACCAACTAGAGATAAAAAAAAGAATACACTAAATGTATGAATCAGCAAAACAATCCAAAAAGATAGACTATATTGTCACTGTATTAAAAGTTAATGGATTTTGACCTTAAAATACTTCTTCTGTATAAATTTTTGATGTTTTTAAAAGTTTCTCCTTTTTAAATCCAAACGTTTGCTCGACAATGATATTAGCTTCAATGATGTTGAGCCGATGGGTGGGTTGGAGTTGGAGTTATTTCACCAAGACAATTTGTACTTGTTTTGTGATATGAGAACCTGCTGGGGCAAGTGTGAGGTTGGTGCACCCTAGAACCTGGTTTAAACCCCCAGTGGCAATTTGTTTGCCACTTACCGTTCCAAGGCGGTAACCCGTCTGGTTCTCACTTTCGTTATTTGTTTGTGGCGTCCATTTTGAACTGATTATTGTAAAACCATGCTCCCTTTTCCTCTCTACTTTTTGGCTGTGTGGGGAGGCTGTGTACGCTGGATGTGGCCATTCCTGATATGCATATTTCATTTTTTTTTCTCATGTTTTATACGCTTATGTATTCTTGCCTGCAACATTGTCAAATACATTGGTGAGTTTGAGCTAAGTTCACTTTGACAACTTGTACTTGTTTGTACTAGTGAGAACCTGCTGGGGCAAATGTGAGAATGGTACATACTTGAACTTGGTTTAAATCCCCTCGAATCAAATTGTTTTTTAAATAAAATAACCCCTGAGCCTGTCGTTCGTCACATAAATCATTCTTGTTTTTTATTATTTATTTTTATTTAAAGATATACATTATATAATAAACAAGAATAATATGTAAAAAAGTGAAATATGCATATCAGGAATAGCTACAATCACAGCCTCTCCAAGCAGCAAAGAAAAAGGCGGAGATGAGGGCATGTGTTTATTACAATATTAATTTCAAATAAACACCATAAACAATTTACAAAAAAGAGAACCCATGGGTCAGTGGCAAAAACAATAAGCCACTGGAGGTTTAAACCAGGTTCTAGGGGGCACCAACCTCACAATTGCCCCAACAGGTTCTCATATCAACAAACAAGTATAAGTTGCCTCATATCAACAAACAAATATAAGTTGTCTTGGTGAAATAACTCCAACCCACCCATCAGCTTAACAATGGTGCACGCAAAAGCACACAAACATGCATAACATAAGAAGCTAACAGCATTGCAAAACGAAAGGGGCGAGTAATCAATGATCTTACCGTAGACAAGAGCCCCTGGAGTCAAATTATCAAGAACACGATGACAGGGATAAAAACAAATCGAGCTCCTAGGTTCTTTAAAAAAAGATTTCCCCATAAACCTTCATAAACTCTCAAACCTCTGCCACAGTCGTGCCACCGAAGAGGTGCGCATAATTGTCAACTGTATATGGGTTTATCACCAGACCTCAAAAGCGCTGAAGAATATCATTTTGGTAACCTTTCTTTTTAAACGGGATAAATAAACATTGCCTTTTCTTTTCTTAAGTTTATAAAATAAATCTCCATAAAAAAACTGGCTGTGAAATACCTTTTTGCAAAGGCGATTTTAAACTGCAACTGTTACTGTATTTTTTTTTATTAAATCTGGGTATCGGCGATAAAACTTGCAAAAGTTTTTTCTTAATTTATGATACCGATAACCTTGCTTCAAAAGTTTTTCTGTCATGCAATGATAACTTTCATTCAAATCATTAACATTATTGCAAGCTTTAGAAAAGCAAACAAGCTGTGAGATATAAACCCCGTGAGATGTTGCACGAGTAACATCACCGTCTAAAAACAGAAATATACTATATTAAAATTAAAATCGTCTCTTTTCTCATATACTTTAGAAGTCATGTATCCATTTAAAATAGAAAGATAAAGATCAAGAAAGTTTGCTTTCTTATCTGAAATGTTTGCTTGATTAAGTTTTAGTTCATGAGGGTAAATTTTATTAACCAGAGATAGGAAATGGTTATTATGTATATTCAAAAAATCATCATCAAGGTACCTCGAGGTGTTGTCAAAGGCTGTATTAAAATCACCTGGATGTTCGGTGGAAAGAGTTAACAAGGAAAACTATGTAGCATGCAAAACAACATTTTGCTTTAAAACAATCATGGTGTAAAATATCCTAGATCTGAATCTGAGGCACGCCACGAGAAAAGGTACCTTCGGGTCATTTTTTTGCATTTTTGTTGTTACTATAATATAGGGCACGACAAATCCATTGTCCGGTTCCCGCGGGCTACCGCATTCGACCCTGCGGACTACCAAAAAAATCCAGCGAGTGCCCGCCGGGCCACCTTAAAATTCCCATATTGGTTGCCCGGCAAATCATCAATTCCAATAAACAGGAAACGTTATGACACTCCACTGTAAAACACGCGCGAGTAAATATCGATTTCGTCACCTTTGACCTCTCGCTGTCAGTCTCGCACGCTCAGCTATGTATTTAACCGAGCGCGAGGAAACGGCGAGATTATGCGGTACTTTAATGTGTTTTGATTAGATCATCAATCTGCCAATTTTAAAAACAACCTGTTGATGGCAACTTTCACAGTTTCGGCTACCTAATTTACGACAGATCAAAGGTGTAATTGGTTAGTATGTCAGTTGATTGAGGATGATTGGGTTAATTATTACGTAGGTGAGAAAAGCAATGGTCGGTGAGGAGATGAAACGTTTCATAATAGAACAGTTCTATAAAATTATATTATCATAAAAATAACGTGTTATAAATGATTTTTTTTAGTTGGATTTGTATTTTGTTAATGGAAAATGGATCGTTTTGTCATCAGAAGGCAAGCTAAATTGTTAAATTTTCTTGCCAAATACCGGTCTTGGGATTTTTACATAAAATATCATAAAAATTAATTTTAAAGAAGTATTTTTCATACAGTAGGCCAGTTGAGTTTCTGTTTCTAATTTTATTTTAATCATATTGATTTAAAATAGATTATATTCAAGCATGGTGTTTTATGAAAGATAACAGGCATGGTGTTTTATGAAAGATAACAGAAAAGGCTAGATAAATTAAAAATCTGATGTTGTTTAAGGAGTTTCAGGGGCAGACAGAGTGATAAACTATTAAATTCAAATATTATGTATTTCTTTTTTTTTATCCAAAGACAGGAATGAATTTGAATATTTGATATGATCATGCTAGAAACTTTTATTTAGAAACTGGATTGATAAAGGGTTAATAAAAGAGTAGAGATATAATGAAATTATTTCTATTTAGGAAAGAGAGTGAGTCTTCGACTCAAAACCTATCATCAAATCACAGCCAGCAGTCAACTCCCAAATCAGTGAAGAGAAAACTAGATGATAAAATCACATCGACGCCCAAACGACCCAAATTCTCTGACAAAGAATATGACAAGAATCAACGGGTTCGAACATTTGAAGTCAGCTGGCTTACTTCATATCTCTGGGTGAAACATGATCCCGGAAGTGGAGCAGAGGATGACATGGGATTTATGTATTGTAATAAAGTAAATAAATAAAAGTAAATAATCTAAGAGGTGTTTTAATATTGACTGGTAATCCAAACCACCCCATCCTTGTTGTAATGTGTATATATCTAAGGTAATAAATACGCAACCGAAAAGTCAGGGCTACCAAGCAAAAATCCTGGTAGCCCAGTGGGCTACCAAGTAATTTCAGGATTTGTCGTGCCCTAAGACTATATATACACGTCGTCGGGGATTGTACGAAATGAGAGATGCGTTGAATTTATAATCTTTATTCTTTCCGCTACCAGTATGACAGCGAAAACGTTAAACGATTCTCATATATTAGTGTTTTCCCCTTTTTGTGTAAACGTGTAGTTTAAAATTATAAATCAAAGCTCAGTTACTAATGTTTGTTTTGAATAATATGTGAAAATAAATTACGTCAGCCGACGTCGCATTACGTCGCGCCAAAAACAACAACGTGACGTTTCGAACAAAAACAATATGAGAGAGACACGAAATATTTAATAATGAAAACGTTAAATTAATATGTTCTAAGTAAAGAAACAAATAAATTATATTTACTAAAATAAATTACTGAATTACTACATAAATTCGGAGGAAGAATTTAACACTCCCCTCCATGAAATAACCACTATTTCATTAAGTATGTAAATAAAGCACAATAAACTTAACTATGATATATGTCATGACTACAATAATCACATTGTTCACATTTCAAGGTTATTCAGTATTCTAGCAAACATAATTTTGTTATAGGCTTGACGGAAACTGAACCCCGTGTCCTGACCACACAGCTACGTACATGACCATCCCTCCCCACATTGACCTTGACTACCCGACCTAAAGGCCACTGTCCCCTGGGAGTAATGTCGTCAGCTACCAGCACGAGATCTCCTTCCCGTATGTCTCTGGTTATGCGATGCCACTTCTGTCGGGCTTGAAGTGATGGTAAATACTCGCGAGTCCAACGTCTCCAAAATATATCCGCCATGTATTGGACCTGCCTCCACCATCGTTTCGCATACTGATCTTCTTTTCTAAACACCCCAGGCGGAACGCTTGAATTTGATCTCATCAAAAGAAGCATACTTGGACTCAAGGCTTGTGGGTCATTTGGATCATTGCTCACTTGAGTTATAGGCCTGTCATTCATTATTTTCTCTGTTTCTGTCATCAGGGTGACGAGTTGATCGTCGTTTACCTATTGTTCGGTTGTGAGTGCTTTCAAAATCGCACGTGCCGACCTGATTAAGCGTTCCCATGCTCCACCGCGATGACTTGAGTATGGCGGGTTAAACTTCCATTAAATTTCTCTTTGAGTCATGCATTTTCCAATATTTATTTGATTCCATTCTTGTAATGATCTGCGTAGTTCTCGATCGCCACCAACTAGATTAGTCCCATTATCACTGAACACCTTTTCTGGTGTTCCACGTCTATTCACGAATCGCTGAAACGCGCTTAAAAATGAATCCGTGGTCAAACTTTGGGCAATTTCAAAATGGATTGCTCTGGTAGTCAGGAACGTGAAAATCACCCCGTATCGCTTAACAATAGAACGACCCTGCTTAACGTTCAATGGTCCAAAGTAGTCTATCCCAACGAATGTAAACGGTGGCCTATCGGGTGTCGTCTGCTCCTCCAGCAATGGCGCCATCTGTTGGGAAAGGAGCGGGCTGTTTTGCTTCTGACAAATCAAACAATGCCGTATCACCCTTTTCACCGTACTAGGCCCTTGTAATATCCAGTACTTCTCCCTCATCTTCGCCAGCACTTGTTGTGTTCCAATATGTCCATTTTCCTTGTGGTAATATTCAATAATAAGCTTGGTCACGTGACTTCTGCTAGCAAGAATAATTGGGTAGTTGTGTTCTCTCAGAATAAGCTGCCTACCCCCCACGCGTACTAGTTCGTGGTTTATAACTGGATTTAAAGACACTAACTTGCTATCTTTCTTCACAGGCTTACCTTTCTTCAAAGCACGAAGTTCTTCTGGGAAGTATAAAATTTGTTCATATTCTAATATGGCAGTTGTGGCATTCCGTAGTTCACTTACCGATATCTCGCCTCGGTGCAAATCAACATTGTGTCCCAGGTAACTATTCCTGCAATACCGTTGAAACCGTACGAGCCAAGCACATGCACGCTGTAATTTATTCCAATCCGAGTATCTGCATATGATATTACTGAATGTGTTGTTTGTCACCACAGCTGTGACCATGACTTCTTTCTTCACTTCCGAGTCTTCGCTTGTAATTTCAGGTATGGAAACACGTGAAAACCATTCCGTTGGAGTTTGGTAAAGCAAATCAGGTCCGTAGAGCCAAGTTTGCATTATTGCAGTGTCGTTTTGGTCCAGTCCCCTCGAAGCAATGTCGGCAGGATTCAAATCTGAGTCCACATGGTGCCATTGGTCTGGTGTCGAGTTGTCATGGATGACACTCAATCGGTTGCCCACGAACGTTTTGAATCTACGGGTTTTGTTCCGAATATACCCAAGCAGGATGGTAGAATCCGTCCAAAATATGGTTTCATCTACTTTCATGTCGAGCTCAGAATCCAATATAGCCTTGATGCGACAGGCTACGACCGCTCCAGATAGTTCCATGCGCGGAATGGATAATTGTTTCATCGGAGCTAGCCGAGCTTTTCCGATCACGAGCGAACACGAGACCTGGTCATTTTCATCAACAAATCGTAAGTATGCACATGCTCCATATCCACGTTCTGAGCCATCGCAGAAAACAAGAAGCTGTACATATTTAATCTCTACAGGATCACGTGGGCGGAAGCAGCGTCTTATGGCGACGTCTTCAAGTCTTGGTAATTTTACAAGCCAATCTTCCCATTCTTTACAGTATCATCGTCCCATCCTATATTCTCTTTACACAACTTCTGTATAATGGCTTTTCCTTTGAGCGTCACCGGGGCGACAAACCCAAGTGGATCAAAAATTGAACTGACTATAGACAGCATTCCGCGTCTAGTGAGAGGCTTTTCAGCGATTTTCACCTTGAATGAAAATGTGTCGTCTTCAATGTTCTAGGTTACACCAAGTGCCCTGTTACACGGCAATACATCATCTGGTGCTAAATTTACCACTGATGGGGCTCTTGCATTTTCTGAAATCGTCGCCAGAACGGTTCTACTGTTGCTTATCCATTTCTTGTCTAAATCTAGTTAGTACACCAAATAAACTATTTGTCAAATCCGGTCCTTGTAGCAGTTCTTTGTTCAATGATGTGCCCTTATATTTCGCCGCACAATCAAAAACTACTCTCACTTTTCCTGGTTTGTTTTCGTTAACAACTGGGTGATGCGGAAGGTACCAAACTCGGTCATTAGTGTCCGTAATATTTACCGGTTTCGCATAACCTTTGTCTATATAGTCGGACATCGTCGCTGTGTACATCTTGTGAAGTTCCGGGTCACGTGACAATTTTCTTTTCAGATGTTCCAAGCGCACGTGCGCGAGTGGTAAATTATTAGGAAGAACCACGTTTTCATCTCTCCATGGAAGTCCCATAGAATAATGTCCATCAGATTTGTGAATTAATGTCGACTCCATAATGGTTTATGCTCTTTTGTCTTCTACCGACATGGCAACGTTCTGTGAATGAATGACGTCAGCAAAGTCTGTAGTCCACATTTTCTCTAGCTGCTCACGAAGCGCGACGTCATTAACCTGTACATGATGAACGTTGACGGCCGTATCCGTGTCTCTTCCGGTAAAGTCGTTGATTGGACCACGTACCGCCCATCCGAGACGTGTACGAACAGCATACGGCTGACCACTGTCCCCGGCACGATCCTCCAACGGAACATGAGCGTCAGGTGAATCTGTCCCGATGAGAAGCATGACGTCACTAACATTTACGTCAGAAACGTCGACGTCTGAAAGGTGGGGTATCTTACGTACGTCTACTCTACTGGCAGCAGATCTAGTCGTGATTGGAAGCTTTCTCACAGTCCAAACTTTCTGAAGATGTACATCACCGTATCCAGAATCGGAGCGCACATGCAGATCAACTTCCCGTCCTGCAATTGTACTTCCGGTTGAGCTTACAGTGGCAATCTTGAACGTTATCGGGCGTCCAGATACACGTAACTTCTGCAGCAAGCGCTCGTCGCACAGGGACTTGTCCGCTCCGTCGTCGAGGAGGGCGTACGTCTGACAGGCACTTCCGTTTTCGCCAGTAACCGTTACGGGTACAATACCTAAACACGTCCTTAAATAAGACCCCCTAGTAGCAGTACAATTTACTGAAGGTTGTGTGACTGTGTGGTCAGACCCAGGCTTCACCCAACTATGTAACAATGTATTATGCTTACCATTGCATTCCTGAACTTTACAGAAAGACGGTTTCTTACAAGTATTTACCATATGTTTGCCCTTAAGACAATTGTAACAGAGTTTGTACTTGTGTAACAATTTTCGTCTTTCAGCTAAACTTAACAAGTTAAACTGATTACAAGTTGACAAATCTGTACATGATCCTGAACAACAATAACATTTGCGTTCAAATCTTGAGTTTTGTGAACCTGTTTTGGTAGCAAATGATGTAACCTTATCTTTGACATTGCTTTCAGATTTTGCACTAGAGTGCCTAGAAGTGTTATCTTTAACAAGATCTAAAGCATACATTGATGAAGCAATTTGAGACTTCTCATTGATATACTTGACTAAATCGGAGAACCTAGGTTCTCTGCCTGCAACATTTATGTTGTGCGCTACGTCAACCCATTTAGTCCGTAAATGCATTGGGATACGTCTTACAATGCGCCTGAGGTTTTCTGAATTATCTACATCAGAGACAAACCCTAACTGTGACAAAGTGATCTCACATTTTTGCATATCTAAAGCAAGTCTAGAAAGCCCATTGCTGTCCGAAGATTTAATAGGCGGACCATACACTAATTTATCAATATAAGACCTTGCAATTACATGAGGCTTGCCATAACGAGACTGCAAAATTTCTCTTGCACGTGGGTAGCATACATCAGACTCTAATAGCACACAATCCTCAATACAACTTTTGGCCTCGCCTTGACAATATTGAATAAGATAACTTAACCTGAGCCTGTTGTCAAGTATCTTAGACTCAATGTTTGTTTCGAAATTCTTAATAAATTTACAGTAATCAATTGCACTTCCGTTAAATGTTAATAACTCAGGCTTTGGTAAATTAAACCCTTCCTGAAGAGTAGAAGCCAACCTGTTAAAAGCCGCGTCGATTCCACTTACGTCACTGGCCACCCTTCCGTCGACGCTTGAACGGGAACTCACCGCCATATCCTTGCTGTTTGCATCAGTACCTTTGGAGCCGTCACAAATCCGAAAACCGGAAGCTACACGTCCGCCATCTTGCCCACCGACGTTGCTGATGACCCCATCTCTCGCGTCTCGGATGCACCCGATGTCGCCAGATCCCTTATTAACGTCTTCAAACGTTGGCGTTACCGGACACCTGGAAGATGCGACCGTCACTAAAGGAGCGATCGTTGTCGAATCATCGCGCTTATCGCCGGAAACGTCCTCGCGCGTGCGCAAAGCGGTAGCGCCGTAAGTCGGCTGGTCATGGTTGTTTTCCAGGGATGCTTGTATCTCTTCTTCTTCCTGCCACATTAATTCTTCAACTCTAGCCTGATCAATTTCGCTCTGTTGTTCGAGTATTTGCATTTTCTCTGCTAAGCAACGTTGCTCTTTTTCAGGCTGCTGTTTTGTTTTGAGCGCCTTCATTTTCTGTTCCGCAACAAGTCTCCTGGCTTTGGCGGAAAGCATCTGTGAACGTTACGATCGTGAAGATGACGCATTTGACACGTGCGTGCGAACCGAAACACAATCTTCTTCCTGTGTAGTTGCCGATCGTTTCCAGTCATAGTAACGTTCATTGAATTCTGAAAAGTTCTTCACCTGGCTTGCAAAGCTTGATTCCAGCGAGTTAACCTTTTCACTGTCCTCACACAAATCTACACAATGTAGATGGGCTGACTTGAAGTGTTCGTATCTTTCACACAATTTATTGTAGACTTCATCTACTTTCTCGTTATTTTCTCTTAGTAACATCAGACGTTCAAGTTCATTGAAAATCTTTGTTAGCTGACTCAGGTGAATAGTCCGCGACTTCATCGCAACGCAAAACCCTTCAGGCTGCTCCATATTCACTTTAGACGATCATCTAACGTATTACATTCACGAGATAAGAATAACGACAAGGTCCATCAACTTATATGAGAATTATACACGTCGTCGGGGATTGTACGAAATGAGAGATGCGTTGATAATTTATAATCTTTATTCTTTCCGCTACCAGTATGACAGCGAAAACGTTAAACGATTCTCATATATTAGTGTTTTCCCCTTTTTGTGTAAACGTGTAGTTTAAAATTATAAATCAAAGCTCAGTTACTAATGTTTGTTTTGAAAAATATGTGAAAATAAATTACGTCAGCCGACGTCGCATTACGTCGCGCCAAAAACAACAACGTGACGTTTCGAACAAAAACAATATGAGAGAGACACGAAATATTTAATAATGAAAAAGTTAAATTAATATGTTCTAAGTAAAGAAACAAATAAATTATATTTACTAAAATAAATTACTGAATTACTACATAAATAGAGTTCTTTCACATTGTTACCTCCCCTTAGCGCTCTCTAAAATTGAAGAGCATATTTAGTCGATAAATGCACGCGAGGGGGCATCGTTTACTATTGTTAATATGACTAAGTGATTATAAAATTAAGAAAATGTTGATTAATCATTTCAAATTTATAAATAAGTAAGTTCAGTCGAACAACGAAGAATAAAAAACGTTATGATCATTTAAAAGCACATCAAGAAAGTTTATGCGCATTTTAAACATTGTTTATCGCGGTATTTTCAGGACGCGAGTATCCAACGGATTTGTTTGGTTTTTTTATGAAAATACACTCGTGAATTGTGTTTGCTAAAAATAAATCTGTATAATTTCAGACGAACATTATCGGACATTTTACCGTTTTACGGCATTTTTTTGTAACGCTATAATTTATAGTGGAATGAGACATAATTATATTCTGATGTAGCTCGTCGGCGACTAGGTTGATATGTGTTTTGCTTGTTTTGCTTTTGAGAAAAAATATTACGTATTTACATAATAGGATGATTCCAGCTACAACCCGAGAAATCATTAAACTGATTGAACCAAACTAATATTGCCGGACGGCAGGCCAACCAAAACCTATTAAAAAAAATCCAGAGAGTTTTGTTGTTTTTTTTTTATAAAAACTATTTTGATGTTGAAGTTCGTAATTGTTGTCGCTGAAGCTTTTGAAATATAATATTTTCATTTCTGTTTAAAATCAAAATGACCATGGACCAAAACAAATGAACGGGACTGAGATATTCAGGTCCGAGTTTAGTTTTATGACACTTAGCTGTTGTGTACATGTGTGCCCGAGGCAGCGTGTCACTATCACGTTATCTCTCAATAAACAGGAAATTTTGGAGCCGTGACCAAGACCAAGTTTCTTAATATTAAATAATATAATTGTAAAACCCATTCTAAATTCAGTTAAATTTATGTTTCATTAATTATCCTTTTCAATATTTTTAAATCCTGAGATTTTGCCTGAAAATCCTTAGATCCGGAGAAGAACCTTACGGTCCGGAGATTTCAGATCAAATCCTGAGATTTTTGAGGTCTGCGGACATTTTATCTTCTTTCTACATCATTCCCGTAACACGTAGATATTCATGAAATGCGACTTAAACTAATGTCTATTGACTATGGCTGACGATTTTATAAAAAAAAAAGATGTTTATAATAACATGAATAACTTAATAAGCTTAACGGGCGTTGAATACAACGACGAGTATTCAACGCCGATACATTGCTGAATTCATCCGTTTACCTCCAATTTAGAGAGATCATGTAACATAAAATATATTTCTTGAAGTAAACGCATTTTGTCAGAAAAACTCGATACGCTTATAAATGTGTCTGTGGAAAATATACAGTAACCTGTAATCCACAATGTATTTGTTTTCATATAAGACTTCCCGATTCAAAGTGGCAACCACGTCTTTGATTGTTTTACGCTTTTCACAGTCAAATCTTGCCGACCAGACGTTTTAAGCCTATTATATTCGGAAATTCTAAAACTCGAATTTATTATGCTTTATCATAATTATTATTATAATTTATCATTAGCCTTAAGACGACACCGTGATCATATCTGTTCATTCTGTTAGCAATGACACAGTTAAATGCCCCCTCACTTGTCGGTTTAGGATAAAACCAATATTTTCCGCACCTAACGTGGCGTACGACGCATGCGCACAACAATGTGAAAGACCTCTATTCGGAGGAAGAATTTAACACTATATTTAAAAAGAACTTTCGAATTTCTATTATTCATAATCTTGCGGCTTGGGCAATAATGTGTATTTCCATTACTGCCCATGAAGAGGCTCAATCAAACCGAGCCTGCAATCTTTTCATATTTGTCTTGTTCGGTGGCTTTCAAAGTTTCCTTTTCATCTATCACAGAAAAGGATATGCACAAAACCAATTCATTTCTCGTGCAATCAGAATGTTTATAGAACGTGTATGCTAAAATAGAAAGCTCAGTGATAATTGAACACGAGATCGATCTGAAATGCGAGACTCGTTGTTTTCATGTTAAAATCAAATAAGATGCAGGGTCACTCTGAAGTATAATGCTTTTAATTGATTCCCAGCCTGAATAGTTAAGCATTTGATTTTCTGTTGTTAAAAAAAGTAATTCATGTTTTCTGGAGTTTATACCGCACAAATTGAATAGGGCTTTATGTGTTTAACTATGAGACATCTGATAAAAGAGAAATTTAATTCTCAAAAACAGACGAATTTTTATGAAATTTCCTCTTTTAAATTAACACTTTCGCTATAAAAAAAGTCTTATGATGATAATTTTTTTTAGAATATAGGCAAAAGCCGAAAACACATCGTATAAATACATCAGTTATCGGTGGTATTGTCCCACCAACTTGCATAAGGCACATTTAACAAAGATATGTATAGAGACAGTTAGACTTGTTAAAGCATTTAAAGACCAGTCAGTTTCTTGCCAAAACCTTCAATTATATTTACAAAGTGTTTCAAAAAAAATTAACTAAAATGTATGTGCTTTAAAAAGAGCCATTACTGTTAGATAAATAGCTTCTTGGATATTGAATATCGATCTAAGGCTAAAATGGGCTAAGGACTAATGGTAACATTAAAGAAAATCACGTGTTCATTGTTCTATTCATGACCTTCAAAATATTTTAAAACATTCTGGTAGACACGTTATGCTTTCACGTTTGGCTTCCCTTTCTGCGTGGGCAGTAATATGCATTTCCATTAATGTTAATTAACAGGCTCAATCAAACCGAGCCTGCAATATTTTCATATTTGTCATATTCGATGGCTTTCAAAGTTCCTTTTTCATTTATTTCAATATCACAGTAGCGGTGTTTCTGCCGTGTGGCGGGTGTCAAAAGTCTCCCCGTACATTCAATCAGTGCTGATATAAATTACGTCCTTTGAAAGTCGGTGAGCACAATACGTATGTACTATGTTAATAGTACTTCTAACATTACCTTTGTTTCAATATTTCGGCCAGTTTTTAGATGGGTGGATTTAATTTCCCAGCCAAAATAGCTGTGGATTGTTCAATCACTCCCAACGAAATACTTCCTGTTTTTTTTTTAATTTTGCCTTTGGCGTTGTTTGTGATATGCAGGATTTATATCCTAAGATCCCCTGTCAAAATTCTATTCCGTTTAGTTCCTCCCATTTTCTCGTTTAATGCAACCCCATTCTTTTATCTGGGAACCATACGCCGCTGAACATGGAATGTTATTTATCTGAAAATATCGCATTGAAGGTTCCATTCCACCGCAATATGCACACCATCGCTTGGGATGGTACAATTTGTACTGTGTATTGGTGTAAATAAAGAGTTGAGATCATCCCCGGGCTAGGCGGCGTGGGCAGTAATATGCATTTACATTACTGTAAATGAACAGGCTCTATCAAACCGAGCCTGCAATAGTTTCATATTTGTTGTGTTCGATGGCTTTCAAAGTTCCCTTTTCATCTAATTCTATAGTATATCACGTTTACAGAAAGTGGATAAGGAAGCCGATGATATTGTTATAAGAACTCATCCACTTTATGACGTTGCAAGTCTTACTCAGTGTTTAACTCGGTATGTTCTCAGACCACACATCGACTTGTAATCTGATCACCAAAGACATTTCCTGAACATTTCTTTTGAAATAAAGTTATAGATTTAACTGACCTTCCAAGATATTTAAAGATAACTTATGAATCGGCTATACGCCTTTCCAATAAACAGTTTCGCAGACCTGTACGAGTTACTTCCCGTGACAGGAAATCAATCCAAAACGAGGCACTGCGTGAAAGCTGAACGATCGGACTATGGCTTTAGCACATAATAGCTAACATTATCCATTTTATTCAGGTCTGCGTTCGTCGCCGGAGGTGAAATAATAAGTTGCTGGTCTGTTATTCTAGCCTGACTTTTTTATTTTCACTATTTGTTAGATATTTAGATTTTTAATGATCTGTAGACATATTATATAAAATTACACTCTAAATGTGTTGATACTTACACATTTAAACAACAGAATTGTCTTAATAAATTATGGCGTTTATGTTCTACGAATAAATTATTTGAATTTTTTTTAATGTTAAGTATACTTCACAAACAAAAATGATTAATTCTGTCTTATAATTAAAAAAGGATCTGTAATCTGATTGCTTGTTGCATACGTATCGTTCGTATAATAAAATTCAAGGATTCCGATGCCGACTTCCAATAAAGATGGGAATATTTATATTACAATATGGTTGCATATCCAATTTAGATAACTTAGGTTTGACAGTTTGTAATATTGGCGTAAAAGCCCAAACACTTAATTTTATAACATATATAAAATGTTTTGCCGATTTGTTACTTATTGACGGCTTTTATTTCTATAACATGTCGTAATGTGGATTAAAAATCCATTTAAATGCTAAATCAAATACATTTGCTGACACATCCAGTAATTAAAGGACTCCGATATACTTAATAATTGGGAGGTGTAGATACCCAGCAAATAGTAATTACACGATCTCTATTGGTCAATGATATCTGCTCCTTTAAGTAATTGAAAGGTGACCCCTTGTGCGCGACAATTCGACATTTTTATGGCATGCCGCCTTCAGAATCAATCGCCGCCGAAATATGCATAACATGATGTCAGTAGTTGATTAGACATGCTAATCCGAAAACGAGACTCAATTTAGCCATGGAGAGAACACTGGCTGTTAGTTGAAGTTCTTTAGTGTTTAACAGAACAGAACAGAACAGACATTTTATTCTTTGGACTTGAACAAAGTTTCTCATCCATTTAACGCGAGGAATAATGACTTGCCACTTTAAGTCAAAGAAACGTGGTTGTTTTATAAATTATTATCAAAAATATCATGACGCTGATATATTTTTGCTAATTCAAAGAGAAAATATATTTTTCAAAAAAGAATTTTATGATAAAACGAACGTTGTAGGTACATATTCCCTATTACGTTAATACAGCGAGCAATAATTTTTCCCGTAGAGCAGTCACGTGACTGGACAGGGGAGGTAACCAAAAAATTCATCGAATTATTGGAAAGGCGTATACCTAATTATTTTAAGAATACTGAAACACCTATTGTTTGTAATAAATACAACAAACCAAGAAACACAATTTTCAACTACAACAAATTACATCGTATTTAAAATTTGTTGAGAACACACCAATATCCTGAGATTGTTCAAATTAAAAAATTGCTATCTACCTGCTGGACTTGTCGTTACAGGGAATTTTAATGCTATCAAAGACTAAAAATCCGTAAATTAATTTCCAAAGGTCCGAAATAAAAACTTCCATCGGATATCGATATTGAAACCTGTCGTGCAGAAATTGCCGATTCTTTAAACTCCTTTTGCAATAAATGGTGCAATCGAGAACATTCTGAGCCTAATGCTCTTTATAACTGGAAAATAACAAATATTCAAAATAATTGACACTCGTATGCCTTTATATAAAAGAAATACAGCTTTATAACCACCAGGGCCTCGTTTTAAATTTCGAGATTTAAAAAAGGGGAATTCAAGACTTTCACAACAGATTTGTTTTAACACCTGCTGATAATGCTTGAAATGATGTAATTATAGTATGACCTATACACTATTTTACTATTCAAACTGAAGAGCTAAATAGCACTTATGCTTATACACTGACTTCTTCATCTGAGCGTAATATTGTTACTGCACACACTCTACAAATTACAAATTTAGAATCAATGCTCAGCCGAAACAAGACAGAGTACCTACTATGTATTGGTTGCCTAAAATGCACAAAACACCGCACAAAGCAAGATTTATTGCAAACTCAAGTTCTTGCACAACTACTTAATTATCCGTGCTCTAAACATCTTGTTTTACAGTAATTTTTGATGAATATTGTATTTTGTATGTATAAGGGCTATAAATGTGCCAATGCCATTTAATGCTTAATAAACTTTATGTTATGCTATTATATAAAAGATCATGTAATTAGGTATTGCGAAAGGGTTTTGATTGATTTTGGTCTAAAAAAATCAAATGACGTTTTAAATAAGCTTAAATCAAATAATTTTTAGGCTTCTGTTTGTCTACTTATGACTTTTCTACTTTATATACTTCTCTCCCTAATAAGTTAATAAAAGTCAAGCTAACCAGTCTCATTGTAAAAAAACAACGATTTTTATAGAAAATACAACATTTATCGCTTGTAATGAAAATAGGGCATTTTTACAGATGGTTCTTATAATATTTATACTTTATGGACCTGTGAAGACATTATTGAAGCGCTCACATTTTATTGGATAATATTTATGTGAGATTTGGTACCTCTATTTATAAACAAAAAGTAAAATATGCATATCAGGAATCGCCACACTCACAAAACACAGCTTCCCCACGCAGCGAAAAAGAAGAGAGAAAAAGAGAGAGCATGTTTGCTATAGGTTTGTCAATTCAAAAAGGACGCCACAAACAATAAACGAAAAAGAGAACCTTTGGGGATACCGCCTTGGAACAATCAGTGGCAAAAAAGATTATTAGTCATTCCAATGGGTACTGATTGTGAACCCCTTGTTGTTGATATTTTTATACTGTTGTGTAAGAGATTTTATTACAGCCTCTACCAACATCTCGGGGTACCTCGATGATTTGTTGAATATAGATAACAACCATGTTCGATCTCTAGATAAAAAATTATCCTCATGAACTACAACTTAATAAAGCAAACACTTCAGATAAGCAAGCAAGCTTTCTTGATCTTAATCTTTCGATTCAAAATAGATACGTCACTACTGAAAAATATGATGAAAGAGACGATTTCAATTTCATTATAGTAAATTTTCCTTTTTAGACGGCGATGTTCCTCGTGCAATATCTTACGAGGTTTACATCTCACAGCTTGTTCGCTTTTCTAGAGCTTACAATGATGTTAGTGATTTCAATGAACGTTATCTTTGCATAACAGAAAACGTTTTAGAACAAGGTTATCGGTATCATAAATTAAAGAAAACCTTTTGCAAGTTTTATCGCCGACAGCCAGATTTAATTCAAAAATACAGATGCAGTTTAAAATCACAATTGCAACAAGGTAATTGATAGCTAGTTTTTTATGTATATTTAATTTAAAAACTTAAGAAATTAAAAGGCAATGTTAATTTCTCCCGGTTATTCGTAAAAGCCATATGTAAATGCAAACAAAAAACAACAAATGGTTGCCAACATGATATTCTTCAGCGATCTGCAGGCCTGGTAAACCCATCTACAGTTCGAGGGCTGAGTGCGAAACTATTCTATCTGACATTTTTTCCAAAAATCATGTTTTTGTAGAAAAGGATACACCAAGACATGATACATGATCTGTAAAAAGGATTAAATGATTTTCTAACAAATGACTTTGGAAAGAGAAATTGGTCATAATATTCAATCTGATTTTGGTCTTTTTGTTTAGTGCGAAACTTTTCTATGTGACATTTTTGTTAATAAAACCAAAAAATATTTTGCTTATAATTATTGATATTGTCTCCTGCATATGAAAAGTAATGCAAAAGTTAATAAATTAAAAAGAAATCTTCAAGAAACCTGATTATTAGAACTTAAAAAAAGCAATATATGCATATCAGGAATCGCCACACTCACAAAACACAGCCTCCCCACGCAGCGAAAAAGAAGGGAGGAAGGAAGAGAGAGAGAGCGCATGTTTTATATAAGTATGTCAATTCAAACAGGACGCCACAAACAATTAACGAAGAAGAGAACCTTTGGGGATACCGCCTTGGAACGGTCAGTGGCAAAACAAATTGCCACTGGGGGTTTAAACCAGGTTCTAGGGTGCACCAACCTCACACTTGCCCCAACAGGTTCTCGTATCACAAAACAAGTACAAGTTGTCTTGGTGAAATAACTCCAACCCACCCATCGGCTCAACAATGATGCATGCAAAAGCACACAAACATATAAAACATAAGAAGCTAATAGCATTGCAAAGCTCAATGATCTTACCGAGACCAGAGCACCTGGAGCAAAATCAGCAAGAACACGATGACAGGGATAAAAGAAACAAATCGAGCTTCTAGTTTCTTTTAAGAAAAGATTTGCCCATAAACCTTCATAAACTCTTAAACCCCTGCCACCGTCGTGCAACCAAAGAGGTAAGCATAATGATCAACTGTAGATGGGTTAATCACCAGGCCTGCAGAGCGCTGTAGAATATCATGTTGGTAACCTTTCTTTTTAAATTTACAGATGGTTTTTACGAATAACTGGGAGAAATTAACATTGCCTTTGATCTTCTTAAGTTTATAAATTAAATCTCCATAAAAAAACTGGCTGTGAAATACCTTGTTGCATTAGTGATTTTAAACTGCACCTGTATTTATGAATTAGATCTGGGTATCGGCGATAAAACTTGCAAATGTTTTCCTTAATTTGTGATACCGATAACCTTGTTTTAATAATTTTTCTGTAATGCAAAGATTACGTTCATTGAAATCATTCACATCGTTGCAAGCTCTTGAAAAGCGAACAAGCTGTGAGATATAAACCCCGTAAGATGTTGCACGAGGAACATCGCCGTCTATAAACGGAAAATTTACTATATTAAAATTAAAATCATCTCTTTTATCATATATTTTAGTAGTAAGGTAACCATTTTCAATGGACAGATTTAGATCAAGAAAGTTTGCTTGCTTTTCTGAAGTATTCGCTTTATTCAGCTGTAGTTCTTTAGGATAAATCTTATTAACCAGTGATGGAAAGTGGTTATTATCTATATTAATAAATCATCAAGGTACCTAGAGGTGTTGTTAAAAGCTGTAATAATATCATATTGATGTTCGGTAGAAAGAGATAACATAAAGTCTCTTTCATAACAGTATAAAAACAGATCAGCAACAAGGGGTGCACAATTAGTACCCATTGGAATGCCTATAACTTGTTTATAAATAGAGGTACCAAATCTCAAATAAATATTATCCAATAGAAATGAGAGCGCCTAGATAAGGTCTTGACAGGTCCATGAAGTATAATTATCATAAGAACCATCTGTAAAAAATGCTCTATGTTCATTACAGGCGATAAATGTTTTATTTTCTCCAGCAAAAGTTTTTTCAATGAGACTGGTAAGCTTGTCTTTTATAAAATTATGAGGAAGAGAAGTATATAAAGTTGAAAAATCATAAGTAGACAAACAGAACGCCTGAAAATTATTTGATTTAAGCTTCTTCAAAACGTCATTTGAATTTTTTATAGACCAAAACAAATTTTTGCCAGTAGTTTCAAAAACTTTTTCGCAATACCTAATTACATGTTATTTTATAGCTGTAAGACAAGATGTTAAGAGCACGGATAATTTAGTTGTTGTACAAGAACTAGAGTTTGCAATAAATCTTGCTTTGTACGGTGTTTTGTGCATTTTAGGCAACCAATACATAGTTGGTACTTTGAGTTGCTTCCTAGTTGTTCATGTTAGCACAAATGATTTGCTTTGCAATGTTGTAAATAGGTAGAAAGGCTAAATCAATTGCATAATGAGAAAGCAAGTTTCATAAAAGTACTCCTGGTTCAATATGAATACATAATCTAATACATGAAAGAATTAACGATGGTAGTATTGTAGAGAAGACACTATGCTTATATTCCATGAGCCTTATGTATGTCTGTCTATTAAAGTTACATGCACCAATCAATAAAACTTCAGTTAAAGTACTCATATTGTAGTTAAAATGAGTATTTTTCTAGATAAACAGTACTGGAAATCCTGAAATGAACAAATTTGCTGATTCTGCTCCGTTTGGTTCCCTGCTGTATCAGCTTATCATTTTTAACCACTCCAATTCCAATCCATTTCCACTTCGATTGCATTCCAATTCTTTTGACCCAAATGATCGTTGCACCCCGCTCCATTCCTTTTTTTGTTACTGTTTCATATATTTTCACGTTCTGTTTATTGATATTTAAATTGGTCTATATGTTCTGAAGGAAATGCATTAAATCATTTTCATATTTTGCAATAAGTATTAACTGACCTTCAATACTGAAGTGACTGGATTTGCAATAAAATGTTTTAATGATTTTTGAACAAACAGTTTTGTAAATTAATAAAACCAAAAGTGATTTAAGATTTCTTGTGTGTTCATATTTTTTCTATTCCATGGAACTTTGTTTTTGTTTTTATAGACATTTCATTAATAAATATGACAAGATGTTTTAACCCTTTCCTCCATAAATACGCATTTTTACGCATGTGCGACCAGTGTAGATCCCGATCAGCTGGCACATCCGTGCCGTCTGATCAGGATCTGCACTGGTCCAATTTAAACTGTTCGCCCTAGCAATATAGGTGTATTTATGGAGGAAAGGGTTAAAGAAATAAATCTAAATAGTCATGCATCTAAATGTTTTGCCGGGATACTTCTTGAATCAAAATATTTATTATAATAATTAGTGTTACATTAGTTTCAAATTATTACCATCGATAACAGAAAAACACTTTTTTCTAAATTTATGTTTGTTTTCACAAAAGAACAGGTAGAAGTGGAAAAAAGTTTTGGAGAGCTATTACAAATAACAGATAAGCTGCTAATAGTAGCAGTAGGCTCTGATCCAGTCAAAACTCTCCAGTCTTTCGGTGTCTAGCAGTCCAAGCGCTCATACCTAGTTGTTTAGGAGCCTGTGTCTTATTTTTTATTATTTTTTTATGTAACAGTGAAAAATATCCAACACAAAAGCAAGCTGTTAGTTAAATTATTTACATGTCAGTTATTTTTAATTTAAATAGATTAATGGTGATTTAATAATTGATTTACTATTTTGTTAATGTTACTGAATCCATGAGGAAAGAAATAAAAACAAGGACACAGAAAAAGTTACAGAGACCCATTTTTCAAATCTTGAGTGAACATCAGTGGAGAACCACAGTACTGTAATATATAAATAATATGATATTTAGTTATATCATAGAAAAGTACAAGTTAGATGTTAAATAGATAATGCTGATGAAAGGTTAACGGAACTTCAACCTTCCACTCAGTGGATATGACAGGCATCAACTGCATTTGCATCAGTGTAAATCCAGATCAGCATGTACATGCATGTAGTATGATCATGATCTAAAATCTAAATTGTTTTTAGATTCATTAGCTTATTTCTGACCAAAAAGACAACAGTCTATACCTAGATGTGACATCATTGATATGTAGTCAGATCTGGTTCTACAGTGGTAGGGCATGGGATATAAGCCATATATCCATGAAGTATAAGGCAGAGATTGGCTTGGGCTGTCAGAACAGGGAGTTTTTCCAAATAATGAGATACCTTTGATTTTAGCTTTTTGTATGAAATATATAGGGAGAAGTTTGGGGCATTTGGGAGACTATTTCTCCCAAGTCTCCCTCTAAGCCATTCCATGTTAAGTCAATTGAAGACAATGTCATCTATTGAATCTGATAAGTATATTATTTTACCCTCCTTGTCTGACACAATAAGCACAAGGCTATTTTGGATGTAAAAAATGTTTAGATTATTTACACATACTGTGCATGGCTTTCAATTACACCCTTAGTTTTTAAATAAATAAAGGCATTGATCATGGCCAGTCTTTCTTTTGCTTGTATCAATCCAACACAGTATTACCAAGAATATGAGTCGCACATCAATGATCTTGAACATTCTATTTAAATGTGAAAGATCTAAAAAAAAATAAACATGTCAACTATCTTTGGTATTGAGCATATTATACAATTGATGTTAGGATTTAACAAAATTATTAAGAGGTCGCAAACATTGCAACTGGCGAAAACAGGCAAAAATTTCAAAAAATGAAATTTGGGGGAAATAGTTATTGCCACCTAGATTTTAGTAAATAAATGTATTTAGCTATGGATGTAGTAAATGTTTGCAAGCTCAATGTAGTCTTATGCATGTTCTAATTACCAAGCACATACTAAAACAAAAGAAAAACCATTTGCATGAGAACTCTGAAATTCATGAACAATATACCAAAGCAACTCATACCTGAAATAAGTTTATGCTGGTCTACAATGTTTAGTGCCAATCCGTCAAAATAATGTTAGGGTTATCAAGAAATTCAATGAAAACTTACTTCCTACTTTCACTTTCTACTTTCACTTTGAACCAGGAAGTAAGATTTCCTTGAATTTCTTGAAAACCCTAACCTTATTATATTATGTAAGCCCCTTTGGTATTTTGTGTTTCGTTTCTGCAAGAACCAGTCTAGGGTCAATAAGCCCATATTCTACCTAAAATATGTAATAATATTTAAACATACCTTTTATGACAACTCGTATTTATTGCCTATAACAAGAAACGCATACATTGGCTGAAATATTCAATTAACTATCCCTTTTCCCATTCATACATTTAAATCTCCGCGTGTTTACGTATGAAATATTACAATCGTCCAAATGTGTTAAAATTTCAAGAGCTTCTCACTAACGAAACATCTGAAATCCAAACAAATCTCAGTATTTTAGCATGTCACATACTCCTCTTCTTTAAATGATCCCGTTGATGTAGTATTTAGTGTTTATTATTTCTCTTTTTTATATGAATCTAACCATGTGAATTATTACACTATGTAAGCCCCTTTGGTATCTTGTGTTTCGTTTCGGCAAGGGGTAATAAGCCCATATTCTACCTAAACTGTGTAATAATATTTAAACATACCTTTTATGAAAACTCGTATTTATTATTTTGCCTATAACAAGAAACGCACAAATTGGCTGAAACATTCAATTAACTTTCCATTTTTCCATTCATAAATTTTAAATCTCCGCTTGTTTACCTATGACAACTTGCTCTTTTTCCACAGTAGAATAACGCACAACTATGTCCATCTATTCCATTGACTTTCATTCATAACCTTATATTACCTTGTGATTACAAACATTTATGACTTGTATTATAAATATTTGAAGCAGCACATTTCTAATTTTCAATGTCGTGACTGATAATTAGTCTGTCTGTCTGTCTGTCTGTCTGTCTGTTCGTTCCTATATATTGTTTGCAATTGTAAATACATGTATATAAAACATCCCGTACCTTCGACAATCTGTAACTCTATTAGCTTTCTCGATTGCATTTTAAATCCATTCACAAAATATCGGCCGAATAAATTTACAACTATTTGTATCCATTGATAGCTGTCACAGCTATCGTGTAAAAACCCTGCACCCAAAACTTAATACTAGATCAGACTGTCGTGAGGCCCGGGATGTGCACGATCGATATCAAAAGTTTTATATCATTTATATTAAGAACAGTAGTCGTTTTCAGTTTGCCCAAAATTGTTTACTAACAACCTTATTGTAACCCTGTTGTTACCGTTTTTAACCGGGTATGTAATAAGGTATTTGTTGTTGTTGTTCTTCATTGGTTTCAAAGTTCCCTTTTCATCTATTTCAATATCACAGCAGCGTGCCTTTAGATCTTTTTCATTTTTGTGATATTCTGACAAAGTCCTTGCACAAAACAAATGATCTGAACTGATCATTTCAAGTTATCTGTTTTATAAAATTAATTGGTATTTGAGGTCAAGGGATCAAGGGATTAACTATTGGTAATTGGTGATGACTGCAATATTTTCTTATTCGACGATTTTGTTGGTTCCCTTTTCATCTATCAGGTATTTTCAAATGCGCTGTCTGCTTTATAATTGATATAAAGTGAGATAAAGACATTAAATATTGGTCATTGTTGAAAACAACAGCTGATTAGACTGCCTATGATACTTTAAAACTAGCAGAGTTTGGGAAATTTAATACACTTGTGTATAGGACACTAATATTCGGACCCTTTCTTTTATCCAACCGGTACAGAAATGAACTAGTTGAATAAGTTAACATTTTCAGCACATTATGTTTTGAAATTTAAATACTTGCTTGTAAGAAAAAAAAAACATCCGAAAATTTTAGAAAAACATGATTCGTGAACGAAAGCTATGCAACACCAATGTTTAATCTAACAGGTCTTTTCTAATGCGCTGTCTGCTTTATAATTGATATGTGAGATGAATGAATTGAATATTGGTCATTGTTGAACTGCTGATTAGACTGTCTATAATACTTTGAAACCAAGTTCTTAACTTCACAAATAAAACGTACTAGAACTTGTAACTTTCAAATTTTCAAATGATTTGGCTCACCCTGCTTTTTTAGATCTTTATTTAAATATCAAAAAAATTTCAAATAATAAAATAGTGTACAAAATTCTTAAATGACAAAAATAAAAATTAATCAAATTCATTTTGATATGCCGCTTCACTGCTTCGGAACTGCTACTAGAAAATATCACTGTTTCAAATTGAATAGTAGTTCTCGTAAAGTTAAAGCCGATGGGAAAAGCAACATGAAATCATAAAAATTCGGGGTTATCTGCAAATCATTTCTACATGTTTATACGTTGCTCTATGAATCCATTAATCGTGAGGGAAACTCATAAAAGTAAATATATTTTTCTTGATTTAATTTTGTGTAGGATAGGTAGGACTTTGAAATGTTAAATCTCGCAGTGTCTTACATTTTATTGTTACTAACCTTACCAAGTTGTTACCATATCATTTTTACTTATATGTCCAAAATACTACTATCTTAGAAAACAATTTTAGTCCCTATTACTGTCATTGGACAACATTACTAAAGTTTGAAAAGTTTGAAACACTTTTATCATAAAAAATCCGAACATTCTTAATAATCTAGCTAAGAATATATATATATATATATATATATATCGCTTTTTAAAGAGCGAAATAACAGGTACCTTAGTCTATCTGTACAATTGTCTGTTGATTAAAATTGATATATATATATATATATATATATATATATATATATATATATATATACTTGCTCTTTACAGTGTATTGTATTTATCGGCTATAATTGTATTATATACTTTATTGCCGAATAAAATATTTGCCATTGTCATATCAGGTTAACTTGCATTGTTTGTTTTGTCAAGGGGTCTACGGCTTTGTCAATTATCAGTTATCTTTGTTATTGATTTTTACCTCGGTGTTATTATTTCTTTTCCTGCTGCTCTACGTGCAGGGGTCTGTATTTTGCGGCTATCCCAATCCATTTTCCCAAACAAGGATGATGTTACAGGAAGGTTGACTATTCAGGACAGTCGATATCTATCAGTCTTATTTAAGGACATTACGGGTCACTTAGTGAATGTCAACAAGTCAAACAAGTCAAATAAACCACCGATTACGTCGATCTCATTGTAATACACCACAACAGAAGTTTGGTCAATGTAAACGTGACAAGTAGAGATAACATTGCAACAACTAAACAAATATTCATAATGGAAAACAACTTTACACCTATTAAGAATTATTAAGAATGGGGCAAATATGAAACGATCTGAAGTAGTATTGTCGAGGTTATTTTACTGTACATTATGTTCATATTTAGAAAAAAAGGTGCGAGTAATGTAACCCTAATGGTATATGAGCGTAGATAAGAGGACAATAATTGAAACTGTATTAGTCAAACATCTATAGACACAGTTATAATTGACACAACATGTGTATCTTAAGGAAACTGATATTTGTCAATGATCAAACATTTGTTTATTGGCGACATTCTTGACATATGGGAAAATAGGTGGAATTTTAAAAATAACGAGAGATATACGCGCATAAAATTTCTGCGTGGGCAGTAATATGAATATCCATTACTTTCCACGAACAGGCTTAATCAAACCATTCCTGCAATATTTTCATATTAGTCGTGTTCGGTGGCTTTCAAAGTTCCCTTTTTTATCTATTTAACTATGCAATTTCGTTGACTGCCCTTTAACTGGATTTCTGACATACCTCAGTAGAAATTAAAGCAAGTAACACTTACATTACATGATACTGTTCTTGGTTTATCTTAAAAAATACCGATAATTCATTGTAATTGAGTCATGTCCCTCGGAGTGGTGGGGGTAGGGGAATGAACATGAAATCAGCATTATCGATATTTATTATTGCAATGTTTCAGTTAAGAACGAGGCAATGATACTTGGTTTGGTATAAGAAAGCTAGCGACTGCAATTTGGATTAGCATATGCATACCATCGTTTAGGATCGAAATTCTACTGTTTATCGGTGTGAGTATTGAGTTGCGCTCAACCTGGGGCTAGGCAGTGCATTTCCATTACTGCCCATGAACAGGCTCAATAAACCCGAGCCTGCACTATTTTCATATTATCGGTTCAAAGTTCCATTTTCATCTATTCCAGAGTGACTTACAGTAAGAAAAAAAACACTGATGTTTTCGCGTCGATTGGATGCTAGAAATTGTATTATTGATCATTTGAGTCTTGAAAGCTATATCTGAAAAAGAAGTGGTTCTAGATATTATCATGAGTACAAAAGCTTTGGACAGCATTTGAATTTGTCCTATGAAAAGGAACGTTACACCGTTTTAGTGTAGGGGAGACCGGGGTTAGTCCGGCCCCGGGGTATGTTCGGCATATTATCATTTTAAGTGCAAAAATCAAGATTCAGAGCACGCGTCGATAATGTAGCGTCACTTGTAACGAAAATAGTTTTGTATGTACATAATGGCGACTATATTAATTTTCGATTTTGTGAAGGAAACTTGATTTTTTTGACTGTTGAGTATTTTTTCAAAAATATTTGAGTTTTTATTTGCCATGAGATGCTTTATAATTAGAATATTAATTTTATGTATGCAACATGTTAAAACAATCCTCGGTTATATCAAAGCTTGTTCTTTTCACCTTCTTAACTATGCAAGCAGGTAACACGTGATGTTTATAAAAAGTTAGCAAGGGGCTAGTTCGGCCATAAGGGCAGGGGCATGTTCGGCTAATAGCCGAATAACCCCTCTGCTCCAGCATAGATTTATTTTCTTGATTAGAACTACACGTATTTAATAAACAGAAGTGTATTAACTATCGCAGCTTAGATAGAACCGGTTCTGTTTGGAGAAACGTCTTAATTTAGCTATACCATTGTAGGCATATGCAGAAAATTGCATGTTTTCAATATGTTTTACCTGATCATATTATGATAGGTAGGATTCATAGTCTGTGATCTACAGACACTTTCCATGTATATTTTTAGAATCAAGATTAATTATATATATTTTTGGAACATACATAGCCATGGTGTGGACTTACAGAAGAAAAAAAGGAGCTATTTCGAGACAGCAGACGTCTATTAAAAGGAACATTACAACAACAACAAACACGAACATACATACGTTAACGCACCACAGAAACCTAAATTTCCAACAGAAAACATCCGAATATCAAATATATGACAATTTACCATAAATGCCTATCTAAAAATATAGGCATGAAGGGTGAAACGTCGTATAATTATGTGGTGTCTGGATGTTTTCTGATGAAAATTTAGGTTCCTGTGCTCGTACACACTATATGCACATGCACCCACATTGATTTATAAACGTACATAACACAACAGTTTATATATAAAACATGTTCAAAAACATTATTAATAAAAGTTGATTATTAAACCTAGCTTTTTGTACATGATGTCTCTTATATTTTTAGTCTACAGGAAAATGACTTTAAAAATCTGTCCAAATGCCGAACATGCCCCCAGGGGGTAGCCAAACTTGCCCCGCTTCGGGGCAAGTATGGCCAGTTTGATCTTATTACTTCGAAAACAAATTACCATTTCTTTGAAAGAAAAACGTCATTTAAAGTTCAGGGGTTATAAAGCCCATATAATTTCTTAGCTATTTATAAACATTTGTAGAGAATTACATTATGAATTCATTAATAAATTGCATGTTTTTAAAAATGGGGCCGTACTAGCCCCGGTCTCCCCTAATTCAAATTGAACAGAATTTATCAATAAATGCCAAAAAGGACGATTTTGGTTTTGATTTTTTTCGGCAGATAATTTTTGAATATTTTGCATATAAATGTTGAAGATTTCATACCATTTTCGCAAAAATGCAACACGGATACATGTATCGATATTATGTATTTTTAAAATATTTTCAGTAGATTTTAGCGAAGAAAAATGTACTTATTTCTAAAATATAAACAGTTTTAATACACTTGCTCTTTAAGTATATGCCTCTGACGTTATATGGCCTGTTGTGTTCTATTTTTAAATAGGTCATGAAATGAAAATAAATTTCTATGTCATTGTTCTAACTCGTTATTACAGAAAGATGTGATTTCTGGCTTTGTCTTTGTCTGACATACAAACTTAACTTTTTTAAAGTCTTCAACAAAATCGGCGAAAGATAATTTGAACGCACCACGTACTTAGATATGAACTAGTAAACGATTGTATGCCTTTTCTGGATTTGTGCCGGGGTTTAATAAAAAAAAACTTGCTTTCCGGAAAAAGTTAATGCATTAAGTAGTCCGTTGTTTCGGTCTATGGTTTTAATCTTTTTTGTTTTGTTTTTTAACAGTTGTTATGGAAAGGGAAAAAGAAACTTTGAAAGGCACCGAACGCGACCAATATGGACATATTGCAGGCTCGGTTGATTGAGGCTGTTCATGGGCAGTAATGGAAATGCATGTTGCTGTCAAGATTAAGCGCAACTCAATACTTAATTAGCTTTATGTATCGCGCTCAACGCCCTTCAAAGGTCATAATTGATATAAGTACCGTTTTAGTCATATTGTAAATCTAACCGACAAAATTTTGAACCGGGTTTTAATGACTCGCTTAATTGAAACTGCTCTGATCTGGGTCAAACATCTAAGTAAATGCTTCCTTGGTATGCATTTCTGACTAGATTTTTTTAAAGTAAGTGATTATGTTGCATGATTCGTGTCCATGCGAATGTAAAACATGTATATACATTATTTAACCCTCTGATTAAATCTTTCTTATTATTTTTCATCGAGTGAGTCTATTTTGCGTCCCCAGTAAAATTCCTCTTTTGATATGGTAAAGTTATATTTTCTCTCAAATTTATTGTTCCTAAACATAAATCGAAACAAGAGTCTAACAACAATAAGTTTTCAGTCCGGAACATATGAAAATTCGAAAAAATATCTATAGTTTATTCCACAATCCACATATTTAATACAAATGTAAAACTGATTTTATGAATAACAGTTTGGTGAAACTGTGACCAAGTGATTGTTTGACGGCATACAAGGTTATCTTTGTATCGAGTACTGAATCCAAGGTGATAGAAATGAGAGGGGAAACCATTCTCGAATCTCAAGCGTTATGATTGACTGAAATGGAAACTTTTCTCCATTTCAGCCAGTCAGATGTATGTGATTTGAGCCTGGTTTCTACTCTCAGTTTTATCATCTACGAACCTGGTATTTTACATTCATTGATCCAGTTCTATTAATTAGGCATTATAAGTGATTTGTAGCATTGTCTTGTTCAATAGCATATCCTTATAGAGTTTTTTTCTGTATTTCCATAAAATCGAACAACTAATATAAACGCAGTTATAAAATTTCTGTCTTTACACTTGTCGATTTTAATGATATTATTTCCCGGGTCGAAGACTCAAACGTAACGGCAAACTATACATGTACATTGCTTTGTCCCATTTATTTAGTAAACATTCGTTGATTTCTTTTGTTTGCCACTGACCGTTCCAAGGCGGTAACCCCTCTGGTTCTCACTTTCGTTATTTGTTTGTGGCGTCCATTTTGAAACTGATTATTGTAATACCATGCTCTCTTTTCCTCTCTACTTTTTGGCTGTGTGGGGAGGCTGTGTATGCTGGATGTGGCCATTCCTGATATGCATATTTCATTTTTTATTTCTTTTTCACGTGATATGAAGACACCAACACTATTTTTATTGACGTTGATGTAAACTAAATATTATAAAAACTAAATCCCCAAAGTGGTAATTACGAAACAACGTTTCCTGAAAGCCGTTTATATCTACATATATACGACACCTTTTGAATCATTACAATTTATATACTTCATTTAAGTCATTTCATAATAACATTGCATTGGTTGAAATAATTTTGTCGCAGAAGCCTAATGGAGCTTGTATGGTAAGTAGTAGTTTAAAGGCTAATCATCTGTTTATAGAATTCCATACAGAACACTGCTTTAGAAATAAATCGCTTTGCGGCTTTTGATTGATGTTTAATGGTTCTAATCTTCTTCGCGGCGTTAATGTCATCGAATGGCTCTTATCGTTTTCCGACTACAAGAATAGTATTACCAAATGCAACCATAGAACCATAAAGTTAATAAAACCTTCCATTAAGAAAAATAAATTGTGAGAAAAATTCATCCACAAGGACAATGTGAGACTTGAAGAAGAAAATGTCATTGTTAAATGCCTAATGGTATTTACCCACAACAAACTTTATTTTCCTATAACAATGTTAATATGTTTATCCTTCTAAGACACGAATTAGCCCCTAGCTACAGGACTTAGCGGTCTGTTCTGTGTAAAGTGTAGAAATGTTTCTGTATTGCTTATAAATGATAGTGCCTCTAGCTGGGAGCGAACCCGCACCGTCACGGCGACAGCGCCCAGCACTGCAAATTCTGCGACGCAACCAATTGAGCTAACCGGGACAAACCCATCCAATAAATCAAACACGTTCTAAAAACTCTATCAATACTGAGCAAATATGAAAACTTACCTTTTTTAAAATTCAAAAATTTCGTTAAGCGATGCTGTATTCTACTCTTAATTTAATTTGAGGTTTTGCAAATATCTGGACATTTGATAAAGCGACAAGAATACGAGTTTCCCATGTTATAGTATGTCAAGTTCTTATTTTGGCTCAGTATATATTAATACTTAACATATTTAAATTCTCAAAGTGGAGACCCAAAGGTCGCGGAAAACTATATATGTAAGTTGTTCTTTTAATAATTCCAAACCATTTATTAAACTGATGTTTTAGACATGAAAAAGCAACTCAGCTTGCCCGAACAATCAGGCAGAAAATCTACAAATTGCAGAGGTAATCGCTTCATAATCCTGAAAATTGACTCTCCATTAGATATATCTTACATCGGAAGAAAGAGTGCGTCCACTGAATAAAATGCATGTAACACGATGTACATGAAAACTTAGTTAAAAGTTTTAACTAGCTTCAACTATTTCATATTTATTTTTATCTTATCCTGACCTCAAACTTCAACGTTTAATCGTCAACAAGTACAACTCTACCACAAGAAAATAACAACTAAATGTGTAAGTCGTCATCATTTTATTCATATCATCGCCTTGCATTTTTAAACAATCTGTGTATTTAAGATTCATTCAATTTAATGGTCATAACTTATATACCATACTTCCTTAGAAACTTAATTAAATAACCATATTTTGCTATTAAACTGAAGGAAATGAAATGCATTGAAAAGCCATATGATTGCAATGATTCTATTTTTCAACAAGGAAAGAGACAAAGATAGAAACTTTAACAACCCACTAGTCGAATGAATAAATTTCAGCTTGAAATAAATTATTGGAATCATTGCAACACTAAGTTTATCATTTGCAAAACAATTAAAACAGTCAAATCCACAACAGACGTTTATTAGCTAACCACAAAACTGATCAGGCAACCACTGAGTACAGTCACTTATGATATGACTTAACAAGGTCATGTTCAATTTTTGAATTGGTGACTGAGTAATTTCGTAAAATATTACAGTGTAATTCCAATTTCGGGGAAAACATTCATATGACACTTAAGCCGTGCTACTTGCAGAATGAAGATGCAACTTAATATTTTGGCATACTTGTCGGTGAAATTGCAATTTTAAAAATGGACGATTATTATTGGTTTAGAGATATTTTCGTTTTAGTACGATAAAGTCTTTTCCACTCAATGACCTATTTCGGAGTTTAATCATCTGAAAGTAGAACAAACCATAAAACCGTTTTCTTTCTGTCACTTATTCCGTATTGCAAATTTGTGTTTTGAATTTATCTTATATTTAACCCAGTGCATAGCTCATTTTGTAATTACATTCAGCGGAGGAAAACAGAAGACTTGGTAAAGGTATAGGGTAGTAGCCACCATATCACCGCATCAGTAAAGAATGTAACTCGCTCCCAAGCAACCAAATCAACAAGTATTCTGCTTTCGCATATGAGCAAGAGGAACGTGGCGGGATTTTCGGTATTATCAGTTACAATGAATCGGCTTCAACGTCGGCAGTAAATCGGCTTACTTTTGATAGACATAGTTATCAGGGTAGAAACGGCTTAAAGAAACATTGTACGTAATCGTTTGTTCACTAGTATACTGTGTCTGTTAAGCATCACAACTAGGACAAAAACAAAAAAATCAGTGTTGATTTAGTCTATGAATGTTTCTGCGGGTGTCTTATGTAAACTAGCACCGCATCATTCTCATCTGACAACATTTGGTATGCCGGTTGATGCATTTTGATAAACAAGTATATGCTTAACATGTATTGAGTATTTAAATTATGACATAGTAAAAGGTAGGAAAGATAAGAATGTGTATCATAATCATTGTCTTAAAATAACCTAGACAACCACAAATTAATAAGCTATGATTGATGATGAAATTTTGCACCTGAAATAGCAATACAGTTATCGCCATATTCGGTATTATGTTCTTCCTCAAAGCGTCATAAAAACGTTTTTGATGGTGTCTCAAATTTGAAATTAAACTTCTAGCTTACATGAATACAATACATTAAACTCTATCACCGGGTCATCCTTTTGGATTTTGTTAATGTAAAACAAAAGCTAATACGCCAAAAGGACATCTATTAAAGTAATTTCAACATTAGATAGAAAAAGATGATAACGGAAGTTTGAAAGCTATATAACACGTTAAAGTGTGAAAATAATTCAGGCTCGACTAAGCCTGTTCAATGGTATTAAATTATTAATGAAAATGCATATTACTGCCTGTGACGTCTAGCCCAGGGTGATCGACACCCAAGTAAACAGTACATTTTTGCTGCTGTGTATATGTTTTATATAGGAACTGTAAAGGCTTAACACACAGTGTAAATCATTACATATATTTTTTAAACTATTTTATGAGTATACCATTTATACCCAAGAACTTTACTGTTCAAAATCTTATCTGAATGGTTGGTCACATTATATGAACAGAAAAAAATCAAAAGCTGCCGTGTTAATGTCACAGAATTTATACATCAATATTGTTTTTCATTTTGGTCTTGACATTAAAGTTACTATGAATAAGACTGACTTGCATAATGTCTGTGCGTTGTTGTTTATGAAGTTTAATGTGATAGCTATTTTGGAAATAGTAAGGTTGGTCGGATGGTTGTCTGTATGGCCTTGCAAATACTATGGAAAATGGAACATTTCGAATGGTCGTTATTCTTTTGACAAATGGCAAATCCGTATATGCCTATTTCTTTATCTTGTTTTGAAAACGTTGTGACTATAAGTGGTTTCTTTCTTGTAATTTTTCTAATGTCGACTACATTATCATTTGGGCTTAAAAATATCTAGTCATCGATTAACACTAAAAACAGGGATCTCTTGACATTAAAAAAATGTCTTATCAGATCCGTGCACAAAAAGATGTCAGAGGAACGCCTACCTGTGTGTAGTGACATGCAGCGCCACATTGCGTTGACCATCTCCAGATATACTTCTCCTCGTACCATCCCTTAATTGCCTTGATGATAACTTCGGATGGCTTCAGGGATCCCGTGCTCCACTGATAGGCCAGATTTTCGCCCAGGCCCCGCTTTTGGTGACCCCAATAACAGTTTTCAGACCATTCGGCCGCTCTTTGAGATAAACGTTTGTCCCAAACCTGTATATTGTTATAATTAGATACTCTATTAGCCTTGTTTATTCAAAGAAAAACCGCTGCCTAATTTGGCCTCGAAAGATATATCTTACACTTGAATGCAAAAAGGTCAACACAAACTGTAAGCGTCTGGGAATATAGACATAGGTAACTGTCTGAATGAGGTAAAATTAAACTTTTGTGAAATAAATATACTTCAAAACAGCTTTGCTAATCCCAATATGGGTCTTAACAATATCAATTACAATGTTATGCTCAGATTGGATGGTAGCCATTGGTACGCACGGTTCATGCATATTAGTGTTAACAAGAACTCGTAGTAGTAATGTTTTATAATTATTGACTTAGCAAATAAATGCGAAAACCAATCTTTACAATTTGAATTTATCAATAGCTTTGCCGTTAGCATTTAATAATATTGGGATCACTTATTTCCTTCAAGAACAAAATACAATGAAAATCTATCAAATTCACCCTTATCTTATCAGTACATATCTATGTTTCGAAATTAAAGCGCACGTGCATTGTTGCATGAATGAACGATTGTCACTAAATGCTGCTAACAAAGAAAACCAAACTGACTGTAAAATTATATTTACCAGCATTTGCATATCAGCGGCGTTTTCGCGTTGTCTGTAATAGTTATGTACACGGGTGATTCCTGCAGCGTACTTTTTCAAAGAAACCAAATAGGCATCACCGTGGGCGGTAAGTACTACTCCCGCAATCATGAACGACCACAGTCCCATTTTCTACCAGGTCAGAGGAACTGAAAATACCACGTGTACTTTATATAGAAATGATTGTGCTGATGCGTTCAACAATTTTCCACATTTAAAGTTCGAATGACATGTACTAGTGATTGCTTGTCATTAGATTGTAATTTATAAAAATGATTTACCAGTATTCTAAAGTAATCTCCCGCTGTTAAGAAACAAATAAATAATAATTACAAGCCTACGGGAATCTCAAACTAAACAGAATTTGCCTCATGTTTTATATTTATATTACAATACATGTCCTACATTTTAAATAGGTCAGAGTTTTTAATAACTAAGTCAAATTACATATTGGTTGTAATTGTATTAATAACAAATTAATGTCACAAGACGGATATACAAGATCTTGACATATGTAGTTGTATCATGCAGTGAGAGTCAAGTCCTTTAAACAATAGAAATTCGTGTATCAGGATAGACTCTCTTTTTTCCAACGATGTTTGTTGCTTTGAAGAGTAGCTATTATAAGTGTATATCTCCGTGAATGGTTAGAACAAGGTATGCTCTTATTTCATGACTAGTTGCAGAAGCGTATGATCTTTTTAAAGAATTGCCACAAGTCAAAAGTCTTCATTCAATATATAACCTTGTATGGATTTTCCAGGACAAATTTTACTTGGTTTTGAGCATCATGGTTTCTCCAGCTGAATTTGCGTTGAAGCAGAACGAGCATTAGCTCGTCATTCTTAGTTTGTTAAGGTCAATTATTATAGGTCATTCAAATTAACATACAATCTGCAAAACTTGTCAATTGATGCAAAATTTACATTCTTAAGTTGTCAAGCATGCGTTTGAATAACTAAATACACAGGTGATCATGTAAATTTTAATAAATATATTAATTAGAAAAAACAAGGACCTGCCCGTGTCGCGACATGCGACAAATGTTGCGAAACAGACAACAAGGTTATTCGTTTTAAACAGTTTATAACGAAGAATTGGAGAAGACAAGAGTTTCTTAAAAATCATTTCAAATAAAAAAAATTACGGAATTGTCTACAGGATATTGACTGAAAAGGGTTGTCCTTAAAAAAAGCAAATTATTTCTGCTGAATTAAGTTCATTTTTCTTCCTTGAGAATCTTAAAGAGCGTATTGTCAATTTATTGTATAAATTTTTCTTAAGCGTTATGGTAAATTATATTGGCTCTTTGATGCCGTCTCGTTTATAATTTTTTCGTCACGCGAGAAGACGAAATAATGCAATGATTGCCAAGCAACACGACGTAAAAACGAACTGACCCTATCTACAATAACGATTAAAATGTTATGTATTTTCTTGATAAAGAACAAGAGTTCGAAAATTCGAAATAAAGAGTGATAATTTTAAAAAGAATTCTTACTGACTTCCCTTTTGAAATTTTTTTTATTGTGAAAAAAAATGTTATGTTTTGCGAGTAAAAGGAATGTCACCACAAAAGACGTCATGATTTTATTTATCAATTGTTTTTTATCGTTTTTATTGTTTGGTGTTCTAGACAATTTTACACATAATACACAAAATACATACCAACCCTAAAAAACAAAAGTCTAAGTGTAGAAGTGCAAGAACTAGCTTTGATAGTCAGCCACGTTCATAGCCTGTGGCTATTTGGGTTAAGGGCAATTTCCCCAGATTATCTTGTGGGTGTTATGCGGTGGTGTGCATCGTCTCCCCACTTCCATTTCAGTTCCAATGAAAACAAGAGAAGCTAGGAACATTTCTTCGCAATAATATCCGAACATCGGAGCGATCCATATAGCTTTATTTTGGAAAAGTTAAAGATAATATGTACACAGACAATTTTAACTTTTTTTTTCATCATGGCTTGCTGTGTCTTGATCGCTGATTCCCAGGATATAGTTCATGACTCAAATACTGACGAGTGTTAATTAATGTTTAATTCATTAATTTCAATTTCGAAGCATTATTAATGCATTCAGATAGTGAAATTTGGGGCACATGTATTAAGTTTTCTTTAGCTTTTAGGGCATTCGCGTGAAATCTTTTGGAGCATATATATTCAGATTTCCGGTGCATTATTGGGGTTAACATGATATGTGCGGGACCCTTGTCCATTTAAATTCAAAAATCATACTTAAGCGTTTAGCAATGTCATTATTTGTGAGCTTTTTATATGGTGGATTTTAAACTTGCTAAATACTAGGTCAATCTATAGTGAAACAATGGAGCTTCATACATGAAAGCTTATCTTTCCTCTTTGAATAATCTTACCTCTTTAAATAATTTACCAAAATGTTTAATAATGTTTGCCTTTTGGGTCGTCTACATTCTTCTATTTCCTGTCAAAATTCTATTTTTTATAACCGCTCATTGTTTTCTCAAAAGAAATATTTATGAGAGAATTAGTTTATATCAGGTTGTCAATTGTTGTGCTGAGGTTAAGCATGTTATTCTATTTATTGATTTTACACTGCTGTTCGTGGGATGGTAATTATCTGAAATAATGCATTCAAGGTTTACCGTCATATGCAAACAATCATTTTGAAAGATTAAACTTTGTCATGTTTACTTGTGTAATTATTGAGTTTCGCTTAACCTGGACTTGGCGAAGTGGACAATAATATTCATAACCATAATGCTCTCATGAACATGAACAGTTTCAATAAAAATAAGCGTACAATATTTTCGTTTATTTCCGTGTTCGGTTGCAAATTATCTTTTCATCTATTCTTGAGAACTTAGCTGGCTCGGTGCCCCTAGAACATCTTTTAGAATTACAAAGGCATGTAACTGGGGCGTTCTCTTTTCTTTCTGGTGTTTTTGTCTCTCTCTCTCTCTCTCTCTCTCTCTCTCTCTCTCTCTCTCTCTCTCTCTCTCTCTCTCTCTCTCTCTCCCATTTGTCCTATATTTGGAATTATGATTATGGGAAGACTGGTTTTTAATCTTCTCCCTTAATGAGTTTTGATTTATGTCTCGGAATCTAACATCTTGTTACAGAGTTATCGGTATCATAAATAACGAAAACCTTTTGCAAGTTTTATCGCCGATACCCAGATTTAATTCAAAATACAGTTGCAGTTTAAAATCACGTTTGCAACAAGGTATTTCACAGCCAGTTTTTATGTAGATTTTATTAATAAACTAAAGAAGATAAACGGCAATGTTATTTTCACCTGGTTATTCGTAAAAACCATCAGTAAATTATAAAAGAAAAGTAACCAACATGATATTCTACAGCGCTCTGCAGGCCTGGTATTTAACCCATCTACAGTTGATCATTATGCTTACCTCTTTGGTTACACGACGGTGACAGGGGTTAAAGAGTTTATGAAGGTATATGGGGAAATCTTGTATAAGAATATAGAAGCCCGATTAGTTTCTTTTATCCCTGTCATCGTGTTCTTGCTGATTTGACTCCAGGTACTCTGGTCTCGGTAAGATGATTGAATACCCACCATTTTGTCTTTGCAATGCTATAAGCTTCTTATGTTTTATGTGTTTGTGTGCTTTTGCATTCAACATTGATGAGCTGATGGGTGGGTCGATGAGATAATGGAGTTATTTCACCAAGACAACATGTACTTGTTTGTTGATATGAGAGCCTGTTGGGACATGTGTAAGGTCGGTGCACCCTAGAACCTGGTTTTAACACCCTGTGGAAAATTGTTTTGCCACTGAACGTTCCAGTGCGGTAATTTTTGCCACTGAACGTTCCAATGCGGTAACCCCAACGGTTTTCTTTTTAGTTAATTATTTGTTGCGTCTTTTTTGAATTTAACATACTTATAAATACATGCTCTCTTTTCCTCTCTTCTTTTACGCTGCGTGGGGAGACTGTGTTTTGTGAGTGTAGCGATTCCTGATATGCATATTTCACTTTTCCATATATTGGTTCAATTCTCGTTAAAACAATAAAAATAATTAGAACAACATGAACTTATCTGGACACCAACACATTTTTCCTTTTGTGATCAGTAAGAAATCCGATTTCTCATGTTTAACGTGCTCACATAACTCGTCGAAGAAGTTTTAAATTTTATCTCTGTACGTATTAGATTGTACGTATGTTTTCATTGATCTAGATCTACATTTGTCGCCTATGTGGTTAGAGTCTTACGATGAGAATTTCGAGAATGTCATTATAAAGCAAATGTGAGTTTTACATGTCATGTTATCATTTATATTTTTTCTATTTAAATGGCAACTTAAATTAAATAATTTGATTATTATGTTAAATTGTTCTTTAAAATTATTGACAATCATTTTGCAAATATTACCACGAAATTCTGATTTTTTAGACATCTGGCATTATGTTATACTTATATTATTGACTTGAATTCTGATTTTTTTTAACATTTGGCATTACGTTTGGATGTCATTTCCCATTGCTTGTTTATTGATAATAAGCATTCTGCATTTAAAAACAAACTTATATAAAAGTCCACAAAATTCATCGTTTTATATGACAAAATGTAATAAAGCTACATCTCATATGATATATTTGGACATCATGTTACATTTTATTCATTCTTGCAGGAATATAAAGTGGCGTGTGACGTTCAAGCATTCTGAAAATATTCTTAAGATTGGCAAACAATATGATTTGAGAAGTATTGTTTTCAAAAAACATATCTGTGAAGGGCTCAGGAGGATTAAAGAACTAGCGTTACTGGATTGCGGCACGTGAGCAGAATCTTACTGATACGCGAGGTTAACCCATACAGGATTGGCACCATGTGACACGTCATCGCTGGTCTTTATAAATCGCGACACTTCCGATAATGACTGGAATTTCAATTAGAGAAGTCAGTAGTAACATCTGACGATTTCTCGATTATACAGTGGATTTAAATACTTAGGCTCTATGGTATGTACAATTTAGATTTGGCTAGAAGTTATTGTTAAAAATAAAATAAAAAAATGTATAAAATAATTTAAAACATGGAATTGTTTTTCTTGAAAAATTGTCTGTACTTTAATTGCAAAAATTAATTTTCACACATTTTTATCATTATCTTATAATTCATATTTATTTTCCTCTTCGTAGTCCTTCTCTTCCTCCTCCAAATCATCGTCGTAACCATCATCATCATCATCATCATCATCACCATCATCATCATATGTATGTGCGCCATATTCATTTTGTAAGGCACATTTTAGTTCATTGGGATAATATAATTAAAGTTTTTACTGAAGATTGCAAATAAAGGCAACTACAATTTAAAACAAAATGAAACTTCTGGTTATAGTATAATATTCTTTTTTTTGCTTTAACATATGGTATAAGCGAAGAATTTAAGAATGCCATCCATTATCGCATATTTCTTGCTAATTTCTGATACCCCAGAAGAGACCAAATGTCCATGACTACAAACTTTATTTATTAGTTACTTTTAAAGGTATCAATAGGTGACATACACTTGAGTCAGAAAGAAAGGAGGAATTTCTTTCTTAATTTTATTTTATTCCTAAATAAATAAAACTTTATTTATGAAATAGTAGCTTTTTGGTAATAAGTGAGGCAACACTTTGTATACCAGGAAGAGTCTTCAAGATTATAAAAATATTTAATGGTCCAGTGTAAATCACCATCATCATCATCATCATCATCATCATCATAAAAATGGAAAATCTAATTAAGAAATTATTTCATAAATCTCTCAATTCCGTAAGCGTTTTTCGATTTCCCTAGGTACAGTAAATATTCAGAAATTATTCCTTTTGACGGTTTTCTCATTCGGGTAACAAGTCATATTGATTGTTTCGTTACTAACAGAAATATTTATAATAGTTGATATTCAGTTGTCAACTGAAACATGCGGACTCAAATATTGGTATTACGCAAGAGATAAAAATGACGGCAAGTTTTGTTTAATAGTCTTAGATAGCCGTATAAACATTTCGAAATGACTTTAGCGGAACGAAGCGAATCGATTTAAAATCATATTATTTGTCTCAGTTAAAATATATTGCACAAAAATAAATTATATTTGCCAAGTAAATGTATTATAACAAAAAGTAATATGCTATAGTATAAAGCTTAAGATTGATTTGAACACTGGTTCGAACCTGACATCCGAAAATTTTAATTGAGTGAATGTTAGAACTCTATAACTGCTTTCAACCCTTTTAGATGTTATGACTTATTCTTTAAATATAATACTTTAAGACATTAAATAATTCGTAATCGTCCTGTTTGAAATAGTAAATGCATGCAAAATGACGGAGTCTTTGCTTTAAGTATACCCAGTTTTAAACCGAGGTTTTTTCACTGTATCAGTCCCGCTCACAGATGATGCAATGCAGGAGTCAATATCTGTAAATGTCGCCAATTTCCTCGTGTTTTTTTCGGGATACATATATAAGCTAGACAATGCATTGTAATCCTTTCTCATGGAAGATAAGTGGTCTGTGGGGTAGAGCGTCGGACTCCAGATCCGGAGACTTCGGTTTCGAATCCCACCAGGGATGAGGTTCGTCTTCAGTTTCTTCAATCCACATTCGCGATTACTGATTGTAAACCCAGGAAGCAGTCATCGAACGTGATTAATATAAGTTTGAATAACTTGTTTCAAAATCGATGTTAAATAAATACGTTTTAACTAATCCTTTCTCACCGCTGTATAGTAATAAAAATATTATATTACAGAATATATGCAATAAAACTTTTATTACACATAAAAATATGGATGAAATGTGTGGGCGGCGGGTGGCATTAGACGACCTTGTCAACGCTTCTTCTCCCAAATCACAGCTGTCAGGTGATTGCTCTCTCTAAGCAGAAGACAAATAACAAAGGTCTACAAGTTATGACAAAAGTGACATAAAACTACACAGAATATCGTTTGAGCGTCTAAGATGAATCAAAATGTGTATTGTATACTTATTTGAGATGCGTTCAATCTGGAGCTATGCGGCGTGTGAGGATATAAATATGAAATGGATTTCCAATAATGCTCGAACGGGCTCGATCAAACCGAGCCCGGAGGATGTTTGTATTTGTGGTGTTCCGTTATGATTTGAAGGCGATCTAGGATTTTTAATCACGATTTTCTCAACAAGACAATAGGAGACAAAAAATGAAAACATGAAGCACGTTTCCTACTCCGATTTAAGCAAAACCCGAAGTTGAACTTATGAAATAAAGAAACCTACCGTTTACCAAAAACGCCGAACTTTGCGAACAGAAAGAAAACATCAAGCACAATTAAGGAACATAAAAATCATGATATTGAAAGATCTTCATCAATAAAAGAGCTCCTACAAAAGCCACCAACAACGTTACTACGAAATTGAAAAGTAGACTTTAAAATGCACTGGGAAAGACAAATAAGAATAGTTGCAGGTTCGATCCTAGCTTCTTTATCTTCAGCTGTCCTTGCTGTTAGCAACAGCAAGCCCGGTCTGAGCATAAGGTGGTGATTTGGAAACCTCATTGCAGTATTTACAAATATCATTCCATGACTAGATACAAATTAAATGCCCAACCAGTGCCCAAGGTTATAAAACTGAGCATGGAAACCAGTCTCAAATCCCAAGCATCTGATTGGCTGGATGATGTTTGAATTTCAAATCATAACGAAACACCACAAATACAAACATCCTCCAGCCAATCAGATGCTTGAGATTTGAGACTGGTTTCCAATCTCAGTTTTATAACTTTCAGACATGAAGACAGACAACTGCTAGACCAGACAAGATAAAATCTGTAATTCTAATGGAGTTGAGACATTCGGTACGCTCCCCCTGGGGTTTCTTCACCAACATCTGAAAGTTTTAAAATTAAAATATCACCAGGGACACATTTTCTCGTGTCGTGGCGTATATTATATTCTAGAATTACGGATAATCCCTTTCCTGTGCAAGTCAACGATATTAAATGTCAACCATCAACCACTTTGTCTCTTCTTCGTACAGAGAAGTAACACTCCTTAAAACTAAGTTATTTATGTAGAAAAACAAAAGATGTGCGTATTAAGGAAACAGCACATTCAGCAAAAGACAGAGACGGACAGACAGACAGAGAGACGGACGGACAGACAGACAGACAGACAGACAGACAGACAACTCTGATGCTTCAATTTAATTTATACAAAGCTTGTCCGAAATGTTTTGTCAGCAGAAGTGCAGAGTTGAAATAAGTATTGGCATTGGTCTTTCTATTCTACTTACAGTGTCAGATAGCATTTACTGGATTTTAACATATGTCTATTGACTGTTTCAACGATTTGAATCGTATCAAGCAACCTGATTAGCAAGCTGATTTGCACTGAAGTGACTTATGATTTGCGGACGGTTGTCTAACCAGATAAAATAACGTTTTTGCGAGAGTTAACCCATACTTGATGAACAGCTCATGAATCTCCATATTTTGTGGCTCATTTTTGTCAAATCATATTTTTATAACGACCGGTAAGCCGGTAAGTATTTATTATTAATTTACCAAAAATTAAAGCGCATCGGTAATTGCGTCTTTCCATTTCTGCCCATCAGTACTTGATTGTTTAAAATTACTCGAGAAATAGACTTCAAACTTCAAGCAAGTTACGAAGTACTTGTCACATTAGCCTCGATTTCCCATATCATCATCGTAATCAGCATCATCATCATTATCATCATCATCATCATCATCATTTTCATCACCATCATCATCATCGTAATCATCAATGTCTTCTTTATCGTCGTAATCGTACTTATCTTCGTCATTAATATTATTACCAGAAGAAGTCATTGAACGGCAATGTAATGTCTTATGTGGTTATTGGCACTATTTAATGTATATGTCACGAAAGGTTCATAATTGTTATAATCATTCGATTTGTCAGTTAAATGATTCGGATCCCTTGTAGTGCATGCGATGTATAAAATCAATATTATATAAAACTCTTGTTGCAGGGTTTCTTTCCTTTGTGTATTACGTGGTAAATAAAATTTCTTGAACAGTGCCCTTAACAACAAAATAACGAGACGAAGAACCCTAAAATATATAATATATTTTGAAAAAAAGTTGCAACTACAATTAAAAAAAGGAAACAAAAATAATCAAGTAAACGAGTAAATTATTTGTTAAATATATCTAAATATGTATACAAGTGGTATCTTTAAGTGAAGTATAGAATTTTAGCTGTCTTTATTTAATAAACAATAGAAATACAAGGCAAATCGCCGGTTTATCATTTATATAAAGTACAATTTTAAAAGCCTATGATAACAAGAAAAAATGCCTACATACGACATTTTAAGTTTTCTTTTTATGGAATTATTCCGGCAAAATTGATTTAATACCAGACAAATCTCTAAATTATTCGAAATAACCAAGGCTAGCCGATGTAAGCTTTGTAATGACATATTAAGTTTGACCTTTCAAAGTTTGACACTCGAGTTGTTACGTGGCTTCAGTCTCATGTGTTATAATTTGTTGGAAGTGCCTATTTTAGTAGATATCAGTCTTAAATTCTTAAATGAAGGCGCGTTATCTCCTAGCCTGAAATAACGTACCCTTTATGGCATACATTATAATAACTACATTTACACTTAATATATTCTTCACAATCCTGTTTTGAGCTTTTATTGCAGCTTCTATGAAACTTTGATAAAAAGAGGCGAGTATTCACAATAACTTGACAAAACTTGCTCAATCAATTCTCGGGAATTATAACGACTTGTGTTCATTTCATCTACATGAAAATGATATAATTTTTGTTATCATAGTTTTATACAAAATGAAAGAAAAATCCATTGAATAAATAACTCCTAATAGCTCTACCTGACAGGTTTGATGACTTTATTCGGTTGTCATGCATACCTGAATGTTTTATTGTTGTTGCTGCTGTTTTTCTGTATTTATCGGTGTTGGAAAAGTAATCTTTCAACCTCCACACTCCGTACCTTCCCGCTGCCACTACCAAGTTGTGAGGCGCAGAAAGGTCTTTTATCATTTCCAATCCACCTCCACACTTGGGACGTACGACTGGATGAATAGCTATTATTTCTGCATGAAAACGTTGAAAAAGTTTTCTTTTTTTGTATATTTCAGAAAATGATGTCTAAATTGTACTTATTACTGCTTGCCACCGCCATGTTGTTAGCCACAGTTCTCGCTCAGCCAGACTTTATCCGACCCCGAGGAGTGCGAACCCCAAAGTTCTGTATGACACGCTGTGACAGGAAAGTTGAATACTGTGATAACACGTGTAAGACGCAATATGGCGAAGATAGATTGGGAGAAGATCCGTACTCATACAAACGTTGTCTAAATGACTGTGCCATGAGTTATCTCGTGTGCCTCAACGACTGCTGAGCCGAGGACCTTGGCTTTCGCTATGCCTGGTTTTAAAATCACAAAGGCATAGAAACAAAAATTTTAAAACACCTTTAAACAATTTCGTAAAAAAGGAAAGACCAATGAAACTCTATAAAAATGTCAACCAACTTCAAATCCTAGAATTTAACAATACACTTTTTAAAAAATGAGTATCGAAGCCAAGTATTTCTAACGAATCCAAAAGGTTATATTTATATGCGCTAACTTGATCATAAAATGTAAAGAATTTGCCATACGATGTAGAAAATTATATTGTATTTCTGTCTATTTTAAGTTATTTACAATTGTTAAGTTGCTTGGTAACTTAAATAAAATGGCTGTAAAACAACATCATGGGAAAGAAAATAAAGTAAAACACGAAAGAATGAAGTATGTTTATATGAACGAAAGTACGTATCCTTCGTTCATGTTGATTTGCTATCGCTTGAGGTCCTTGTTACAACCGTTGTATTTTATTTTCGTGGTGCACAAACTTCATGAACTTGTTCAACAGAAAATATAAAACATGGTGTTAATACAAAGTTGTCTATTGACAGCTGATATTTATAAAAGTATCTTGCACCGCGATTCTAAAAGCAATACACAAAAAGGTTCGGTTGCCCAAACTGCAGATGCACAAGAAATTACATTTGCCTCATAAAATTAAGAAATGGTTTCAAATTGGAGCGCCTTAAACGATTTTGTTTTGGCAATTAGAAGCTATTTGCAGTTTGGGCCCTCGTCTTTGCAGTCACTACATAATCTTAATATTCAGTGATCAATAATCAAGATATTTATACATAGAGGCGTATTTTCATTTGGGTTTAAATTCATAATTCGTATTTTGAAAAGCAATTATCTAATATATCAAGCATACATTGATGTTAATTTCTTGATATAGGGCTGTAATTTTTACAGTTAGTTCATTGATAAACTAGCGATAAAGAACATCCCTGTTTCAAATGACATTGGGAATCGAACCCATACAGCACAGCGCCTAACCGTGCACATCCGGATTGAGCTACCCACAACCACAAGAAGGTTGCGCGGATAACCCTGATAAACGTAATCATCACATGACATCAGTAACTGATTAGTAACAGTAACTCAAACTAGTCTTTACTGGGAACTGATCAAAGGTAGTGTGCGGTTTTGTTTTTTTTTTTCAAGAATATGCACAGTTTATATTTTTTATATTGTTTGAACAATACTGGTCAGCAAGTGTAAATGGTCAGTAGTTCTTCAGCCTTGTCAGAAACAATTCTAATATTCAAAATAATATTATTATCTGTATCAGCATATGCTGGGCTTCTTTCACTAAGTAACGTGAAATACACTTAATAAATAATTGGCGTGATAGAAATGACAGACATGACAGAGGGTCAGTCAGATCACTAGATTAACATTTCGGAACTGGTTAAATCGTCCGTCTGTTCCATGTATGGGATATTTAACTTGTAATAAAACTAATATTACATAGTTTGTGTTAGAAAAGTGACGAAATGAGAAACAGCCTCATGTTTTTATATTTTCAACAAGGAAGCTCTATTACTTCTAAGTCATGTAATTTTTTATTACAAAAAAGCTTCTTTAATTTTCATGAAAAAAAAGATTGGGCTTAAATGCTTCCGCCAGTATCCTGTAAATATTTCTATTAACATCAATACATTCTTGTTCAAAATGAAGAATTCTGAAACTAATTTAAGGATTTAAACGCGCGCTAAAATAGTTTTTCCCATTTGTCAAAAACGGGATTTTTATCTTGAATTTTGATCTTGATTTAACACAGCAAATTTTACTGGAATTTTAAGTTTTCTATTATCTTGTCGTGCTATGTTGAACAGATTTTGCAAATTGATTAAAAATCAGCCCAAACATGAGAAAGTTAGAGCGTCACGATTTATCCACTCCCATAAAATCAGGCAAGTCACTTATTCAACTATTGAAGTTACTACAAATCATAAACTGACTCAGGTGTTAAATGTAAAATTTATTGGCACACAAAAATACAAACACCACCTGACATGGGATTATCATGATTTCGAGATCTGTGCCCAAGGTTAAAAACTGAGCATGGAAACAGTCTCAAATCTCAAGCATCTGATTGGCTGCAATGGCGACCAGTCACCATTTCAGCAAATCAGATGCTTGAGGTTTGAGACTGGTTTCTAATCTCGGTTTTATTACCTTTAGCCCTATTGTTACCATAAAATAAAGTTCCGAATTGTCAGCACACAACAATTTAACAAATATGTTTTGGCTAAATAATCACTATCAAGATCTAAAATAGTCATACAATAGTTATACAGTCTTCTCAAGCTAGGTCAAATTATCGTTATTAATTGTTTATCCATCGACCATCTGTTCACTTTTCAAAAACAAATTGCTGTCTATCTTATACTCAGGAGTCATAGTAGTTTCTCTATCTGTTTTCATCACCATTTCATCATAAAAGAAAATCTCCAGCTACATTTAGAGTTCTCAAAAAACCTAGATGAATACCTGCTATTACAATAGCCATTCCTAAGGAGGAGTCATTAGTGAGGTCATTATGACCAGATCTTGGAGAACTCGATCGCCCTATTTTACACAAGTGTCTTGTAATGGTAATTATAAAAATTGCGATTACTTTCATGAGTAATCGTTGTGTCATTTTGTAATTATTCTTCACGGTGGAAGACCTTTCTCTGTGAGACTTACAACTGAAATTTCCGAAGGAATATTCATTACAATTACTACAAATTTCGATTTCAATTAGATATTGACCCTGTGAGCAACCTTCGTAAACACCTGTTGCATTGCAGCACTTCACAAGACGCCGACCACGTTTTTGTCATGCGACGACTGTTAGAAATGCCGCTCCAATCAAAAGACGCCGTATTTTACTTCCAAATTGATTTTGCTGTCAATCAACAAAAGGTGTGGCTAAAGGTACAGCAACCTGAAGGAGTGATTTACCATGAACAACGTTCTGTCAATTATACTTTCACGCGCTACCTACTTCTCAACGAAAATATCAGTCGCCGCGAATCGTGTTTGATGATTTAGGTTGCAAGCCAAAATCTAACCGAATCGAAATTTGTAGTAACAATTAAAATATTCTTTTTTGTTTAAATAGATCAAATTTTAAAAACCAGTACCTATGTTGGGCGTTTAAATATTTATTAACAATTTACGGCACCAGTACAAATTACATGTAGTGTAATTATAAATAAAATGCGAATTTAACATCGCGGTACAATGACATTTCCTTTTCTACACTACCCCTATGTTCTAACATAATTGTTTAAAATGCATGTAGCTTTCCTATGCCAAGAACACTTTATAAAAGAAGTATGTTTGTATTAATTATTCATTGTCTGTTAAATGTTGAAATATATATTAATTATAACTTTCTAAAGAATTTATGTGTTTATTTTAGAAATCTGCAACATGCAACAAATGCTTTAATATTGCTATGTCCTGAAAGGTTAACATCTTTGTTGTAACTTCTTAAATTTAGGTTTTGATCGAAAAATCAGTGAATCATAGTGAAATTATGTCTGGTAGATTTTAAAAGAAAATTGTAAAAGTTGGAAGCGGTTTTATTTGTTAAATGCTAATACTTAACTGGAAAATACTCATATAAGATTTGGTACTTCTATTTATAAACACGTTATAGGCATCTCTGGGTAATAATTGTCCATCCCTTGTTGCTGATCTGTTTTGAAATGAATTTTTATGTTAACTATTTCAACTTTGATATTACAAAATACCATCGTACTATGTTTTTCTTGGTGCAATATTCATTCCAGCGTAGAAACCGGTCAAACATTGTGGCATTGTCAATCCAGACTTGTAAACTTCGAAGCGGACATGTAGTTTGCCGATTGCATTCAACTGCGCTATGTCGTCGGATAGGTGTTTAATAATAAGTTACTTATCAAATCTAGCACAATACTATAAAACACCTATTTATCATTTCAACTTTCTATTTTAATAAGCATTATCGGCTTTACAATAATGCCGTTTATAGAAGGAATAAATTAATTCGGCTGCTTTAACAAAGGGGCGAAAATCGAGAGGAATTGTATAGTAATATATTTGGAGTTATTCTTTAATGACGTATGCATTGTGACGTCAGTAGCACATGCTAGCTTGGAATCAAAACGGCAGCCAAATAGTGTCTAAAAGAAATCCAGTTTCATCAGCAATATTTCTCAAGAATGAGAGGTAAAGGGGCACGAAAACGGAAGAACAATGACAGTATAGCAGTTCTTGTTGAGAGAAAACGTCGGTCGGCAGCAAAATCTAACGATTCACGGGTGGGCCAGCAACCTTCCACCACGGCACCAGTGCTGATCTTAGAAGCGTTGGAATCTCCACGCCTTCTGAGACCTGCTTGCCACTTGTACAATGTACCGGACAAGAGATTCAAGCCCCGAAGCCGAGTTTCCCTTGGGTGCACGCACTACCTACAGAACAGCAAATAGTGAGGCAACCCACGCCGAGCTTTGGGTCCGTCGCGCAGCCATTACAGTGGACCGTGCCAGGGCCACAGCTGGTTCTTCTAACAGCACATCTAAGTACAGTCGCCCAGCCAGCGGTGTCTCATGCAAGTGTTGGTTCTCCCTTGCAGACAGCTGCTACCCCCAGTTACATGACGCCCCAAGGAGTACCCGTAGGTCTATCAGGTGAGAATGATCCTTTATTATTAATAAATTCTTCAGAAATTGACATATTTGCTTCAGATCAAATTAAGGAAAAGATATGGAATGGCAAATACATAGATCTGTTTGAAATCAAACATTCAAAATGACACAGAAAATCATCATTTGCAACTGACGTTTACCAACGATCAGTTGATGTTGAAACCACAGTCAAAAGTCAGAAAAATTGAAAATGTTGATACTTGGACCGATGCTTTTATAAATTATGCATTGATTTACATACAAAAGCATCAGACTAGAGCTTCTGAGATTTTGAAGTACATGGCCATTGTTAGAGGGGCGGCACAATTGAATCCCTTTGCAAGTTGTTATCAGTATGACATCCAATTCCGTCTGCGCATGGCTAATGACCCTTTAAGGTCATGGTCGAATATTGATGGCCATTTGTGGATTACATGCAGTCTGTTCGGTACAGCTAGTGTACCTATGATGTCCAAATCGAAATTTGAAGGTCCATGCTATGACTTTAACTATAAGGGCGGTTGTTTTAAACCCTTCTGTAAATACGCACATTCATGCATAATTTGCAGAGTTACAGTTTCATTAATATTTACACAGTCGTCAGATAGCACCGTATGTCCGATACTACTTGTAAAAATGTATATACAGGTACGTCCTAACATTGATGGTCCGTTGTTTTGTCATTTTAGCGGTGAGCCGTTAACAAAATACCAGTTTAGAACAATTCTAATGAAATGGCTTACTTTTTCTGGAATAAGAGCTAACATTAAAAGCTATTCCTTTAGAATAGGTGCAACAACATTAGCAAGTATGCTTAACATCCCCGATGAGGATATAAAACTAATGGGCCGGTGGTCAAGTAAAGGAAATACCCACAGGCGATATATTCGCTTCGATAAAATAATCCCATGATTGTATTGTTTTGAACGTTTCGATATATATATATATTTACAGAACAAATTGTCTTGATTCTGGGTTCATCAATAATTAAACGGGCGGAGGCTTATGTTAAAGGACGACCAATGGGAGAGCACCTTGGCCTGTCAGGTTGTAAGGTCATCTGGGCCGGTTTTCCCGGCTTGCGATGCAGCCAGGTACTGCACATCGCCAATTCCCTACGTCAATGTACGCCAACCACAAACTACCTGATTCTCCATTTTGGTGGAAACGATTTGGAAAGCGTGAATTGTGGGCTTCTTCGTATGAACATGAAGGAAATAATGCTTTGCTTGATGCAACTTTTCCCATACACATGCTTGGTTTTCTCTTGCATACTTTCAAGGTTGAATTGGCGGTATTCAAATAACGACAAAACAATTGAAAATCCAGAGTCCGTGTAAATAGGGCAATGATTCGTTACGTTATAGAGCTTGGGCATAACACCCGGATTTCAATGATAAATTGCATGGTCTTTTTTTTGCCATATTTTGTTAAGCATTCAATCTGCTATTGAAGCATTTAATACAAGTTCGATTCCTGTGTACCCGACCGTATAAATTGTTTACTGGGCCTGGCAGTATTGAAACCTTGTTAACAGTTGTGCATTCGAACCTGTTTTAAAATTTACGTCAAAAATTTGTATTGTTGGCGTGAGCGCATTTGGCGCTCATTTGGCAGAAAATCTTTGACAATCCATGAAAATATTAAATTCATATTTGAACAAGTGATGATCATTACAAACAATTTGTTTTAATTGTCTATACACTTATTACCTTATATACTGTTTGAATTCACCAACAGATATAAGTTGAATTCTTTGTCGTTTGTACAAATTGGTACTTACGGCCTTGGACTTGTTGATTACAAGTCATTATATTAATTGATTTGATTGATTTATTGACATTGAATTGATACTTGCTTGATTGATAATTGGTTTGATTGGCATTTGAGTGAACATTGATTTAATTGACAGTTGAATGAACATTGATTTAATTGACATTTGACTGAACATTGATTTAATTGACATTTGAGTGAACATTGATTTAATTGAAATTTTTAGTGAACATTGATGTAATTGACATTTGAGTGAACATTGATTGGATTGATATTTGATAGATAGTTGATTTAGTTGATTATTGATTAATTGAGTATTGATTGGATTGGAATTATTGATTGATTATTGATTGGATTGAAATTTGAATGATAATTGATTGAATTATCAATATTGAACATTGATAGTTGTCGACTGCCAGGCCAATGATGCCAAATAATAAACAGTTCTAAAATTAATTGTGTTTTTAAAATTATTTCCGATATTATATATCGCACGCTACCATTTAAACTCCACATCTAAGCAATGGTGATAACATACCCATGGCTATGATTTGTATGAGTGGGAAACATTCCATTTTATCGTACCTCAAGCTTCTAAGTTTACTACTTTTATCTTAAATGGCTGCGTTCTTATTTTTTTTATCTTGACTGGGCACTTGCTCTGATGCAAAGGGAAAAATCCAAGTTAATCGAAATGCATGCCAACATCAAGGAATATTTTCAAATGAATGGTAGGATGTCAAAAGTTTAATAAACAGACAGCTAATTGTGATGCAATTCTTAATTACTCATTTTAATTACTCAAATATACTGTTATACATACTATATATGTTCATAAAGCAAAAATTGAATGTAAAATTCCTTAAATGTTTTTGGCTAGGTCAACTTAGACCACTTATACGAAATATGTTATATGTCGAGATTGACTCAAACGGAAATTCTTATATTTCTAATACATTAATAACTTCAGGTATTTGCAGCTGCTCATTAATTTGGAATGTGACAAAGCCATTACTGCACTTGATTTAAATGAGAACCGAACAAAGCTAAAAAAAGCCACGAATAATCGACAGGCATGAAACAAAACATTGATGGAAAGCACGGAACTGGCAATATAAATATAGTTCGGCATCTTGGAAGAAAAATCGGGTTGTTTTTTAAACGCGCTTGGATATAGTTGTGTGCAACAAATAATTATTTATTACAAACTTTACATGTACATACTGAGCACACGATCCAATATATAACTAAAAATGGAGGACATTCTCCAGTCCCTAGCAGCTGAACCAAACTGACAAATTACTGGCACGTTAAATAATAATCCCTGTTTTACGACTAACAAGAAACAGACAAAATAAAATGGTTGCATATACTCTTCTATCTATGTCAGTAATATACTTTTAAACAGCATGACAACAATATCACAACCTTTGTTTTTGAATAATCTTAAACGTGATGAAAATGAGTTGCAATAATAATTAGGTGCATATGCATCTCGATGGGATAGTAAAGTGTGTGTGACTTTAATATACATGATTTAGAGGTATAATGAAAATTAGTTAAATATACAGAGCAATTATTTTCGATCTCTGGTCAATCAAATATAGCCTATTAAACTCCATCTCAATACAGGAAACACTTCAAAAAAGCAAGAAAAATTTATTGATGTAATTATTGCAGTCATTGTGTTTGTGCCGTGTGGCGGTCGTAAAAAGTCTTCCCGTACATTCAATCAGTGCTTTTATCAATTATAAAGCTCTTTGGTCTTTGAGCGAAGCACCTATATTTGCGTAATTAATGAGTTGCGCCCAGCGCGGGGCTAGGCGATATAAACAGTTATATGCACTTCCATTACTGCTGATGAACAAGCTCAATCAAACCTTACCTAAATTTTTTCCTATTTGTCGTGTTTGGTGGCGTTGAATGTTCTTTTTTTTCATCCATTTAATTATCATAGTAGCGTTGATTTTGTCGTGTAATGGCCGTAAAATGTCTCCCCGTACATTTAATCTGTGTTGTTATCAATAATTAAGCCATTTGAAAGCCTTTGACGGCGGTGCTTATATATGTGTCAAAATTGAGTTGCGCTCAATCCGGGGCTATTCGGCGTATACAGCAATATGCACTTCCATTACTGTGTAATGATATTGCCTCTAGCTGGGAGCGAACCCGCTCTGTAAGTCCCTAGCAGCTGAACCAAACAGGGACATTGACCTGTAAAGTCAATGTCAGAGTACCCATCGTTTTTGCTTGATAATGCCGTTAGCTTTTTATGTTTAATAATGAAGTGTGCTTTTGCACCCAACATTGTCGGTAAATTGATAGGTTCGAGATTATTCACCGAACCAAACTGTACTTGTTTGTTTCAATGACAACGTGAGGTTGGTGTTTAATTCCCAGAGGCATTTTTGTGTGCTTTTGATGGCAAAATTGTCGGTTAATTGATAGGTTCGTGATAATTCACCAAAGCGAATCGTACTTGTTTGTTATTAAACAAAGTTTGTTATGTAAAGTAGCAATGGCTCTACCTCGTTCTGTGGATTCAGAAACGAAAAGACTGGAAGACGAGGGTTTATATAGACAAAGTCACGTGTGACGAAACAGTGGTCATTTCAGCTGGTTGAAGCGTTTAATCTTTCATCGATTAAACTTACTATTGTACTTGTTTGTTTCAATGAGAACTTGATGTTGGTGTACCGTAGAACCTGGTTTAAATTCCCAGCGGCAAAGTGTCATGCAGCTGACCGATTCATGGCGGTTACCTCTGAGTGTATGTTTCACGTTTTCAATAGTCTTATCCTTGCAATGTCATGAAAATTTAATATAATTGAAGGTTAAATTCTAGTGGATTATAAGGCAATGGCAATTAATAACTCATAATAAAATATATTTGCCTCGAAATTGAGGAACAAGAGGAAATAGTAGAATTGATAATAAAATGAGAATATCTGTTATTTACAGAAATCCTAATACTGGGAAATTTCTACATCTGATTAATTCTAAGCGATCGTCGAATTTGTCCTGTTTCGAATGATAGTGCCTCTAGCTGGGAGCGAATCCGCACCGTCACGGCGACAGCGCCTAGCCCAGCTATTCCTGCGACGCAACCGATTGAGCTTACCGGGACAACCCCAAAAAAAGGTTGATCGGATAGCCCTGATATACGTAACAATCACTGCATGACATCGGTGACGGGTTAATTTACTGATAACAGTACTGACTTTATGTACGGGGAGACTTTTTACGGCCGCCACACTGCACAAATAGCGCTACTGTGAATTTCAAATGATAGTGCCTTTAGCTGGGAGCGAACCCGCACCGTCACGGCGACAGCGCCTAGCCCTGCAATTCCTGCGACGCAACCGATTGAGCTATCTAGAGACATAAAAGGACACATTGAAAATACGGAACTGGAACCATAAATATTTTCAAACTCTTCGATAGATCAGCGCATACCTGATATAGTTTTGTACAGTACACAAATGCTGTGTTAAAGTGCAAACTGTTCAAATATATGTCGGGAAAAGGGGCCAGATGTGTATTGTAAAATTAATAATGAAAACAATACAACATCAAGTCTCTAGCAACTGGTCAATTTAGATTTAACTAAGGTACTATTGACAGATTATACACAAGTTTTTGTTTGGGATGGATCAAAATTGTTCCGTTAATTGGTGTAAATATTAAGTTGGGCTCAACCTGGGGCTATGCGTTCCGATTACAGCCCATGAACCGGCTCAATCAAACGGAGCCTGCAATATTACCACATTTGTCGTGTTCGATGGCTTTATAAGTTTCCTTTTCATCTATTTCAAAACCAGGTTTCATGATAATTAGGTGAAATTGAACATGACTGGTTAAATGCGTTTTTTTTTTCGATTGTGTAAATAAACAGATTTCTTTATATTACATTCTAACTTTTTGGTCAGTAATTTGTAGTTTTCGGGTCTGTTTTTGGTCGGTAATTTGTAGTTTTCGGGTCTGTTTTTGGTCAGTAATTTGTAGTTTTCAGGTCTGTTGCTTGTGTTATTTCTTAATCACTCATCTTAAGTTATCTAATTGTTATCGTAAGTACATGACAAACATTAATAACAACCAAAATGAATGTTTTTGATGGCAATGTCCTTATACGTATACCACAAATTCTAAATATGATATGTGTCAAGTCTGACTCAAAGGGAAATTGTAAGATTGCTAATACAATAAGAATTTCATGGTTTACACACTCAACAAAATAAATTTAAATCGATGGCAAAAGAACTTTTAAAGCCACTGAACACGACAAAAATGAAAATATTACAGGCAAGGTTTGGTTGACCTTATTCATGGGCAGTAATGGAAATGCATATTACTGCCAACACCGCTCACCCAGCCCCCCCCCCCCCCCCCCCCCGGGTTGAGCGCAGCTCGATACTTACAACAATTTTTTTCGGCGTTAGCTGTCTAAGCTCGCTTTTGACCTAGTTTTTCGACCAATGAAATGTTGTAAATAATACTCGTATTCTCTTATTATGCAGAGGGAAAATGAAATAAACTATTTCGATTGGTAGCTATTTACACCAGAGAGGCATCTAGCAGGGTGGAGAGGTATCTAGTGGGATTTTTATTATTATGCAGAGGAAAAATCAAATAAATTAATTCGATTGGTTGTTAGTGGGTGTTGTATTGGAGGAAAAACATATTTACGATTTAAGTAACCAGTTAAGTCAATATTGATGGCCTAAATACAATATTATATGGAATATTCTTGGGTGTCAGGTAAACACTTGCATACAATACACAGTGTAAAACGAAAGAGAAGTGTAGATATTCCTAGTTCTTACTGGTTCCTTTCTAGTTCCTTTGATACTGATTGTTAATTTCAAGTACGAAATACAAGTTTATTGTAGTGTAGTGGCTAACACTCTCGCCTCTCAAGCGGAGGCCCCGGTTTCAATACTCAGGATGGACCCCTTTTTAAAGTTAATATATGTAAAAGTTGGTAGATTTCGCTCTTGTAACAGGCTGTAATTATTTATATTTATTAAATTTCAAGGACATTTATTCATCTTGAATTCTCACTCTACACGAGGTATTTTATTGAAACTGAATATTTTGCTTCTTTAATCGACTTGTTATCACTATATGAAATTGTTGCTTCAACATTTTTTTTGAAAGACACTTTCAATAAATTTATGAGTTGTCATGATTCGGTCGCTTAATCTCTAAGTCATACTAAGAAGGCAGGGAGGGTTCTTCGACAGCTATAACAAATAAAATAAAATAACTAAACTGTGTCTGCTTTGCCTCTCTGTATTTCTTTCTTTCTTATATACATGTATATATAAATCTTTTCCATCAACGCCGTTTATCTTTTTTAAAGATATTTCTTGTTCCAATTCATACGATGGAAAGGGTCAACTGTAAAATATGTTTGTTGAATACAGTTAAATTTTCCAGTTATGATTTAAATAAAACGAATTCTTTGGACATAATTATAGTCTTTTATCTATGACCGAGTAAAGTATTTCTAACTTAATTTTGTGGAGTGTACAAAAAAGATGGCAAAGGGAGGATACTAATATTGATAAATTCTAAAGGATAGCAGAACTGGTTAGGTGCCTTGTTTTGAATATGCAAAAAAAATGAAATGCTGGTTATACACGGGGGGGAATCGCGCACAACCGTTACCGCTGGTGAAGCGAGAAAATTGTTCTGCAAGCATCCGGTGACGGTACTGCAGATGTTTATTTTGACCCGGAAAGGTAGGTGGTCAGCTTTGACTCGTTTTTATAAAAATATTAAGCAATTCTTTGAAAAACGGGGAACGTGATTCGATGCGTGTTGGATTGATCTGCACGCTTGTATAATATGAGACCAAAATACGCAAACATGGTTGAGTTATGACGATCATTCCGCCTCTGAAATGAGCAAAATTTAATGTGAGGTGAAGCTTTTTTTCGATTATTGAGCAATATTTAGTTGTATTCTCGTCCTGTATCACTGCAAGAACAAAGAATTTGTTCCGTTTTGTATTCCCTGTGACTGGTTTAAATTTGAATGCTTTTTTAAGGAAAATACTGGCCAAAATTTAACGGTAGCGGTTGCGCTAATGATGTGACGGTTGTGCATAGCTGATTGACTGGGATCACACGTATAATGCACTTTTACCGGTTCGTTCACAGCATTATTTTTGATACAAAATCGCAAAGATCGGCAAATGAGAAAGTTAAAAAAGGATGCCGAATGAATAGATAATATAGACTTGTTAATAATACTGACTTGTTTACTTACCTTTTACATAATGTGAGCAGTATATTGATATACTTTGTTTTTCCATGGTGACTCAACAATTTTCACAAACGGTTCGTCTATTTCATTTTTAATTTACAGTATGCTTGAAAAGAAATTTGTTTTGTTTTTTTGAAACTTTGGACTGACTTTTAAATTTACGACTATAACAATTAGAAAACGAAATATTAGCTTTGAAAGGGCTTAAATACTTTGCTTTCTTTGGAAATGGTGAGGCTCCAGGTGTTCTAATGCTTATATTTCTTTTTCTTCGATAAGAACCGCGCTTGCACAGTGACAGGTGCAACCCCTTCATGTTTTTGAACAGCATGTCTGCAAAAAAGCAAAATATATTTAATATAATGGATGGTGAACTAATTGGTGGATAGTTGACAACCGATCATCGTGCTTATAAGACTAAATTTAGGGGAAAATGGAAACAAATAAGTGATGGTTTAAGTGTGTAGATATCATCTTTCTTGGTTACCTGTTGAGAAAAGGGTTCATCATTTAATGTTATGTCATGTTTTTAAGGTTAGGAACAATTTGGCTCCTAGTTACATGGATGAATTTTTTGTATCTCAAGACTCTGTCCATAGCTACAATACCAGGTTCAGCAATAAAGGTGGATATGGTCTCCCTAAGGTAAAAGGCTCCGGCTCAAAATCATTTTGTTTTTAGCGTCCAAACTTTGGAACAGTTTACTCTCATTTTAACAACAATAAAGCATCTTAACAATTTTAAAGTCTCCATTAAAGATTTCTTAATGAAAAACTTAAAATAATTTTTTTAACTTTTTAGCACGGATATTCATGATCTTATTTTTTGTTTTACTTACTTATTTCGGCGTAGGTGAATTCTGCTATGACAGAAAGTTTTTAAATTTACAAAGTAGATTAATTTTTTCCTTTATATTGTATACCATACCCACTGTGATAGTTTGATAATAACAAAGTGATACTTATTTATTATTATTTTGCTTTTTACTAGTTTGACTCTCTGGGTCATGCAACCAATACAAAGGACCGCCATAGCATTCGCCCACCTGCGTCGATGTTTAGTTAATTTATGGTGTATTTTATATGTCATATACATATTGAATGTAAATAACAAAGACATGTTTTAGAAAAAAAAGCATACACTTAAACACAATGTGTGCACATGTCGGGTTGTGTTTCTAGTACATACTGCTCACATTATGTAAAAGGTAAGTAAACAAGTCATTAATATTATCTATTCATTCGGCATCCTTTTTGAACTTTCTTATTTGCCGATCTTTGCGATTTTGTATAAAAATAATGCTGTGAACGAACCGGTAAAAGTGCATTATACGTGTGATCCCAGTCAATCAGTTATGCACAACCGTCACATCATTAGCGCAACCGCTACCGTTAAATTTTGACCAGCATTTTCCTCAAAAAAGCATACAAATTTAAACCAGTCACAGGGAATACAAAACGGAACAAATTCTTTGTTCTTGCAGTGATACAGGACGAGAATACAACTAAATATTGCTCGAAAATCGAAAAAAGCTTCACCTCACTTTAAAGTTTGCTCATTTCAGAGGCGGAATGATCGTCATAACTCAACCATGTTTGCGTATTTTGGTCTCATATTATACAAGCGTGCAGATCAATCCAACACGCATCGAATCACGTTCCCCGTATTTCAAAGAATTGCTTAATATTTTTATAAAAACGAGTCAAAGCTGACCACCTACCTTTCCGGGTCAAAATAAACATCTGCAGTACCGTCACCGGATGCTTGCAGAACAATTTTCTCGCTTCACCAGCGGTAACGGTTGTGCGCGATTCCCCCCCCCCCCCCCCCCCCCCCGTGTAAACGAAAAGCATGGAACAAGCAACATAACATGAATCTCTACGTTATATAAACGCATTTCTTTTCATCAAACTCGTATACAGTTGGGTTTTTTTCTGCATATCATCAACTGATGTGTGAACATTCAAACTGACAATAGACTAAACTGAGCTTGCAAACAGTAGTACATCCTTAAGTGGGTTGGAGTGATTTCACCAAGACAACTTGTATTTGTTTTGTGATATGAGAACCTGTTGGGGCAAGTGTGAGGTTGGTGCACCCTAGAACCTGGTTTAAACCCCCCCCCCCCCACCACCACCCCAGTGGCAATTTGATTTGCCACTGACCGTTCCAAGGCGGTAACCCCTCGGGTTCTCATTTTTGTTAGTTGTTAGTGGTGCCTCTTTTGAAACTGATCATTTTATTAACCATGCTCTCTCCCTCTCTTCTTCTTGACTGTGTGGGGAGGCTGTTTTTTCTGAATGTGGCGATTCCTGATATGCATATTTCACCTTTTTTAGATCAATACATTTCTTCACTAAAATCTAGGTGGCAATGAGTATTTTCCCCAAAATTCAGTTTTGAAATATAAGCACGTTTTCGCCATTTGCAATATTAGTGTCCCCTTAATGTATGGCCTAGAATTCTCTAATTCGAAACAAATAAATTAACAGTTTAAAAAATCATAAAGAAAACATTTGCTCGCATGGGGACAATAACATAAGATCGTGGACATTAAGAAGAAAAAAAATCTTAACAAAAGCTCCACAATAATCCGATAAAAAGATATTCCACATACAGCTCAAAATTTAAAAAAAAAAATTAAAATGTGACCACTTATGAGGGATCTATCTTTTCTTTGACTCTGTGATCTGGCTTAATATATGTTGAAAACGAAAGTTTCGAGTAATTAAGATGAAATTGTCGTATTTTGTTATAAAATATTTTTTTAAATGGCGTAGCAAGCTCGTTTTGACACAGCTATCTGTCTATCCGTACGTACCTACGTCCGTCCTTCATAACATCTCCACGAAAACAATAATCTGATCTATGACGCAACATTTGCATAGAAATTCCAACTACTGTTTACATTTTTCCAATTTATATTGACTCAAGAGCATCTCGAAACACTAAGGTGACCGAAAAAGGAAGTGGTATGTAATCGCTGTGTCCTTTGCACAATATGTCAGTTACTTCCTTTTGAAGAATGTGTCAGTTACTTCTCTTTGGAACATCAACTTGGACATGTGAAGTAAGCAAAGATAACAGGGTATATAAGTTAACGTAAAATCTCAACTATGAAAGCCAGAGCTTGTGACCGGCATTTCCCTGACAGATGGTCCGGCTGCTAGCAGTTGCTAACAACTTACCAATTTTTGAAAAAGCACACTACTTTATGCATTTTAAATAACAACCAAGCCTAAAATTACAATAATTCAATCAGATTTTTTGTTAGTAAAATAAAAAAATACCATCTACTACTCTATTATTTGTTTAGTGAATATGCCGACGAAGTCCCATTTTACTTTTATCGTCAAGTGTGTAGGCACAACTTTAACGTTTCATGAACACATCTAATAAACAACATTGAATTCACTTATTGTACGTTAATTAGTTTATCAATATCAATTTTACATGTACTTCTTTTCGCTATTTTTTTACTTCCGTCAATGCTACTGTGTTTGAAATGACAAGAACCGATGCCTGCAAGTTTTTCTACAAATAAGACAGCATTTCTTTGAGATTGCCGCGTTTTGAGTAACCTAAAGTTAAATATTGCTAAAATAATTTATGAAAAAATGAAATATGCCTATCAGGAATTGTCACATAACGAAAACACAGCCTCGCCACACACCCAAAAAGGAGAAATGAAAAAAGAGCATGTGATAAATGATCAATTTCAAAGAAAATGAGAATACTGTAGAATCTCGAAAATAACCGTATACACTTATTTTTGAATTTGGGGTACTTTTATGCGCTTATTTTTGAGAGTTTAAACCAGTTTCTAGGGTGCACCAACCTTACACTTGTCCCTACAGGTTCTCATATGGACAGACAAGTTGTCTTAGTAAGTACGCTCCGGCCCAACCATCACCTCGATAATATTGCATAAAAAGGCACACAACATGTAAAACATACGATGCTTACAGCATTTTCACGCAATCATTAGGCCTAACTTGAGACCACAGACCCTGGAGTAAAGGACCAGGTGCTAGGGTGCACCAACCTCACACTTTTCCCTACAGGAACGCGATGAATAAAAGAGGTCGAGCTTTTAGGTTCTTTTATTAAATAACTATACGTTATTAGCCCTATAAAAAAGCATCTGCCACGTTCAATAACACGACGGCCTGCTTTATAACAGGGCCATTATCATTAACACTTTGTCGGCCCCGGGCCGGAAAGTGTTATAGATATAAAGCCCGCATTTGAGGCAATTTGATTGGCTATAAGGCAGGGCCGAAAAAGTGATAAAGATTTCAGCAAGAAACTCTAGGAAATGGCAGCCATTTTGTTTTAACTCGGTCTATTTATCGACGCAGAGATTTTGCGTAATAAAATATACTTAGTTTTCAAACAGGAATTGGTTGACGTTTATTCACTGATAACGACTGATTGAGAGTCTAAAACCGAACGTGTCATAAATTTACAACGTGAAGATTTCACAAAAAAACACAGGAATTTTCTGACTTGGATCAAATATTTGTGGTTATTTAATAAAATTGTCAATAAATAAGTGACTTGATATTGACGCTGTTATTTGTCCTCGGGTCAGTCGTATTAGCCCTCGGCCTTCGGCCTCGGGCCAATACGACAGCCCTCGGACAAATAACAGGGCCAATATCAAATCACTTATTTATTAACATATATTACAAGATTTCCCCATAAACCTTCATTAGCTTAACCCCTGCCGCCGTTGATTTACCAGTCAACTGTGCAATCAAATGATATTTCCCTCACATTGTTAGGATGAACCGAGTCGAAGAATAAACTATTTTTTGATGATCACGTAAAGGAAGATATTTGAGACATTCGCCGAGTATGAGATACTTTGAACACGCGTCGCATCGTTGCGCCCGTTAATTAACTTCATTGACATTGAGAGGTCTAAGACGTGCGCCGAATGGCGCTTAATGTATGATTTCAATCGTTCATTGTTTTTACGTGATGTTGTATTTTGCTGATAGTTTTTGAGAATATTCTGTACATATTCCAATTAAAGCTTGATTTTATTTGTGTATTTAGAATTATATAAAAACTATATGACAAAAGTCTTTGTCATTTTGGATCATCCCTCGAAATTAATGGATGCCTGACTAGGAAGTACTACTGAATATTCCGTGCCAGTGTTACCTAAAATGGGAACAAGTTATATAAATGAACGGCTTATAAATAAATTGCAAAAATGACTGATTAATTATAAAATACTAACATCCGCAAGTGTTGTTGTTATTTGTCCTATACATACGAGCATTACCTCACCCTTGATTAATTCGTGTCAACAACAGGATTTTACTCCCTTGTGAGATTTCCAAAACGTATATCCGAGATCTTATGTAGGAAGTTCAAAACGAGGGCTCGCCCGATTACTTTTTATCCATTCAATATTGAACGTTTACGACTCGGTTTCATTCTTGAAATATGACAAATAACCTCAAATCGTTAAGTGACAGGTTGGTGTCATTTTAAAACAGTTACTGTACACTTTATTACCGCCCGCACTTTCAAAGTGCGTATAAATACGTAAAGCGTATCAGTTAACGTGACATTACGTTGATTAACCGAAATCCGCTCAGTCTTCCTTTCCTATTAACAACGTAGATTTTGCGCAATTGAGGTATTGGTAGTGGTTTAACATTTATAATAAATTAGAAAATTGTATTTACAAAAAATCGTGAACAAAAATTACTGTCTTCGCTGAAGGATTGAACTAGACTGTACTTTTTGGTGAAGGAATCTAATAAAGCTGACAAACTCTTGAAATCATGGAATGTGGAACAAAAAGTTATTTGTTGCCAATTCTGATTCTCATTACATGTACATCAGAATTATCACACGGAAATACCATCTACAGTGAAATACGTAATTTGGTATTAAACAATGTTGCGTGGGGATCAAATCGTACAAGCACGACTCAAGCACCCTGTGTGGAGCAGTGCGCAGTGGCAGCCAAAATGTGCCGGAACGGAGGCGTTTGTGAAACAACAAAGGATTGCAACTTTAAATGTCGCTGTCCTGTTGGCTACACAGGTTATTTCTGTGATATGAAAACGCCTACAACTAACCTGGTAGAGTTGACGGTGTTTACAGATAGACCGAACGAAACTACCGTTTGAAGACGATAAAATGTGCTGGAACAGAGGCGTCTGTGAAACCACACAAGACTGCAACTTCAAATGCTGCTGTCCTACCGAAAATGTACCGAGTACATGAGTTATTTCTGCGATGGTTCAATGCTTTTAACCAACCTGTTAGTGTTCACGGTTTTTGATTGCAGACCGTACCGTTTAGACCCTACCGTTTGGGGACACTGTATTTTAGTGCCACAAGAGTAACAAACCAGTGTTCCAAACCCAAATGGGATAGCGCCGTGATGCAGATAATAAATGGAGCGTTCAGTTAAGAGACAACAAGTGTTCCAAAACCTAATGTTATAGCGTCGTGTGAACTACAAGGTGGATTGATGAAGCGTTCAGTCTAGAGACAAACGACTGAAGAGGCCGTGATGAGATGAAATAAAGGATGCGATATATACCGAGCCAAAATAAAAAACTTGACAAAAATAACATGGAAAACTCCTGTTACATTTATTGTGCCAGTGAATGCAAATATCTTGAGGAAATTGATTACTAATATGTTAATCTTGGTAGTTTTCGGTTCATTATCTATCGTTTTAAAAGAAGAAACAAGAAAAAGGAATATGTGGTTGTGGACAAATAAGTGTTTGATTTTGTTCTTTTTATAATTAAAAGGAAAGTAATTTGCCAAAACTGATATTTAAGTAACTGTAACTTTGCATCAGTGGGTTTTAAAGATAGTGTTTTTTCCTTATGTACATGCCATAAACTTCTATATTGGACAGTCAAAAAATCTGTTTGAGACTTTTATGTTAAAAATATAGATCTTACCATTATTTAGGGAAGAGGAGATAACCTTGATCCCTGTGAAAACATAACAACATCTCGCTCCATCAAATGTACAGACACGTGCAAATACCACAAATAAATGAAAGATAAATTAAAGAATCACTAAACAAAAGTTTTGATTTAAAAAACTGGTAGGTTTTCATTTTTGTTCAGCATACAAGAACGAGTTATAATTATAGAAAAACCGGAGTAGAATCGTGGACATACCGGTGCTGACTATGTGACAATATGGCTGTTACCCATGATTTTTTATAATCGCATACAGTTAACAGATGGATATTATGAGACCCAGATAAAAAATTCACGATATATTAACAATGAAAATACGTATAATATTGTCTTAACTTAGAAAAATTGTTTTAACTGCAATTAATCAAACAAGTCATTGCATGTACCTAGCCATTGAAACTCATCGTCGTAAAATAATTGAAAAAAAATATGAGGCCATTCTTTAAAAAAAAAACAATCAAAGTACTAATAAGAAAAATGGAAGTGTCTGTCGATTTATGTCATTTTTTGGAAACGTATTATATATTTACCAACTGCCCAAAATCCATGTTTACAGAAAAGATAAATGATAATGATGAAAATTTTAGAAAACTCGCAATCTAGCTAGACTTTAAACTTTAAAAATATATTCTATTCTAAAACAAACTGCTTTCTTAATGCTTAAATATTTGGTATCAAAATTAAGATAAGATCATAGTTAGTTAAATATGGCGAAATTCTTACGACAAAAGCCTAGTAAAGAAGGCCTCATTACAGGGTAAAGATATAAAGAACGAAAAAAAAAATAACTAGCCTCCGACCGAATTCCTAAATTTTCGCAAGTTTTGAGAATTTGTAGCGCTACGCGCAAATCCCTGCCTCGCAAGCAAAACAATGTACCAATATTAAATGAGATGACTGGTGAAACTTGGCTCAAAATAAGAAATCCACATAATTTATTTATTGTTAAACTGCTCTGCATTTTGAATACTTTATCCATTGTTGGTTAATTGTCTAACCAAGAACAAGGCAAAAAGTTTAGTCACTACCGCATAATACATCATTTATAATGAATATATCGTGGTTGACGATTTTGTGCTTCGTTGTATTAATAATTACTCAGTACGGTAAACAAGCTCTTGTTAAAATAAACAAGCTCTGTTAAAATATGTTATTTATTGACAACGTAAGATAAACATAAAACGCCAACAAAAAAAACAAACGCAGTGTGGTTTTGAAATTTTGAAGGATTATGGACCAACAAGTTATGCACTGAAATCCATTAATTTATTTGATTAAACGTTTTAAACTTTGACTTGCATTGTTTTTCATTTTAATATTTTATACTGGTAAGATGAATGGTAGATGTGCTTCATCATCAGGGGCCCAAGATCATTAAACTTAATCAGGAGACCACTCTCAAATCAGGTCTCCAATCTCAGTTTTATGATCTTGGGCACGGTTGTGTATCAGCAGTTGTGAAAGTTGTGTATTGTGTAGTATATCGGTAGTTCTTGTTTGCAAAGTTGACTTACATCCATTACGGATTGCGGCTTTTAATGAAAAATGCGGCTTTTCGTGAAATATATTAGCTAGTTTTTATGAATGACCTTTTTAAAAATTAAACTGGTTTAATTAACACTAACCGACCTTCTTTAATTTGATTTTGTCAATCAATTCATCATTCCATCATACATAAGTACCGACTGCTATCGACGCCGACGCCGGACAAAAAGGATCCCTGTGTGTCTTTCTACACAAAAAGTGGACTAACACAGAAACAATCAGTTTAAATTCTATGTTTTATTTCTGTAATAATAATTCCAAGTCATAGATCTGCAATATCATCATGTAAATACTGTAACATAAAGAAGTGGAAAGTATCAGACAAACTTTGGTGACCAATTTCAGTATGTCTCACATCAAATTTCAACCATTCACCAGCTAAACCAATGACTTGTCCTTATCTTAGGATATTGATTGTTCATTGCAATATTTTGCACAAATTACTCCTGATGCTTTTATTAATGGACCAACAGTGTACATCCAGATCAGCCAGCACATCTGTGCCATCAGATCAGGATGTACAGCATTCACTTTTATATACAGTTAGGTTATTTATGACACTGTCTGCTTTTAGATTTAGATTCAACAGATTATATCTGACCAAGATGTGACCGGTCTTGATCCATATCAGATAGCCTGGATGTGCTGGTTAATCTGGATCTACACTGGTTGCATATGTGATAAAATCCATATACCATAATCACTGTAAGTCTTGTTACATCCTAAATATTGGAACACCCTTAATTTTAACAAAATAAATTAATGTGTTTTGCATTCCTAACAAGAGTGCCAAACTGACACAAAATACGCACGTCAAAATGCTGATCATCAAAGTTGCGTAACGATCCAATGAAAATTATTCGACTTGGAGAGCAGATACCGCTAATTCAGTTTTTGGACAATTCAAGGGCCATAATTCAGGAGTGCCTGGGGATTTAGCAGGTTATAGAACCTGGTCGAGATATTATGCCCACCGACATATTCACCAAGTTTGATAAAGACCGGATGAAAACTCTTTGACTTAGAGAGCGGAAACAGTAATTTTGGACAATTCAAGGGCCATAATTCAGGAGTGCCTGGGGGGATTTGGCTGGTTATAGAACTTGGTCGAGATATTATGCCCACCAACATATTCACCAAGTTTGATAAAGACAGGACAAAAACTCTTTGACTTAGAGAGCAGAAACAGTAATTTTGGACAATTCAAGGGCCATAATTCAGGAGTGCCTGGGGGATTTGGCTGGTTATAGAACTTGGTCGAGATATTATGCCCACCAACATATTCACCAAGTTTGATAAAGATCGGATGAAAACTCTTTGACTTAGAGAGCCGAAACCCTGTGGACGCCGCCGCCCGCCCGCCCGCCGGTGTTCCCATAATATGTCCCGTTTTTCAAACGGGCGTATAAAAAGGATAGTTTTTAGATAATTATTTTCGACGTCCATGTGTTTAAAGACACTTGCAGAGACAGTATTTTTTCATCCATTTTGGACACAAAATATTTTAATTACAGTTATTTTTAACTGTCCCAAAACTTGGGTTGATTCAGTTACATGGAGTTACCTTACTGAATAGAAAACAATATTGACCTGATTGGGCTTTGTTGGCTGGGGTCTACCTGGTCACAAATTTGACATACACAATTATCAGCATCTCAATAAAATTGAAGCTCTCTGGTCACATGTTCAACCAGTGTTAACTCTAATCTGACTTATCATTTATAAAGTCTGATCAACATCTACTTTGTCAATTAGTTTTTCACTTGAAATTTTCTAATTTTATATCTTGTGGCATCATAATTACCCATACATATTTTGTCAACATTTAAAAGAATGCTCTCAAAGGCAAGACTGACTGACATCTGATGGTACCAAAAAAAAGAAATATACCGAGACAAAATGAAAGCTTGAAGAAATAACATGGGAAACACCTAATGCACAAATCTATATGTTTATCTTGGAAGTTGTCTTTTCAGTATCTATCAGTATTAAAAAAAATTACAACAAATTATTTGGTTTTGAAAATTAACCGTTGGGCTTTGTTCTTTCTTTAATTAAATGGGGGTAATTTGTAAAAAAGGGATATTTGTGAAACTGTATCTTATGCCTTTGCATCAGAGGACTTAAACTTTCATTTTTTCCCATTGTTTTTTCCTTCTGTACACGTCATAAACTTTTAAATTTGACAGTCAAATAATCTGTTTGAGAAGTTTACATAAAAATAAAATATCAATCTCCTACACGATGAGATAACCTTCACCTCTGTGAAAAATTAGCCATATTGTCCTGCTTTATCAAATGTCCAGGTACGTGCAAATGCAACAAATTAAATTTAAGATAAAATACAGCATCACTGAACAAGATTTATTTTATGTTTTCCAGTGAATTATAGTTTTCTCAGTGAAGTAAAAATGACGTTCCACTGTTTTGAAACTGTTGAATGCCATTTTTTAAATTGTTTTTGTGGAACTACTTTTTTTAGCTTATGATCTTTCTTTGATATGTCATTGATGACATGTTTCTTTTGAAAATGATGTAACTTTAAATAAAATTAACTGTTGTTTTTCAGTTTCTTTCGATAAAAGTTATAGATAAGCTGTTTGAAATACTTAAATCTGATGATGAATTTCAGAACTATTTTATTTTGCTTCATCAGTTATAATTGAAAGTTATTAGGTTAAGATTTTGGGGCTCTCCACAGAGAACCAGAAACTCTGAGTTTCCAGTTCTTTACCGATTACTTTGTCAAGAAAGCAAAAAAGAAAGAACATTCGTTTGTTTAAGTGAAATATCGATTTCATTTCACCCTTGAACACCAGAAATCGGTATTTTCACTTGTGGCTACACCACTCATGAAAATATCAGTTTCTGGAGTTCACTCGTTAAATGAAATTGATATTTCACTGAAACAAACAAATATCATCTATATTTTGTCTAGTTTTTTGGCTTTGTATAATTATTTGTAGGTAGTTTTATCGGCTGGTTTTCTGTTTTTCTTTAACTTTTATTAAGAAACACACAAAGAACTGAGTAATTAATATTTTATGTTAATAAATAACAGATGTTTTCACACAATACATGCAACACAGTAACAATTTTTTGTCAACAGGCACACAACATCCTCACACATTATAAAATACACTGATAAAAAAACTCTATTTATTTATACAAAATAACCATTCTTAATTAAAAATGAAAACAGTTTAGTTTTACATATAAAGTTTACATAAAATATAAAACAAAGACTATATAAGAACTTACTGACGCAAAGTCAAGATGCCCTAGTGAAAGTATAAAATGTCAACAAAAAAAACAACAAGAGTAAATGTGTAAAACATGTCTGCTACAAAATTCTTTATCAACTATGTCTGCAAAGTAAAGCTCTAGAAAGTATTATTACAGTGTAATTTTATACAAACACATCTACACAGATGTCGACATAATATTAATGTTTATAAGCTTCTTAGCCGGCTTGGTGGTGCCCCCTAAAGTCATGGCTTGACCTTACATCACCCATCACATTCAGGTGTTCATTTTTCTTAAGATTAAAGAGCGGGTCAAAGTTATGCTCCAGAATACAACATTTTCAAAAAGTTGGAAATTTTCACCCAATGTTTGACCTTGAACTTTGACTAAGGGTATGGTTCTTGCATCAGACACTCCTCCTAACACTTTTATCAAGTTTGTATGTTATCCCTACATTGGTTGCTGAAATGCTCTGGAAACTTAAAACTGGCAAAAAATTTTGACCTTTGAACCCTATATGTGACCTTGACTTTTGAGGAAGGGTAATGATTTTTGGACATGACACTCCATCTCATTAAGGTGAACATTTATTGGCACATTTATTAGAACATTCATTGGTTGCTAGGCTATGCTTTGGAAACTAGATTTTCAGTATATATGTAACCTTGACCTTTAAGCTAGAGCTAAAATTCACCATTTTGCCTTATTAGGATGATGTGTTAGGTTTGGTTGAAATTTCTCAAAAGGTTGCCACCATATTATCCAAACAGCAGATGTGTGACGGGACGGACAACGCCACAATAACATTTACTGGACCCTACCAGACTTAAAAAACATCAGCATAAACATGTTTAGAAAAATTCTATTTCAATTTTTAAAAAATCCATTCAAGTATACACAGCCATTTGACTCGAAGACACAACCATGAATTTCCAAATAAAAGGACATTTATTCACATTTCAATTCCAAGGTGGATAGATTGGATATCAACAATATTTGATTCATATGAGAATAGGTGACAACATGTTTTTAGACGTTTTGGAAAAGAAATATAGTGAAATACATCTTTTTTCTCAGAGTGAACTGGTTTAAACTTCTCCACTCTATCCACCTTGTATTCCGTGATAAAAAGTTCAGCTATATTTTCACACCGACTCACGATTGATAGAACAACAACGATACCCACAATTTTTTTTTAAAGCTCTATTAAGTCTAGTCCAGTTAACACAGGAAAAACCTGATGCACAGGGCAACCATTTTGACAGGAATGAGGCTAATATGATAATCGGAAAAAAACGGTTCTTTCTTGCATAACAGATAGGTAATTCTCGTGTTTTCGCGACATTATTCATATTTCAGCCGAAGGCAAATGTACAAATTCAAACTACTGGAAAAACTTAGCCATAGATCTACACAGTTTTGTATCTTAAGTACATGTAAACATGTAATTAAACTGAAATTTGAAGCTTGTATAATAACTTGTCCCACCAAATTTTAATGATACCAAATTTCATGTCATTCACACTTACTTGAAAATCACAACACTGGAGATATCAGGGAATATATTTATACATGTACTTATCCATAATGACCTAACCCTTTCCTCTACAGACACACCTTTATTGCATGGGCAACAGTGTAGATCCAGATCAGCCAGCACATCTGTACAGTCTGACCAGGATCTGCGCTGTTCGCTTGATTCGTTAGATTATTTCTGACCAAAATGTGACCAGTGCAGATCCCAATCAGATGGCACATATTTTCGAGCTGATGTGGATCTACACTGGTCGCACATGCGTAAAAATGCGTATATATGGAGGAAAGGGTAAAATCACTTACCTACTAACCCTTTACTACATGGATATGACTTGTACTGCATATGCAACCAGGGTAGGCAGCCTGACATCACTACAATGTAGATTCTGATCAGTCTGCATGCATGTATAGATTGATCAGATCAATGGTCAGATTTGAAACACAATTTTTATCCATGGAATAAAGGGTTTAGATACTGGAACTTAAAGTGACTTCACATTATATTTGCTGCACAAAGCCCAGAGTTTATTGGATTTTGGTTCAGCCTGTTCATTGTTCTTATTGTTCCTTTTATTGTTTTATTCACTACATAGCAACTCAAACACATCTTTGTTTGACTTCATGGGGTCTACACCACTTGAAAATGTAACTTCAGTCACATAAAGCTGTATTTCTGCGAAGTAATTTTTTCCAGATAGCTCTATTATGAAAAAAGCCTCTTTTATTTTCATTTCGAAATGCACCAAAATGATGTCTGTTCAATTTATGACATAAAAGAAATATGAGAATGATTTCTAATGATTTAAATAATCGGTAGTCTTTCAACTTCACCTTCTTTCTTGTTAGCCGTAATTGTTCATTGTCAAGCCGAGTAACATCACTTTACCACAGGCAAACAGCATGAGATTTGTTCTAGCATATCTTCCAAATAAACACTGTAACAAATATTGTGTAGTATGGTTATCATGTGGCATGTCCAATTTCTGTTATATTCGTTTGGTGCTGAGCAGTAGTCATGTAGAAACATGTCATTCCCAGAGGCAGAACAGAAGTTAGAAATGTTCATGTTATATGTTTGGTTGCCAGATCTGTCACAGTTACAGAAATACAAATATTAAACCTTTACATATAACAATGACTGAACTATTTAGGGAGATTCCAATTTCCATGGAACAAAAAAGTATCATGTTACATAATGTCTCTGTCTTCTACAATTGTGATAAGCCATCTTGCGCAGAAGCTCCAATGTGTATGGTCACATGACATTCACCAGTAAGGTCACATGACTGTCACAAGATAAATATGTGCAAGGTCACATGACTGTCACATGATATAGATGATTACTCAAGCAGGTATAATAACTCTGTCTATTCTAATCCAAGCAGTTCAATGTCAAATGTTAAAGTTGCATTCTGTGGTATAGTGTTTTGCTGTTAAGGAAAATAATCTAAAACAACATAAAAAAATATCTTCTTTAGAAAGTCCCGAACCTGGAGCAGTTTGTGAACTGCGATCGTTAACAAAACAACCAACATTCAACAAGCCGCAGAAAGATTCCGGCTTAACTTCTGTTTGCTACTAAGACTCAATATACACATTTTACCTTTAAAATTTTACCTTTTATATTCATGTATGGGTTTGATGGCATCCCATGGAGTATACAGTAAAATGGGCATTTAAAGTTGTCCTGTATGGCAAAGAAATGCTTAAAGTCTAGCAAACGAAAAACAATCTTTTATGATTAGAAATGTAGGATACTTGTAAAAGCACATGTATTCACTGATATCTCCTGTCGCTGAGTAGTAAGGCTCCAACGTTTACATGTGTAAACAGTAACGTTTCGATTACGGGCCGTAAACGTTTACAGAATCTTGAACCGTTTATACGAACGGTCATGTGACAATAAGGCCGGCAAAAATATTTGCTGAAAATCGGCAACGAGACACTAAAATATTAATTTTATTTACACCACTAAGTACACAATTGTATTTTAATATGTAATTCACATTGTTGAGGTATAAAAAAAAACTCTCGCTATTTTATGGGTTTCCGCGACTACAGGGATTTCAATAGCTTCTGAAAACCAGGGGTCAATCGATCCCTGTGGAGAATGTTCATGGGGTCATTATCAGATTGTCACTAGTCATATCTTATATTTAGTGAACTTAACTACTTATAATCTTGCTTTAACTTCATTTAAGTTTATTATAAGTGGTTAAATAAAAGTTTACTTCATTATTAAAACAGAATATGCACAAAAGTTTTCTTTATTCTTGCAAAAGTTGACCACTTTTAAAAATTCTCCTGCATCAAAATGACCCCAAGCTCAGAATGAGGTGGGGTCAAAATGGAAAATAAATCAAAATTGCTTGCATAAAATGCAAGAATCTGCATCAGCTGAAATCCCTGGATGTCGTGATCATGTCGGTGAGTGTAACAAAATGACAAATTTGGAATTTTACAGGATATACCCGGAAGTTTAGCGATCCGATAAGATCACGTAATAATGGAGTGGCATTGTTATTTACAACTTACAAAGATCAGTGAAACTATTCATATTGTTATCAGGTTTGTATGATATAAACAACGTTCAAATGGCATCAATTCATTTTTCATGGTCCGTGTAAACATTTACAAAAATTTGTAAACGTTGGAGCCTTACTGAGTAGTATCATATACATTGTACTGCTACATCTCCAATGTTACCAGTGTATTTCCAGATTAGTCTGCATATCTGTGCAGCCTGATCAGAATCTACATTAGCTGCTTTTAGATTCATATGGGGATTTTTGGGAATGGAGTAAACTTTAAAGATTACTTGTTTTGACAGAAAAAAAAACTTTAATGCATTTACCTCATACAATCAAAATTTAACACTTTTTGAAAATATAATTATCTATAAATGACTATTTTGGTTTCTTTTTAACTCTTTACTCCATAAATATAACTTTTATCACATAGATACCAATGTAAATCAGATGGCACACGTCTTGGCTGATCTGGATCTACACTAGGCACCTATAGTTAAAATTAGGTGTCTCCATCAGTAAAGGATAATTGTTCATGTATTTCCTGATCAAGAAATATCTGCCTTATAAATTTATAAGTTAGTGCACATTTCTACCATTGCAAAACTTTCAAGATTAAATGATATAGTAGTATTTGAGCTACATTAGGCTGTTATAAAAGGATATACTCCTGGATGACCCTTCTTGCCATATGCATACTCTGGTGGGCAAGTTAATTTTATACGCTGGCCAATGCTCATCTGAAAAATCATAAATATTTATAAACACTTCATTTTATATATACAGGTTATATCACATGTGCAACCATAATATAGATTCACATCAGCTGGCACAATATATATTTATGTAAGTAAAAGTTAACCCTTGCCTCCATATATAAGCATTTTTACGCATGTGCGACCAATTTAGATCCAGATCAGCCAGCACATCCGTTCTGTCTGATCAGGATCTGCACGGGTCGCATTTTGGTCAGAAATAACCTAACAAATCAAAAAGTAAACAGTGCAGATCCTTATTCTGGATCTACACTGTGTGCCCACGCAATAAAGGTGTGTCTACGGAGGGAAGGGTTAAGCCTTGTGAAAGGATAGATGAAACCACAGAAGATTTCATCCCCATCTTATCCAACCTCTAAAAGCAACACTCTGGTGTTCTACCTATCATAACCATAGTGTGCACATTTTCTTGAATACAGAAAGGATTATCCAGGTTTCTACTTAATCAACCAGGTATCACTGTGTACATCTATGACTAAACAACTCTCACTTTTTACACAAAATCATAACAGCTGTCAGAGGACAGTCAACAGGAATAATATAAAGAAGTGAATTTTAAGCGAGAGAAAATTGATTTCAAATAACAGAAAAACTTCATTAATGTACCATAATTATTGAACTGAAAAGATAATAACTACGCAATATTTTGGGAAGAGTTGGAAATAGTAATTTAATTAGGACATGGTGAACATTAATGTAAAGTTATTTTGAAATAACTCCATTCATAAGGAAGTTACAGCCCAGACAAGAAAATTTTATTTTTAGTAACAGTGACCTTGACCTTGACTAACAGGCATGGGTATTGTACGCGAAACAACAACTTGTCATGGTAAACATTTGAGCCAAGTTATTTTAAAATCCAATTAGAAATAACCAATTTACAGCCTGGACAAGATTTTTCTATTTTTAGTAACAGTGACCTAGTTTTTGAACCCAGATGACCCATATTCAAACTCGTCAAATTAATAACTGGGACATATGTCCTGACCTAGTTTCTTTACAATCGAACAATCAGAGCAAAAATGTGACCACTAAACTGTTAACAAGAAAATTCTATTTTTAGTAACAGTGACCTTGACCTTGGACCAACAGGCATTGGTATTGTTCTCTACACACTGCCTTGTCATAGTTAACATTTGTGCCAAGTTATTTTGAAATCCAATGAGAAATAACAATTTTACAGCCAGGCAAGATTTTTCTATTTTTAGTAACAGTGACCTAGTTTTTGACCCATATTCGAACTGTTCGAGAAATTACTGGGACATACATCCTGACCAAGTTTCGTGACAATCGGAGCAAAAATGCGACCACTAGCGTGTTAACAAGAAAATTTTATTTTTAGTAACAGTGACCTTGACCTTGGACCAACAGGCATGGGTATTGTACTAGACACAGCCCCTTGTCATGGTGAACATTTGTGCCAAGTTATTTTGAAATCCAATGAGAAATAATAATTTTACAGCCAAGACAAGATAATTCTATTTTTAGTAACAGTGACCTAGTTTTTGGACCCAGATGACCCATATTCAAACTCGTCCAAGAAATTACTGGGACAGACATCCTGACCAAGTTTCATGACAATCGGAGCAAAAATGTGACCGCAAGAGTGTTAACAAGAAAATTCTATTTTTAGTAACAGTGACCTTGACCTTAGACCAACAGGCATGGGTATTGTGCTAGACACAGCCCCTTGTCATGGTGAACATTTGTGCCAAGTTATTTTGAAATCCAATGAGAAATAATAATTTTACAGCCAAGACAAGATAATTCTATTTTTAGTAACAGTGACCTAGTTTTTGGACCCAGATGACCCATATTCGAACTCGTCCGAGAAATTACTGGGACAGACATCCTGACCAAGTTTCAAAACAATCGAGGCAAAAATGTGACCGCTAGAGTGTTAACAAACTAAGCGTGGACGGACGACAGACGACGGACATTCATTGATCCTAATAGCTCACCCTGAGCCAGCTCAGGTGAGCTAATAAAAATTTTCAAACACATATTAAGTGATAAAGTGGCACAACTTTGAAAATAGTGTAGGTCTTCATGAAAGTGATGTAGATTAGGATGGTGGAAAAGTATTTCAAGTTTGAAGTTGTGTACCAAGTGCATAAAAACTTAAACACTAAATCTAAGTGAAAAGGGGGTATTACTTTAAAATAATTGTAGCATAGGTATTGGTCTTGGTGGTTATGCTGAAGATTATGATAGTGTGTATATTCCAAGTTATAAGTGCATCTCTCATTTAGTTTTCAAGTTATGGACCAAGTGCATATTTAAATGCAAAAACTAAGTGCAAAGGGGACATACCTTATATAATATGTTGGGTATAGTTATGGGTCAAAGTGATAATGATGTAAATACTGATTGTGAAAATATATTCCAAGTTTCAAAGATATGGGCCAAGTGCTTATTTTGGTTAATGCAAAATTTAAGAGAAAAGGGGTATAACTTGAAAAATATTGGTAGCAGAGTTATGGGTCAAGTTGGTAATGATGCAGATCTTGAATATATATTCTAAGTTTGAAGTTGATATCTCAAAGTAGTTTCAAAGTTATGGGCAAATTGAAAATTTTTAACACAAAATTTAAGTGAAATAGGGGCATAACTTGAAAAATATTGATTGCAGAGTTATGGGTCTTGTTGGTAATATATTTATAAAAATCTCTAATTGGAAAGCTATTGTGTTTAGTATCTCAACAACAACCTCAGTTGCATTCACAGAAGTTGTACCTCAGAATTACCACTGTCTATCACAGAGGAATTGTATATTTTTGAACTACTGACAACAGGTGCTCAAAATGATACACTTCAAACTCAAATTGTAATGGATTCTACATGGAATCAAAGAAAGACAACTCTATTTAATTAGTTCAAACTGTCCACAGTGGTTACTTTTCTTTACAGGCCACAAAAATTTATTTTCCACACAATAGAGAACAAGAAATAAAAAAATTGCCTAGAGTAGCAAGAAAGGGAGATCAGTGCATTTGATTTGAAATTCAAAAATTTAATAGATCAAGAGGCCTTACCTTTGGTATATTATCTTCCCAGCCTGAAAAAAAACAAACCAGTGGCAAAAGTTATAAAGTTACTTGAATGTATTATACTGTGGCACTAGTCACTGCTGAAAATCCTACTCAAAACAGAATAGTTTAGTTTAAACTTTTATATTTTCATTGAATATGAAACAAAGTCTTTTCCAAGACTCTAACCCGAAACAGGAAAGTGTAGCCTAGTAACTAACAACTAATGAACAAAACTGTGTTTTAAACATACGATCCTGACATATCAGTTTTTTTATAATAAAATTTTAATGTTTTAAACTTTATGACTATATTTTCACGGCTTCCAGTTAGCAGTACAATGTATATGATACTACTCAGAAGCCAGCCTGTGGCAGAGAAGGCTGCAGCAACACCAATGTCCAACATACAGAACAGATTACAGATCAGCTGTCAATCTTGAATTGCTGATTGGACCAAGCTGAGCTCACTCAATTTAATTTTTTTTTCCAGAATGTTTCCAAGATTATTAATTTACAGAGATTTCAGACCAGTCTCAAATCTTAAGCATCTGATTGACTGAAATGAAGACTTTTCAAATCTCAAGCATTTGATTGTCTGAAATTGAGACTTCTCTCAATTTCAGACAATCAGATACTCCAGATCTAAGAGTTGTCTTCAATGTCAAGTTTTATAATTTTTAGCCCAAGATAATACAAGTTTAAATACTTAATTTGGAGACCAGTCACAAATCTTGATTATCTGATTGGCTGAAATGGTGACTAGTTCAAGCTTTTTGAACAGAATTTGTAGACCTGTGTCATTGGTGAATACTGCCCAGTCTGGTCAGGGTAAAAAAAACTGTTCACTAATCAGCTAATACTTAACAAATGAATTTTGAACAGAGTGCAGTTCACAAATTTGTCACCTTTGATCAGATCATGGGCTGGTTTAAACCGACTTAAAGTAACTGATAATCAGTGAACATGAGCTTTGCGCAGTAGCAACTGTAAGATCTTAATGGGTATGGATTGTTATCCATGGGTGAACAGTGTAGATCCAGATCAGCTGGCACATTGGTGCCCTATGATCATGATTTACAGTTTACAATTTTCCTTTTTGATTCATATTATCATAAGGCTATTTATTACCAAGAAGCCAACAGTGTAGATCCAGATCAGACAGCACTGATGCACCAAAAGATCTTCATCTACATTGTTTCCACATGTAATAAAACCCATATTTGTGGAGTAAAAGGTTAACTTATCAAGCTGGCACGTTATGACCAATAATAAAACAAATATTGAAGCCTACCTTTGATCACCTGACCTATGCCTATCACAAATCGAAATGGCTGATGTCTATCTCTGGAGCAATCAAACTTTGAACCATTTTCCAGAGTCCCTGAAACAAATGACAGGATATACGTGAGTTCTATGTGTATGAAACTGTCTAAAGTTGCATAGTGAACATTTGTGTTGTCATCTCATGTCAAAGTCCCTCCATGCCATAAGAAGTTTTGGACCACACATGACAATGGCACTGACCTTTTCAGGCCTGCCAAAACTTTTTTATTAAAAATCCGGAGATTTTGTCTAAACATGTCAATGATGATGAAGAGACGACATTGTTGTTGTTTTGACATCTTGTTCCTGCTGTTCACTATGCCTGTGACTAAACAAAAATGATGATGATGATGATATTTGTCTCATATTCTTCTTTATAATTATATTCTTCAAAGCATTTTATAAATGAATGTTCCCGATTTTCTTAGAAATGTTTAAAGAACTTGTTTAAAATGACTTCTTTTTTACCATTCATTTTTTAACTGTTAAGACCTGTTTTTGACAATATTAGAATGAACATGCAATGAAAATAGATAAAGGCATGTGTAACATCATGGCCCTTGTTTAGTTTATGACACGCGGTTATTGTATAGTTGTGCAAGAGGCATTGCGACTGACCATGTCTTTGTTATCTCATAATAAACAGGAAATGTGCGACTGAAGTAGAATAACTATTATGTTCATTGCACAACGTTTAAATTAGGTTTAATTAATCTATATTTTTTGCAATTTCATAGAAATCCGGAGATTTTGACTATAAATCTGGAGATCTGGAGAAGTAACTTAAAATCCTGATATTCCGGATAAACTCCAGAGATTGGCAGGCCTGCCTTTCAAATGTGTGGTATGTGCACAGCAACAGTATAAGGGTAGTTAGATGATAATTTCCAACTTTCTGGCCAAAATCACCATGAAAATTATATACTGCTGCCCAAATAGGGGTTTGTAGAAACCTCACTGTACCCCCTCTGGATCAACCCTTGTTTTACATGTAAAAAAAGTTTCTGACAAGACAAGTACCTGAACTAATGTAAAGTTCAGACCAAAAGATGGATAGACAATAGACAAACTGTTCTCCAGAGTACCTAATACACATGATCATGAGAGAGCAATCAATTCTAACCAGCTTCAAAACTTTACATTTTGGTTTGTTTGTCCCAGGGTAATTGTGTTATTTATTAATTCTTTGTTCTATGGATGTAGCTTTTATGCCATTTGGGACCAGTAAAGATGCACATCAGCCTGCAGATTTAAGTTATCTGATCTGGATCTAAACTATTTAATTCTTCGTTAGTAATAACATAATAAAACTAAAAGCAAGGAGTGTTACTGTGTAGATCCTGAGAAGACCGCATGGTCACAAATGGGATATGAGATGTTTCCATTTAGTATAAAAGGGTTAAAAGTTTAACATATAAAACAACTTTATAAGAAAATTATGTAACATATTTTTTAAGTCCTACCTGTATAGTGTACAACAACTGTCTGTCCTTTCTTAGGAAATGTTTGGCCTGCAATTGGAACAATTGATAGATTAAGATTAACTGTTGGTAAAAAAGTATCTTTTTATCCAATAAAATAACAAAGATTGAAAAAAGCAATTCAACATAGTTTGACCAAAGACCTATATGTATAAATATATATGCATCATTGCATTTTCTTGCCTGTTCTCATGGCCTGCACTATCTCAGTAAGTCACATGATCAACAAGATTTCCTTTATCAGTAATAGAGAGATGAGAATCTGTGTAATATATAGGTCTTTGGTTTGACAACTATCTAAGACTCATTTGCATCAGTCAAAGGTATTGAAAAAAAGTAGAAAACACCAGATAAAACCTGCTTCACTTGAGCCTCTATTTTAAAATGTAAACAGGTGTGTGGGAGGGCAGGAGTTGAGGACATGCATGTGAAGTGTCGGATGCAAGATTTCCAGAGAGTGTATTTGTTTGGGTAGTTGCCCGACAATGAAATTTCTATGTGGCAGTGAAAGAACAGAATTTAAAGCACAGATAATCACAGGCTTCGCGAAACTGCTGAATACTTTGTCTGACATTCGGTCAGACAAACTTCCAATTCTTGTCTGACCGAAAGAACTTTTGTCTGACCGAATTTTTTTTCAAGTATATGTATACCTTTGTTATTTTTTAAAATTAAAGACACATCATCCTATAAAGGTTTCTTTAACATTTTAATTCTCTTCTTCTCTTAGATAAAACATCAAATTATCCATGTTGATGGACTCTGTCTGGAAATCAAAACATTCATTATCCATATCGTCAAAATATCAGAGTCCTTATCACACAAAATTTTCATAGAGTAAGTGGAACAGGATGGTCTGAATTCCATTGGAAAACTATCATGATCAAAACTGGGTACAATTTCTTCAGTGTCATCAAATACTGTCTCGTCAAAAATATTCTCATTTAAAAGTAACCACGAGCGGCCATTTCTTAACCAATTTTCTCGGCAGGCACTTGGACTCATATTCCTTTTGTTTTGCTTTTTTTCTCATCATTTTACCACAAGAAGGACATTTTCTTTGTACAAGATCCAAGGTCGCAGATATGGTTACTTTGATTGGAAACTTAAAAAGAAACGGCGAAGCAAAACTCGTTTTCAATATTCTAATAAGTGAGAAAACTCGGTGTTGATCGGATAAATCCCAGTATTCATGCCGAATGGATAGACTCTTACTCAGTCATTATCAGTAAAAAAAAAGGATTGAACTGTGTCGGACATAAGGTCCGGAACCCTGAAAAAAATTATCGGACCGGACTGATATTTGCTGGACATGTCCGACGGTCCGGTAACTTTCGCACAGCCTGTAATCAGGGGATTTCCATCACAGTTTTGATCATAACTAGTAGACGTAAAGGGCAGAGATTGATAAAATATCAGTTTGTCAGTAAACTGGGTCTGTGCTTTATGTTGAATTATTGAGTCATTGATTGGTGGATTATTCCATAATTTTAAGCTTCATGGAGAGATATGTTGAAGTTGATCTGTTCCATGGTTAGAGCATTGGATTTCATATCAAGATGTCACAAGTTTGTGTCATACGAAGTTGGATTCTAAGTTGTAAATAACCACAAATCAACCAGTGGTCAGTTCTAGATCCGGAATAGACTCAAGATCCCGAACTGCCAAACTTTCCAAGGAACTGAACTGACGATTTCAAACCTTTCAAAATATTGTTCTATCAGCTTTTCTGTGGATGTTACTTTTGATCATTAATCAATTGCATGTAATCTTACCATCCCCTTTCTTGATTTCTTCAAAGATGCAGCCCATTGCACGAAAAATCTAATTTTTTTGTTGGATCTTAGTTGTCGGGAACCATGACAGGGGTAAAGTCAGACTGGATTATCGAATAAATTCGTTTCGGCCAAAACTGCGTAATAGACTCACCCACAGTGGCGGGCGACTTTATTTTTAAACAATAAAAACTTATTACCCGACACCGTTTTAATAGCTAGAAAATTTGAAAATCCTAGTAAACAAAAAATTCCGAATCTGCGTTTATCAGGCTCGGTTTGATTGAACCTATTCATATTGATGGTTTCAATAGCGCAGCCAATAAATATATGTATAACTAAAAATTATCTAGCTATGAACATTGTGTCTCATTGAAAATGGTTACGTCACCACTAAGATGTATGATAAAAGAGATGACGATGATTTTCAAATGACGAAAGTTAAAACGAGGTCGAGGTGGTAATACAGCAACGTTCTTTTTATACGCCCGTTTGAAAAACGGGACGTATTATGGGAACACCTGCGGCGGGCGGGCGGCGTCCACATGGTTTCCGCTCGCTAAGTCAAAGAGTTTTCATCCGATCTTTATCAAACTTGGTGAATATGTTGGTGGGCATAATATCTCGACCAAGTTCTATAACCAGCCAAATCCCCCCAGGCACTCCTGAATTATGGCCCTTGAATTGTCCAAAATTACTGTTTCCGCTCTCTAAGTCAAAGAGTTTTCATCCGGTAACTTGGTGAATATGTTGGTGGGCATAATATCTCGACCAAGTTCTATGACCAGCCAAATCCCCCAGGCACTCCTGAATTATAGCCCTTGAATTGTCCAAAATTACTGTTTCCACACTCAAAGTCAAAGAGTTTTCATCCGTTCTTTATCAAACTTGGTGAATATGTTGGTGGGCATAATATCTCGACCAAGTTCTATAACCAGCCAAATCCCCCCAGGCACTCCTGAATTATGGCCCTTGAATTGTCCAAAATTACTGTTTCCGCTCTCTAAGTCAAAGAGTTTTCATCCGGTCTTTATCAAACTTGGTGAATATGTTGGTGGGCATAATATCTCGACCAAGTTCTATAACCAGCCAAATCCCCCCCAGGCACTCCTGAATTATGGCCCTTGAATTGTCCAAAATTACTGTTTCCGCTCTCAAAGTCAAAGAGTTTTTATCCGGTCTTTATCAAACTTGGTGAATATGTTGGTGGGCATAATATCTCGACCAAAATCTATAACCAGCCAAATCCCCCCAGGCACTCCTGAATTATGGCCCTTGAATTGTCCAAAATTACTGTTTCCGCTCTCAAAGTCAAAGAGTTTTCATCCGGTCTTTATCAAACTTGGTGAATATGTTGGTGGACATAATATCTCGACCAAGTTCTATAACCAACCAAATCCCCCCTTGCACTCCTGAATTATGGCCATTGAATTGTCCAAAATAAGGGTTTACGCTCTCTAAGTTAAAGAGTTTTTATCCGGTCTTTATCAAACTTGGTGAATATGTTGGTGGGCATAATATCTCGACCAAGTTCTATAACCTGCCGAATCCCCCAGGCACTCCTGAATTATGGCCCTTGAATTGTCCAAAAACTGAATTAGCGGTATCTGCTCTCCAAGTCGAATAATTTTCATCGGATCGTTACGCAACTTTGATGATCAGCATTTTGACGGGCGTATTTTGTGTCAGTTTGGCACTCTTGTTATAAAATGATATACGAGTGTCAATTATTTTGAATATGTGTTTTTTCCAGTAAGAAAGTGCATTAGCCACAGCATGCTCTCTTTTGCACCATTTACTGCAAAATAAGTTTAAAGACTCAGCAATTTCTGCACGGCATGCATTAAAATCAATTTTGGATGGATGAATATGCATATTTCACCTTTCTATATTTTGGGACCTTTAGAAATTATATTACGAATTCTAGAGTCTTTGATTACATTAAGATCACCTTTAACAAAAGTACAAATTCAATATAAGGCAATCAGAAAAGAAAACTATTGCATTTGAAATTTGCCAGAATGTGTAGATGACATGGTTTAATGATACAAATGCAAGCTTTGTTTTCATATTTTTTTAATTAATGCACCGGCTGACATTTGACAACTAAAAAGGTGAAATATGCATATCAGGAAATGCCACATTCAGAAAAACAGCCTCCCCACACAGCCAAACAGTAGAGAGAAAAAGAGAGCATGGTATTACAACAATCAATTTCAATATGGACGCCACAAACAACTAACGAAAGTGAGAACCCGAGGGGTTACCGCCTTGGAACGGTCAGTGGCAAAACAATATGCCACTGTGGGTTTAAACCAGGTTCTAGTGTGCACCAACCTCACACTTGCCCCAACAGGTTCTCGTATCACAAAACAAGTACAAGTTGTCTTGGTGAAATAACTCCAACCCACCTATCGGCTCAACAATATTGCATGCTAAAGCACACAAACATAAGAAGCTTATATAGTATTGCAAAGCCAAGGGGCGGGTCTCAATGATCTTACAGAGACCAGAGCTCCTGGAGTAAAATCAGCAAGAACACGATGACAGGGATAAAAGAAATAAATCGAGCTTCTATGTTCTTTTAAGAAAAGATTTCCCCATAAACCTTCATAAATTAACATTGCCTTTTATCTTCTTAAGTTTATAAATTACAAAACTGGCCATATAAGTCATGAACTGTCTTAACCCATCTACAGTTGATTATTATGCTTACCTCTTTGGTTGCATGACGGTTGCAGGGGTTTAAGAGTTTATGAAGGTTTATGGGGATCGTCACAGTTATAATTTTTTTCTTTTTTTAACCATTGGTCTTTGATAGCTGTATCTTTATATATAATGTATATAATACAGGTGCAGTTTAAAATCACTATTGCAACAAGGTATTTCACAGCCAGTTTTTTATGGAGATTTAATTTATAAACTTAAGAAGATAAAGGGCAATGTTAATTTCTCCCGGTTATTCGTAAAAACCATCTGTAAATTTAAAAAGAAAGGTTACCAACATGATATTTTACAGCGCTCTGCATGCCTGGTGATTAACCCTTCTACAGTTGATCATTATGCTTACCTCTTTGGTTGCACGACGGTGGCAGGGGTTTAAGAGTTTATGAAGGTTTATGGGGAAATCTTTTCTTAAAAGAACCTAGAAGCTCGATTTGTTTCTTTTATCCCTGTCATCGTGTTCTTGCTGATTTTACTCCAGAAGCTCTGGTCTCGGTAAGATCATTGAGTACCCGCCCTTTGGCTTTGCAATGCTATTAAATTCTTATGTTTTATATGTTTGTGTGCTTTTGCATGCAACATTGTTGAGCCAATAAGTGGGTTGGAGTTGTTTCACCAAGACAACTTGTATTTGTTTTGTGATATGAGAACCTGTTGGGGCAAGTGTGAGGTTGGTGCACCCTAGAACCTGGTTTAAACCCCCAGTGGCAATCTGATTTGCTACTGACCGTTCCAAGGCGGTAACCCCTCGGGTTCTCATTTTTGTTAATTGTTAGTGGTGTCTCTTTTGAAACTGATCATTTTATTAACCATGCTCTCTCCCTCTCTTCTTCTTGACTGTGTGGGGAGGCTGTTTTTTCTGAATGTGGCGATTCCTGATATGCATATTTCACCTTTTTAGACCATTGGAAATTATTCTATCATCGGATTGTTCATTTTACTTACTGTACAAAAGATAAATCTTATCTTTGGTGCACACTAGAACCTGGTTTAAACCTCAAGTGGCAATTAGATATGCCACTGAATTCCAAGGCGGTAACACCTCGTGTTCTCATTTTTGTTAATTGTTTGTGGCGTCTTTTTTGAAACTGATCATTGTATTAACCATGCTCTCTCCCTCTCTCTTCTTGACTGTGTGGGGAGGCTGTTTTTTTCTGAATGTAGCGATTCCTGATATGCATATTTCATCAAGGTTAACAGCTGAAACCCAGTACTCATTGTGGTCATGGTGAATTTGACAGGCTGGTGAATCCACACTCTCCATTGGCACTTTTATGATCCATCCGGTTTTTTATTCATTAAATATGGGTACTTTTTCTGTCAACTGCAGACCATTTATTAAATTTTGACATTTGCTTTTCAATAGTATGTTGACATGTGAGTTAAGGTGGCTCAACAGGTTCATGTGAAAACGTACAAAATATGAAAAATTTCTCAGAATCAAATGATATTAACCTAGATGTATATTACAACTTTGCGCGTTGCCTGGCAACAAAATTAATCGAATGACGTCGCGCGCGTCTTTGAAAACAGCGCCACCTAGCGGGAACGGATTTTCGCCGGGCGAAGTTTCGATTATGCTCAATAATTTTTGGAAAAATTGACCGATTTTAAATTTGAAAACAGATTTGGTAAGAGAAATGAAATGCCTATAAAAATCACGAAATTTGTTTGCTGAAAATAGAAGTGTTAACATTTATTCCGGACTGCATTGCACGAGATGGACGAACATCGCATATATAGAAAAGGCCATGTCGCGCACAAACAGTTGTGCTACTAAGTCAGTATCACGTGCAGCCAACTTAAATTGTTCCAATAAAGTCCATTCACGTTCATTACAAAAAGTGAAATATGCATATTAGGAATCGCCACACTCACAAAACACAGCCTCCACACCGACGAAAAAAGAACATAGGTAAAGAGAGCATGTTTGTTAGGTCAATTCAAATAAGATGCAACAAACAATTAACAAAAATGAGAACCCTTGTGGTTACCGCCTTGGAACGGTCAAAACAAATTGCCACGGGGGTTAAACCAGGTTCTAGGGTGCACCAACCTCACACTTGCCCCCAACAGGTTCTCATATCAACAAACAAGTACACGCTGCCTTGTTGAAATAACTCCAACTCACCCAGCAGCCTAACAGCGTAGCAATGCCAAAGCACACAAACATATAAAACAAAAAAAAGCTAATAGCATTGCAAAGCCAAAGGGGCGAGTACTCAATGATCTTATACAAAACACACTTATTAAATCGGCTAAATCATTGCTTTGCAAATAATTGGAATACAACACAATGCTTTACTCTATGTAAATAGTTGAAAAGGTACTTTGAAGACATTCAAACACTACAAATATGAAAATATTGCAGGCTCGGTTTGATTGAGCCTGTTCATGGACAGTGATGGAAATGCGTATTACTGCCCAAGCCGCCTAACCCCGGTTGAGCACAACTCGATATTTATACCAATGAACAGTACAATTTTGTACAATTTTTATCCATCCAAGACGATGACCAGTATGCATATGGAGGTGAACATGGAACCTTTAATGCGGTATTTTCAGATTAATACCATTCCATGTTCAGCGGCGTACGGTCCCCAGATAAAAGAATGGGTTTGTCCTAAAATGAGAAAACAGCAGGCGGAACTAAAGATAATAAAATTTTGAGAGGGGATCTGAGAATATAAATCCTGCATATCACAGACAACGCCAAAGGCAAAATTTAAAAAGCATGAAGTATATCCTTGGGGGAGATTGAACAATATCCAAATTTATATTGGCTGAGATATTGAAACCACCCATCATAAATTAAACTGGCCGAATTATAAAAATAGAAGTAAATTTATAATTACTATTAACATAGTACATAAATATCGTGCGTGACGACCTTCAAAGGACGTAACGGATAACAGCACTGATTGAATGTAACCTTTTCCAGCCGCCACACGGCACAAACAACGCTACTGTGATATTGAAATAGATGGAAAAAGAAACTTTGAAGACCTTCGAACGCGACAAATATGTAAGTTTCATCTTATTGTATTTTTCATAAAAATATTTCACGAGTTTTGCAATGCATTTAGATATTTTATTACCCAAAACTAAACCTATTTTAGTTGGGTCATGTTATAGACCACCTAAACAAAGTGATTTTGTAACACTTCTTGAGTCTGTACTAGTAAAGTTTAGGTCTGACACCGAATGGTATATTCTTGGTGATTTAAACATCTGTTTTTTTAACAAAAAATCTGTTTTATATAGAAATTTTTTACAATTACTTAGTATTTTTAATTTGACTCAGATTATTTCAGAGCCAACAAGAATTTGTGATAAGTCTTCCAGTCTCCTTGATCACATTATATGTAGTCATCCTGATAAAATTTTTCAGTCTGGTACTCTGCCTGTGGGACTTAGTGACCATCTTCCTGTATATTGTACTAGAAAACTTCAGAAAGGTACTTTTAATAAGCATAAAAATATTGTAATTAGATCATTGAAAAACTACAATGCTGAAGCTTTTATACACAATCTTAAAATTTGTGACTGGTCTGGTATGTTTACTGCCGGTTCTGTAGAAGAGTCATGGTTATTTTTTAAAGAGATGTTTTCCAGTGTATTAAATTGTGTTGCTCCTATTAAACAAATCAGACTTAAGCAGAGGAGTGAGCCTTGGTTAGATTCCACTATTTTGGAATATATAAGTATTAGAGATTCCTATCTGTACAAGTATAAGAAGTATAAAAAAAAGAAATGTATATTAAATATTGTTTTTATAGAAACTTAGTACAAAGACAGGTAAAAAAAGCTAAGTCAGAGTATATTTCTCATCAGTTAGAGGAAAATAAGTTTAATTCTAAAAGACTATGGTCTCAGTTAAAGGATCTAGGGTATAGTAATAAAACAAAATCTTCGCCCAATGTTGTATTGAGCATTGATAATGAGAACTGTTTTGAACCAACTAAAATTGCTAGCCATTTCAATACTTTTTTTACAACAGTAGCATCTGTTTTGGTGGATAAGCTACCTGTTCCTTTTAATATTTTCAATGTACAATCTGACCTTGTTAGACAGTTCTATAAGTATAGAAATCCTAATGATAGTAAATTTAAGATTCATACTGTTAGTGAAGAGTACATATATAAGGAACTTTGTAAATTGAATTGTTCTAAAAGTACAGGATTAGATGATATTCCTGCCAAATACTTGAAGGATGCTGCTCCCTTTATAAAGATACATATTACATTTTTAGTTAACAGTTCTATTACTTCAAATACAGTTCCTATGGATCTTAAATGTGCTAAGGTCAAACCACTGTTTAAAAAGAATAATAGATCTGATGTTTCAAACTATAGGCCTGTTAGTATTCTATCCATTGTTTCCAAAATTTTAGAAAGAGCTGTTTATAATCAGTTGAAGTCTTTTTTAATTAAAGAGGGACTTTTATATGAATTTCAAAGTGGTTTTAGATGTAACTATTCTACTGATTCTTGTCTCATACACCTCACTGACCACATAAAAAGTCAAACTTCAAAAGGATTGTATACCGGAATGATTATGCTAGATCTACAGAAGGCGTTTGACACTGTGGACCATGGTATTTTATGTCAAAAACTAAATATGATGGGTGTTGAGTCAGTAGAATGGTTTCAATCTTATTTAACAGATCGAAACCAAATGGTTAGTGTTAATAATGCCATGTCCGAGTCTATGAAAATCACATGTGGGGTGCCTCAAGGTAGTATTCTGGGACCACTTTTGTTTTTATGTTATATCAATGACATGAGCATCAGTATTAGCAAGAAATGTAAACTCATTCTCTATGCAGATGATAGTGCTATACTTTTCTCGCACAAAGACCCTAAGGTTATTAGTACTGTTCTAGGCAAGGAATAAGAAAATTGTAGTAAGTGGTTAGTTGATAACAAGCTATCTTTACACCTTGGAAAAACAGAATGTATATTATTCAGTTCTAAAAGGAAATTGTCGAAAATCAAAAATTTTAATGTGGAGTGCAATAATCAAACTATTAATTCACAACCATCTGTTAAGTATCTTGGTTCTATATTAGACAATGATCTCTCAGCTACATCTATTGTTAATAATATTGTGAAAAAGGTTAATTCTAGAGTAAGATTTTTGTACAGACAGAAACATTGTTTAAATATTGACATGAAAAAGTTATTGTGTAATTCTTTGATACAGTGCTATTTTGATTATGCCAGTTCTTCATGGTACAGTGGTATTACTAAACAATTAAAACAGAGATTACAAGCTGCTCAGAATAAAGTTATTAGGTTTATTCATGGATATGACTTTATGACTTCATTAACTGTAAATGATTTTAAAAGCATTGGTTGATTAAATGTTGAAAATAGAGTCAAGCAGTTGAGACTCAATCATGTTCACAAGATTTATAATAAAAAATGTCCATCTTATATGTATGACAATTTTCAGTTAGTCTCTGACATTCATTCTCATAATAGCAGATATAGTAAGTCCAATTTCTATGTACAGTCAGTGAACGGTAGGTATAAAATACGCAATGGAAAAATGGACCGCAATGGAAACAAAATACGCAATGGAAATAAAAAAAAATATTTCTTTTGTGTAAATATTTGTTTTATAAGAATTTTCAACAAAGTTTGAATATTATATCAACCAAACACATGTTATTTTTAATTTAAACCAAGTGTCCAGGTTTCAAATTCGTAAATATTAATGAAATACCTTAATAATTCTTGCGCAATGGAAATTCCTGTGGACGCAATGGAAATGAAGATCGTGATTTTATTGCTATTCTCGAATATTTTAATTAAATTAACTTATAAATGATGTTTTAATAATATTTCATCGGTCATAAACATTTAATATATTTTAATAATGTCTTAGTGTTCAGGTTTCTAATATATATGAAATATCCTCAAAAATCGTGCGCAATGGAATTTTGTCAAAATATTTGTTTTTATAAGAATTTGTAACAAAGATTGAATATTATATCAACAAACAGCATGTTATTTTTCATTTAAACCAAGTGTCCAGATTTCAGATTCGTAAATATTAATGAAATACCTTAATAGTTCTTGCGCAATGGAAATTCTTGTGGACGCAATGGAAATGAAGATCGTGATTTTATTGCTATTCTCGAATATTTTAATTAAAATTATCTTATAAATGATGTTTTAATAATATTTCATCGGTCATAAACATGAAATATTTTTTTTAAATAATGTCTTAGTGGTCAGGTTTCCAATATATATGAAATAATCCTCAAAAATCGTGCGCAATGGAAATTCACGTGTACGCAATGGAAATAAAGAGTTCGTTTTAATTAATATTTGGTTCCCTTTTATAAGATTTAATAACAATTATTGATTTTTTTATCAATCAAAAACATTTTGTAAACGTTTAGTCAAGTGTCCAAGTTTTAGATCAGGAAATGATATTGAAAAACATATGATAAATCTTGCGCAATGTAAATTCCCGTGCACGCAATGGAAATGAATACCGTGTTTTTAGGGCATACTTGCTAATTTCTTTGAAAATATTTAACATTTCCCAATTCAATCACCGGACCTCTTCTATTCCCCAAAACTACTGTTCCAACATACAGTGCCGTTTCCCTATTGCCAAAAGAGTTTTTCGCAAGAAATGACGTACAAAAATAATTTCCATAGACAGGTACAAAAATAATTCCCATAGACAGGCAGTCATTGGATTGGCAATAAGTTAATTCTGGCATAACATTTACATCACTTTAGGCTTTCCTACGTTATATTGTGTGTTGTGCAGTGTGATATAATATCAAGTTACTTTAAAGAACCATTGCATTTCACACCTATGCGTCTTTGTTCCCACCAGGGGTCCGAGATTACTGGCAGATTAGGAAAGATAAAAAATAAAAGATAAAAGAATTTGCTACCACAAAATTAAGTATAAAAAGGAACCGTTAGTGATAATGTATAATTTGGTAGATTATAACTAAGGGTCCTTTTATTTATTATAATGAGATTTTGGTAGATAATGCTTTGAAAGTAAATAAATTTAACTAACAATTTTCAGGGGTGTAGGCAAGATTTAATATTGGGGCGGCGCAAATTTTGTAACATAATTTTATTATTGAAGATATAAATGATCAAATTGAAGGGTTTCATTAAAAATCACTTGTTTTGTTCTTGCATGTCAAATTCGCAATGAATAATTAATAAATAACGATATATCTGTTTCAGTATCTGATTTCATTATATTTCTATTGATCATTATTTAAGGGCCCACTACACTCCTCCTTGCACGTTCATCGATATAACGGAAATTTATAAAAATCTCAAAAGCGAAAAAGTGCTGCTCAATGAATTGTGTTGTGATTGTTTCGAACAAAAACGCTTAAAATTTTAATGTACAAGTTAATTACATTTTTTGTTCTAGATTATTTAGTTGCTTATTTAAATTGTATTGTTATCTGTTTTGGGGAAATGAAAATCACATAAAATAGTAATGCATAATCCCAGAAGCTTAATCCTATTATGCATTTTAAGGGATCTAGCTATAAAGTGCTATTATATAAAATAAAGAAAACATGCTGAACCTGCGTATATGTGATATCAAACTTGAATTTGGGTATGAAAACTGGAATGGTTAATTGACACAGTTTTATATATCTTCATTCAATTTTATATATTTAACTGATTCATCATTAGCTTTCTTGCAGATACATAAAACATATAATTCGGGTTCTTTAATAAATTATTGATATATTGAGTGTTTGAATTTATTGTATTGGCAAGAGAGCGCGGCTTGCTAGCTTCGTTTGCAAAAGGGCGGAGTTTAAAAGGGGGCATTTATCGTTTTATTTAGACATCGTAACTGGACGGCACCCTTACTGATATCCTGCTAAGCTGTTTATTGGACCCTGATAGTTGATAGGTCTAGGGGCGATCACAGATAATGAATTAGATAAGAGACCTTATAAAATGTTTTGATAAGACCTGTCATGGAAATACCATACAGTTGTTAGTTTAATCTATCAGATATTTTTGTACCAAAACCCTTTTTTTTCTTAAGAGTGCTTTATTTTTTTTATATAAATACACTTAACCAATGTTCTAACTACACCGATCAAAAAACAATGAGAAATGAATTTTCGTTTACGGAGAATATAACGACAATTTTGTGACTTTTGGTTTTACTCATTGATTAAATGTCAGTGTTTTCTAAACGCGTGAAGAGAATTTAATAAATGTTTCATACAAACAAGTGAAAACGATAGTTTCATACAAACAAGTGAATAATTATAGTTATAATATTTCAAGTTTGAAGTGTATATCCCGATTCCTTGCTGAGAAATTAAAAAATATGATTGGTGTAGTTAGAAATTTGTAAAGTGTAAATTAGATTAGAATATTTGTATCCTCCTGAACAGAATGAAATGTGATTCTCAATAAATACAATAATTATCAATGTGATATACTTTATTGTCTTTTTGGTTTATTACAAATCACAAAAGTAACAATTAATATACACAAGTAATAGCTCATGAACTCATTTATAGCACAGTTTTCATGAGTGATATCTTTATGTTTTGCGGGACAGATTTTCGCGCTAAAGATATAATCACACATTTTTGCGCCACTTTATATTTCTAGCTAAACATGTGATTTAATAGTGCAATTATATGCAGTGTATTTTTTGCGCATTTACCATGCGCGAAACTTCGTCCCACGCGAAATATGATGTTACCACGGCGGTGTCGTATTGTATAATATATAAATTTACATAAATTTATATAGAAACGTCAGAATAATTATAATATCAACATAATTCATGCTGTACAAATTAGTTCCCCTCGATTCACATATTCTGGTAATACATCGGATGTATCAGAGTTTGAAAGCCTCTCCGAAAGGTGCACAACAATTTAAAATACGGGTGACATGGTTTGGAAATATACCAGACATTTTCGCATACTTACCGGACAATGTTGGCATTGGTTGAATATATTGTTCGACACCCGAGTTGAATGCCTGAAACAATTCATAGCCAGCAAAGATAATAAGATCACAGACAAGAAATTCCAACCATACTTTGAAAATAAACTGATAACCCCTTCTAGTCGGCTATGTCATTGAGCCGTCGCGAAAAAATCGCATACATGTAACACCAAATTGGACGAACAACAATAGCGAAAACGAAAGCGCTAACCATATTCTTAAAACTTTGACGAAGTGGAAGTCGACGGACATACATAAATTTATTGAATTATTGTACGAGGTGATCAACGGAGAAAAAATCAAACGATGTCGCGCAATAAGAAATAAAGGCAACTATAAACTGGCGCCGGATTTTGCTCATCATCTGATAGGTCTCTACATAGACGCGTGGTCAAATTTAACTGAAAAAACAACGAGAATCTAAAGAAAAAAGTTTCGCGAGGATAAAGGACGACAAAACAGTGGAATTGTAATTTCAAATAATGGCGCCAGAACTTTAATGAAAACTCCAAAGGCCGGGAAAAAACCAAACCAGGTTAAAAGAAAAAGAGCAGAACGTTCAACTACGCCAGTGAAAAAGGCAAAACGACAATTACATCCAACAGTCGGATGGAAGACCATTATGGTCGGACCTGGACCTTAAATAGGCCCGACTATCTACACTGTAGCATCATTAGATTTCGCGGAGACGAATTTTCGCGGAAAACCCGAAAATAACATATTCGCGGGGGAATGAAATCGCGCACTGTGTTTTCCTTTAAGAAACCCTGTTTAATGGTTTAATTTCGCTGGGGTTGAATTTGGTCCTTAAATAGGCCCCGACATATGAAATAAGACTGTTGTTTTACAAATTTATGTATTCTTTATTATAGTTTTGTTTGCTTGCACTCGTCAATCGTGATTTCTTTTCCATTGCTTACATATGCATTTCCATTGCGCGGTCTTGAAACATATTTTTATTCATTGAGGTGTTTTCCAGTTATAAGTAATAATTGTTCGAATAATTTCTTTGATTATTTATAAGAGTAACGCCCTTAAGCTTATGCATGTGTTCATTTGCATTTACGAACACAAAGTTAGTTGAAGATCGTGACTTTCATTTTCCATTGCGTACATGAAAATTTCCATTGCGCACGAAATATCTACACAGTCGGATGGGCGATCATTATTACAGTGATCGGACCTGGTCCTTAAATAGGCCCCGACATATGAAATAAGACTGTTGTTTTACAAATTTATGTATTCTTTATTATAGTTTTGTTTGTTTGCACTCGTCAATCGTGATTTCTTTTCCATTGCGTACATGTGCATTTCCATTGCGCGGTCTTGAAACATATATTTATTCCAGTTATAAGTAATAATTGTACGAATATTTCTTTGATTATTTATAAGAGTAACGCCCTTAAGCTTATGCATGTGTTCATTTGCATTTACGAACACAAAGTTAGTTGAAGATCGTGACTTTCATTTTCCATTGCGTACATGAAAATTTCCATTGCGCACGAAATATCTACACAACCGCGGTCTTCAAATAAGCCTCAAAATTGAATGTGATTTTGATGAAAATTTTTTCAACCTATAAAGGTTATCCTTTAATTATATTATAACTAGAACATGTGATTAAAATACATGCATTCAAAATAGTGAAGAAATAAGTTTTACATTTCCATTGCGTACATCTAACCTTCCATTTGGCGATATTCTAAAACCGTCTGGCATATTCTTTTATAATATTGTATAGTATATGAAATGTGAAATCTGATCACAGTGGCTCAAATGCATGGATGCTAGCTTTGTATGTTCTGAGTTGAACAGTTGCCGGATGAAAACGCATTCGGCCAGGCTGAATTTGAGAATAATTTGGGGGTGAGGTATTTCAATGTCAAATGCTGAAAAATCGAGACGGATGGGAGACACTTTCCAGCTGCTTGGGAGATTAGGGACACATAAAATATTAGCATGAAAGGGGTTTTATTTGAAAAGTCATTGCAGGAAATATTTTGCAGGTTCTCAAATTTGTAGAATTTCGGCCAAATTTGCATTGGAAAATCAGGACTTGGGGTGACTTTAAATGCCTGTGTAGATCAAATGGCTGGTTCTGTGGAACAGTTGGTTGTGGTTTGTAAAAAGCTAGACCCCTGCAACACAGAAAGTACAACAACACAATTTTAGCTGTGCAAAGTTTTTATTTTCGGTCAATGTAAGCTTGCACGGGGTCCCAGACTCTGGCGGAAGCCTCGGAAACTGTCCCCTGCGCCCAAATGTATTTCGTTTCATGTTCGATTACAGTTTCATTTCTTAACTAAATAAATTTACTGAGCAATTACAAATTCATACAATAAAAAAGCAAAATATGCTCGATGTACATTTCCATTGCGCGCACGTGAATTTCCATTGCGCAGCGTTTAATGTAGGTATTTCAATAATATTTCCTAATGGAAAACCCGGACACTTAGCTAATATTAAAAAAATATAATGTTCTTGATTGATAAAATATTCAATCAGTGTTTTTTATTTCCATTGCGTATTTTGTTTCCATTGCGGTCCATTTTTCCATTGCGTATTTTATACCTACCCGTCAGTGAACAGTTTTACTATAGATACTTTTTATTATCAAGCAATTCAGGACTGGAATAGTCTTCCACCATGTGTTAAGAATGTGAGAAATAAGTTTGAATTTAAAAGTAAGGTAAAATCTGTACTTGTAGAAAATATGAAATTTAAGGAAGAAGCTGATTTTATTTTTTATTAATTGTCTAAGTTTTAAAACTTTTTTATATGATTGGTTTTGCAATATATATGTCTGTATTGTCGTTAGTCTCTATTGCGTTAATAGTCAGAATACTGTGATATTTGTCAAAAATAGCTTTTGTGACAATAATATGTGCTTTGATTTGATCTCAAGAATACTACACATTCTCAATTTTAATATTTTTAAAATCTAGTCTGCGAATGTGACCATCATTTTGAACCTTGACATTTATTCAAAGGGACCCCATTGGAAATAAGTTGAAAAACTTTCATGGGTCATCCTGTGTTGTATATATGTCTCGAGATCAAATTTATTATTTTTTTTCTGGTTAAATAGCATCTAGTGATGTTAAAATCTTAAATGTTGATACTAATCTGTGATATCTGAACTTGTATGTAATTTCTATAAAATTTTAATCGATATGACATATATATGCACGAATAAATAAATAAATAAATCAATCAATCAATCAATCAATCAATCAATCAAGCTGTGTGGTAAGCTGTCTGTGGCTTTTCTGGTATGCATATTTAATATTCTGTGCCGATTGCAAAGGGTCGGTCTGGTCTGGGTCTGAAATCGAAAACGCATGCGCGGCACAAGTTGCGCGAAGTTCAAGGACGTAAAACTGCTGAATTCAATTTTTCTAAAGAAAGACAAAGATGTTTTCGATTTCTAGCTAATGCTTGACATTTCAGGATTGGCACTTCAAAACAGAAATTAGCTTTAATAATTTTTTCACAGGCAAGTGTTTTTGTCGTTTCCGATCTTTATCTTTTTGATAATGTCATTGGAATTCGCGACATGTTGTTGACATCCGCGCAAACAACACTGGTACAAGATACAATCTTTTATTTATAGTCGGTATTGTATATAAAGGTTAACATTAGCTATGCATAGCTATTGACAGACATATTGTACTGGTGCCTTGATTCATCACTGTTTACCAGTTTAGATGATGATAATGAGTTGTGAAAATAATATTATCATTTATTTAACAATTTTCAAAAATACTGTTATTATATTGTTTAAGTAATTTCCAACTGGGGGCGAACCAACCACCCCCCCAGCGGGTCACCCATCCAGGCATTGACAGAGCAAACTGTCGCTAAACTAGTTTTGACAGTCGCTACACTTTAACCACGTCGCTGAAAAGCTAGCTCAACTTCGAGGCTGTTGGAAGTGACCTTATGCTGCCGGCACTACACTCTCCCCTCCTTAATCTTTCGGAGCTTAGGCAGCAACCGCACAGACCCGTGGACTGCAGTTTCTAGCCTACTCCTGCTCCGAAACAACCACATGGGCTCGTCAAGCACGCACTCCTGACACCAGTGATGTATTTCCCAACTGGGGGCTAACCAACCACCCCCAGCAACACCCATCCAGGCATTGACCGAGCAAACTGTTGCTTAACTTGTTTTGGCAGCTGGTACACTTTAACCACGTCGCTGAAAAGCTGGCTCAACAGCGAGGCTGTTGGAAGTGACCTTATGTTGCCGGCGCTACATTGTTATAAACATATGAATATTGATAATAACAGGAGACAATTTTCTGCATTCCTGAATGAAAAGACCTGCACTGGCTTAATGAGAATCACTTGATTTCAAATTTCAGAGCGTGTATGAAGAGTGATGGATGAGAGTGGAATTGAAGCAACACAGGCCTTAGATTTTGGTGACATAGATGATGAAACTGATGATGGCCTTGGAGATAATGAACCGGTTTGTGCTAAACATTGTTCATTTGCAGGATTGGAAAAAATGAGTTCCAGTGGCCAAGCATTGTCCATCTGGAGTTCTAACAAAATAATGATCTGACAGATTTCAATTGAAAATGAAAATAATTGTGTTTCAAGAGTGTCATGTGTCCCACCAAATTTCATCTAAATGGCCCCAGTTTAAAAATTATTGTTTTTTATCTTTTTTAACCAAATTTATTTACAAAATTGCAAACAGTTCAGATCTTGATCTGAATGCAGTTGTCCAGGTTGAATTGGATCTACACAGGTTGGGAATGTGATAATTGCTGTGCTTGATGCTGAAAGGGTTAAATAATTTTCACTTTTGCAGGTGGCATTTTTAAATGTTGCATGCCAGAAGGGGTTTCCAGGAAAATCTTACCCTGTGTATGAAGGTATGTATAACAAGAAATATCTTTAAAAAAGATAAACGGCGTTGATGGAAAAGATTTATACATACATGTATATAAGAAAGAAAGAAATACAGAGAGGCAAAGCAGACACAGTTTAGTTATTTTATTTTACTTATTATAGCTGTTGACGAACCCTCCCTGCCTTCTTCGTAGAGATTAGAGAGATTAAGCAACCGAATCATGACAACTCATAAATTCATTGAAAGTGTCTTTCAAAAAAAAATGTTGAAGCTGTTACAACAATTTCATGATACAGTGATAACAAGTCGATTAAAGAAGCAATGTCTTACATTAAGTCTTGATCTACATTTATTCAGTTTCAATAAAATAACTCTTGTAGAGTTAAAACTGTCCTTAAAATTTAATAAAAATAAACAAAACAGCCTGTTACAAGAGCGAAATCAACCAACTTTTACGTAAATTAACTTTAAAAAAGTGCCCGTCCTGAGTATTGAACACGGGGCCTCCGCTTGCGAGGCGAGAGTGTTAGCCACTACGCTATAATGAACTTGTATTTTGTACTTGAAATAAACAATCAGTATCATAGGAACTAGAAAGGAAACAGTAAGAACTAGAAATATCTCTACTTCTCTTTCGTTTTCCACATTGTATTGTACGCAAGTGTTTACCTGACACCCAAGAATATTCCATATTAAATTGTATTTAAGCCACCAATATTGACATAACTGGTTATTTAAATCGTAAATATGTTTTTTCTCTTATACAACACCCACTAACAACCAATCAAAATAATCTATTTGATTTTTCCGCTGCATAATAATAAAAAACCCACTAGATACCTCTCCACCCTGCTAGATGCCTCTCTGGTGTAAATAGCTACCAATCGATATAGTTTATTTCATTTTTCCCTCTGCATAATAATAGAATAAGAGTATTATTTACAACATTTCATTGGTCGAAAAACTAGGTCAAAAGTGAGCTTAGACAGCTAACGCCGAAAAAAACCTTACTCCATAGGTATGACTTTTCAAACAAGCAGTGTAGATCCAGATCAGCCAGCTCATCTTTGCTGTCTGATCAGTATCTGCTGTGTCTGCTTTGGGATTTATAATGATATTTCTCACCAAGAAGCAATCAATGTAGATCCTGATCAGCTAGCACAGATGTGCTGGCTGATCTGGATCTACACTGGTTGCACATGCTAAAACCCTTATTTATTGAGTTAACATGTCACTATCAGATTGCGGTTTAAAGGTAAGTCAAAAATCTGTTTAATGTAGTAGCATTTTATTTTTATCCCCCGCCGCATAGCGGCTGGAGGATATAGGAATGGTCTTTGTCTGTCCGTATGTCGGTCCGTCCGTCCTTCCGTCCGCGCACATTTCGTGTCCAGTCCATAACTTTTCAACCCCTAGAAGGAATTTCATGAAACTTTACGCAAATGTTCTTCCCATCAAGACGACGTGCAGAACCTATGTTCCAACATGGCCGACTCAATGTCAAGGTCACTAGGTCAGATTAAAGCAAAAATGTTGTTAACGCAATAGAGGACACATTTTTTGTCCGATTGTCATCAAATTTGGTATGAATATTGATATTGATGATCTCTACTCAAATTATTAAAATCATGTTCTTGAATTGCCCAGGGGCCCGCCCTGGGGATTTAAAAAAAATTTTCTTTTAAATTCTGTTTTTAACCTTTGATTTTCTACAGTTATCAACCAGATTTTGACACAAACTTTATACCATCTTAAAATTCAATCTTTCCTGAACAATTTATTCACTGGTTGTTCAGTGATAAAATTTGAAACAAAAATTTTAGTAGCAGAGTGAAAATTTCAAGTATCAAAATTCCAATATTTCTACCTGTCTTCAGCTATATTTAGATTAAATCTTAATATGTTGTTAAGTTGCATTCATCAACTTGCTGGTCAATGACCTAGTGAACTTTGCTGCTTAGATCAGTGTTATTCAATATAAAGAACGTGCTCTGGAAGATTTTATGGCGTAAATTTTGTAATTTTCTATGGATACTGACCAAATAAACTGTCTTACTTTATAGCACTTTGAAAATCAGGCTTTTCTGAATATTTTATTCACTGTTTGTATGTAAAACAACAACAACACATTTGTATCACATTCACAAAATGTTAAGACTAAATTGAAGCGAGGTCTCAGCTCTATACAGTGTATGTACAGTGAAACCTGCCTTAGCAGCCACCTGCGAATAGCAACCACCTGTCTTAAACAGCTAGTTTTGAATATGTCCTAAACTAGCATTTTGTTCTCATTTTAACCTGTCTTTAACAGCCACCTGTAAAGAGCAGCCACTTTTTGTCACTCCCTTGGGTGGTTGCTAAAGACAGGTTTGACTGTACACAAACTGGAAAGTTAATTGGTGGTCTTTGAACCCCTGGAATGAATATCATGAAAATTAAGTGAAATGTTCAGTTCATGAACATGATGTGCTGAACCCATGTTCCAACCTGGCTGGCTCAAGGTCAAGGCCGCCTGTGGTGTTTGAGCATATTTTGTGTCCGGTCCATAACTTTTCAACCCTTAGAAGGAATTTCATGAAACTTAAGTCAAACATTCTCCAAATGAAGACGACATGCAGAACCCATGTTCCAACATGGCCGCCTCAATGTCAAGGTCAACAGTGGTGTTTGAAAATTTGAACCATGCCTTTCGTGTCCATATCTTCTGAACCCCTAGAATGATTATCATGAAACTTAAGTGAAATGTTGAGTTCATGAACCTGATGTGCAGAACCCATGTTCCTACCTGGCTGGCTCAAAGTCAAGGCCAATTCTGGTGTTTGAGCAGGCCAATACTCTGAAACATATCTTAACACGACATACCCTTGCACTTGAAATGGCTTCCACCTGCCTGCCTGTTGCCCAGAGCTATTGTTTAATTTGCTCTAAACCATCCATAACGTTTCCCACATTCACATCTGCTGCGGGGGATATTGCTGTCGTTCTGACTGCCTTGTCTCAGGATTAATATCCAACACATTTCAAATTGTAAATAATTCCTACAATGCCTCACTATTGAAATGCAATAAATTATACTTTGCAATATTTGTTTCAGAAGTATTTTGCTTTAGTTTAATTGAATCATTCAATTGTTGATTACAGGTGACAATGCCTCACTATTGAAATGCAATAAATTATACTTTGCAATATTTGTTTCAGAAGTATTTCGCTTTAGTTTAATTGAATCATTCAATTGTTGATTACAGGTGACAATGTCATTGGTAGACATGAAGACTGTACTATATCTATCCCACTGAAGGTATTTTTTTTATTTTGTACATTGAAGTCTTGACAATAGGAAAGTCTTTAACCCATTACTGAATCTGTATGGAGATTTGCTGAGAACTTAATGTTGTTGTGGTGATTTGCAAAGATTGATCAACTTTGTAGCAAGGGGTGTAGACCCAGATCAAATTGGAGAGGCAAAATAATGGGAGTGTACACATATAAAAAATATGACTAAGTTATTACTTTTCACATAAAATTGTGGCTGTCATTTGAGGTGTTAGACTTGATTCTTTCAATTTTTTTCATTTTAATGTTTTATATTTTACAAAAAGAATCCAAAATGTATGTTCTGTAAAATCTGCTGATGAAAGTTTCAGTGCTTCACAAGGTGTAATGTAACATGGCACAAAGATCTATGGTAGAACTATTTTAGAGCTGTTAATTTTTATTTTGCTACATTATTTATGTTGGTGCCAGTCATTTACAATTCTTTACTTTTAAAATTGGCTGTTTAAAAGACTGCAGTGTTTTTATGTTTGTTGTGTACATTGACAGGCATTGTCCCGGGAACATGCATGTATCGAGGTGAAGGGCGACTCTCACTTCATCTATGATAAAGGTAGCAGAAACAGGACTAGGAGAAATCAGGTATTGTTATTTCTGATTAGTCCAAGTTGGCTGATCAGTATCTACACTACTTTTAGATTTCTTAGGATATTTCAGAACAAGAAGCAAACAGTGTAGATCTTGACATTGATGTGCCTGCTGATCTGGATCTACAATGTTCCCTCATGTTAAAATAGACATTTTTGTGGTTTAAAGGGTTCATGTCGTCATCAGTGCCATAATTACATGTAAAGAGCTTACGGAGGTAGTTAACTCTGCTAAGTCACCAACGCAAAAATATTGAGCATGCCATGGTATCCTCTCCTTCCACTCCCACACCAAGGAAAGGGCTATACCTTGATCAAAAATTCAACAGATTCAAACAATGAAAACTGAAATTTTCAAACTGACACACAAGTCAGATCAAAACTAGTTGTGTACACAATCATATAAGCACTGTTGTAAAAAGAATTAATTATACAGTTAACTGTTTACATTTAGGAGGATTGTCAGATACCAACATTTATTCTTAAATTTCATTCTACATCTGTAATCTAAATAAGTCACTGTTTTAACATTTTGTAACCAATCAAATGAAGGATGAAAATGGCAACCATGACCACCAAGAAAGTGTAAATTTTGCATTAATGTAATCCATGATCATTTCACTTTTATAATAAATCCTTCTGCTAGAATTTAATACACCTCCATTTAAATTTTAAAAAATCAAATACGCTTTGTCTTTTGTGACATTAGTAATATCGATAATTTTTAGCTCACCTGAGCACTTGTGCTCATGTTGAGCTTTTAATATCACCCTGTGTCCGTCGTGCGTCTTCAATTTTTGCTTTAAACAACATCTCCTCTTAAACCCCTGAGCCAAAGTTGATGAAACTTGCCATGGATGTTCCTTGCATGAAGCTCTTCCAAAGTTGTTCAAAGAAATCAATTCCATGCAGAACTCTGGTTGCCATGGCAACCGAAAGGAAAAACTTTAAAAATCTTCTTGTCTGAAATCACAAGGCCTAGAGCTTAGATATTTAGCATTTAGCACCCTCTTGTGGAACTCTACAAAGATTGTTCAAATTATTTTCCTGGGGTCAAAATTGGCCCCGCCCCAGGGGTCACTTCATTTTATATAGACTTATATAGGAAAAACTTTAAAATCTTCTTGTCTGAAACCACAAGACCTAGAGCTTAGATATTTGGCATTTAACATCCTCTAGTGGAACTCTACAAAGATTGTTCAAATTATTTCCCTGGGGTCAAAATTGGCCCCGCCCCAGGGGTCACTTCATTTTACATAGACTTATATAGGAAAAACTTTAAAAATCTTCTTGTCTAAAACCACAAGGCCTAGAGCTTAGTTATTTGGCATTTAGCATCCTCTAGTGGAACTCTACAAAGATTGTTCAAATTATTTCCCTGTGGTCAAAATGGCCCCGCCCCAGGGGTCACTTCATTTTACATAGACTTATATAGGAAAAACTTTAAAAATCTTCTTGTCTGAAACCACAAGGCCTAGAGCTTAGATATTTGGCATTTAGCACCATTTAGTGGAACTCTACAAAGATTGTTCAAATTATTTCGCTGGGGTCAAAATTAGCCCCGCCCAATGGATCACTTCATTTTATATAGACTTATATAGGAAAAACTTTAAAAATCTTGTTGTCTGAAACCACAAGGCCTAGAGCTTAGATATTTGACATTTAGCATCCTCTAGTGGAACTCTACAAAGATTGTTCAAATTAGGGGTCACTTCATTTTACATAGACTTACATAGGAAATCTTTAAAAAGCTTCTTCTCACAAACCACAAGCGTACAGCTTAGATATTTTGTAAGTAGCATTGTCTAATGGATGTCTACTAAATTTGTTCAAATTATGTCCCCTGCGCCAAAATCTGCCATGCCCTAGGGTTCTCTTGGTTTACAAATAGTTATATAGGAAAAACATGAAAAATCATTTTTCTCCAAAACTAATAGGACTAGATCTTAGATATTTGGTGCTGAGTATTGTGTAGAGACCCTTTATCAACTTTGTTTAAAAGTTGGCCCTGGGGTCAAAATTGTCCCCGCCCCGGGGGCCCTTAATATGTGAAAAAGGCAAACTTTAAAAATCTTTCTACTTGAAACCTCAATGCCTATAGCTTAGATATTTGGTATGTAGCATTGTCTAGTGGATGTCTACCAAGTCTGTTCAAATTATGTTCCCTGGGCCGAAATTGGCCACGCCCCAGGGTTCTCTTAGTTTACATTGATTTATATAGGAAAACATGAAAAATCATTTTTCTCCGAAACCAATAGGACTAGGCCTTAGATAATTGGTGTTGAGTATTGTGAAGAGAACCTTTACCAACATTGTTTTAACCTTGGCCTTGGGGTCAATATTTGCCCCGCCCCGGGGGCCCTTAATATGTAAAAAAGGCAATTTTTAAAAATCTTCTTACTGGAAACCTCAATGCCTTAAGCTTAGATATTTGGTATGTAGCATTGTCTAGTGGATATCTACCAAGTTTGTTCAAATTATGTCCCTTGGGCCAAACTTGGCCACGCCCCAGGGTTCTCTTAGTTTACATTGATTTATATAGGAAAATATAAACTAATCATTTTTCTCTGAAACTAATGCGACTAGACCTTAGATATTTCGTGTTGAGTATTGTGAAGAGACCCTTTACCAGCATTATTTAAATGTAACTGTGGCCCTGGGGTAAAACTGAGAGTACTTTTGTACTCAGGTGAGCAATATAGGGCCATCATGGCCCTCTTGTTTCAAAATGTTATACAAGTGGATGAAATGTTTATTACAGCATTTTCTGGCAGCATCAGTGAGGTATGAATTGAAGAACAAAGATAAGCTGACATTTGGTGATGTAGAATGTGAATATCAGATAGGCACCCAGGTAGGTTTTCATTCCTGTCATGTTATATTGCAAGAAAATTCCTGCACACTTGAAAAAATTGCAGTTGGTATAGAACTTCATATAGTTAAATTTTGTGTTAACCAAAATAAACACTTGGCCCATAACTTTGAAACTACTTGAGATATCAACTTGAAACTTGGAATATACATTCACTTTTAAAAACATGACTGATTCAATTGTTATTAATTACTGAAAATAACAAGTATATAGTATGTTTTATTTTATAAAAGCATCATTTCTTTGGTGTGGTCTCTAGGCAGCTGATGATGATGAGACTTGTTCAGAGTCAGAATTCCAGACTGCTCCGAATGATCAGGAGCTTGAACAGACTGTAGATACAAATAGCAAAGACGAAAGCAAGCTGCCAGATGAAGAAGATTATGAAAGTGATGCCAGCAGTGATATTCTGGAGCCATCTCAGGTAAACATTATCAGATTGTCTCAAAAATAATTTGAAAGCATCTGATTCATAATAGCATATGCTTATTCTAATAGATGATTATTATAGATATTCTTTATTGAAAAGCATTTTACAGCTTAAAAACTAAAGACCTATGTTTGACAGTTTGTGAAACCAAACTATTGTTCATGATGTTTACAATAAATATTATGATTGGAATACTTCTTAAAATAAAATAGTTTGCTCACAATTAATGCAGGTAAAAAGGTTTTATAATATGATTTATTATTTTTTATTTGACCTTGTAAAAAATGATTACAATAGTTTGAGGATGACTCATGTTTTAAGGTATTTGAGTTATAGAGTAGACTGTATTCCAATTCAGAACTTACATAGATGTTTGTCTATTACAGCCATTTGCTGGAAATACCCAGTCGATGCTTCATCATAAAACTCTAAATGGACATTCAACACTAGGTAAATTCTTATGACAGCAGTTTGTTTAGTTAAACTATTCTCAGTAATGTTTATTTTAAGATAGATGTTAGTTTAACAGTTTATACTCTTCAACAGATCTGGGATGAGGGGATGAAACTATTTTCCTAATCTTGTCTTCCAAAATATTATGTTTAGCAAGTAACTTCCAGAAATCTCATTTCCTGTAAATTTTCAAATTGTATGCAGTACATATGCCCCTGCCAAATATTTAAGGAGATAGGCACATAAAGAGTAGAGGAATTTCAAACTAATTAGTACATTTGATGACCATAACTTAGTTATTGTTCTGGAGAGGTAAATTTCTTAATAATAATTCTACCATGAATATATTGAAAGTGAAAATAATGTCATCACTAGAGCTTTTCAGTAATCACATTGTAGGAAATAGAGATTTGTTAACAGGCTCATGAACATGATATGTGCTGAAGATTATAAAACTGAGATTTGAGACTGGTTTCCATTCTCAGTTTTATGACCTTGTGCACTGGTTATGTTGCAGGTCAGAATGTGACAATCAAGGACACCCCAGCACCAGTCTCAAGGAGCATGCGTAAGTACAATTAACAATTATCTTCATGCTTTCTCTCTGTCTCTGGCCATACTTGATTGATTGGTTGACTTTGTTTTCCTAATGCAGTGTATTTGGTTATCTCTCAATAAGATGAGCTCTCCCTTAATTTCAAGGTAGTTTTTCCTTTTAAAAGGATGTTGGGTACACTTGTTGTCCATAAATAGATACCAGTACAAATGTTGTAACAAAAAGTCATGAACACATTTTGTCAGTATAACAGTTTTGTAAGATTTTTAAGCAGTTCAAATTTAGTGATCACAGGGCTGTCGCTAGACTTTCAAATCTTGGAGAAGTTTTGTCAAAATTTTACTGAAAAACAGAGAAGTTTGCAGTCAACAGCATTATTGTCCCATATAGTCTTCACAAAATGGTTCTCCAATAGCTCAAAGAAGGGAGAAATCTGGTCACTTTTGGGAGACCACTTCTCTGAAGTCTCCCTCTAGTGAGAGCCCTGATCAAAGTTTAAGCATTTAATTCCACAAAGAACTTTAAATTAAGTTTCAAAAAAGAGAAATGCAGCTTGTATTTTATGTCGTCATGATTGTATTGTCTAGATGCCTCATGCTATTCAACACACAAATATCAACAGCTCAAGTCCATTTTGACTGTAGCAGTTGTTTCCCCAAGAAAAATTGAAACACTCATAACTTAATACCAAAACATGAAACTTCTGAAAAGGCTGATTTTAATATTAAAGTTCTGAACTTTGATATGTTTCTATCAGTTCAAAACTCAATTTACTTTCAAGTTTAATTATCAAATTTAAATAGCTATTTTGGTGAAAGGTTTGTAATGTCAGTTGTTGATCTAGTGCACTGAACTAAGTACTGTGTGTGTGTAAAAATAGTTCAGAGTAGCCACATACATAAAATTACAGACCTCTTCATGTAGACAGATGGAGGGGCATATAATAATAACATAAGGCTACAAACAAACTATTCAGAAACTCCTGAATATTAAGATGGATAAAAATCTGTGTCAAAATATCATTTGGCATAATCAAAAATCTGATTTATCATGTAGAAAAGTAGGTTTGTGATTGGTGTATTTTAGGAGAGATAATCAATATACACATTCTGACCAAAATTGATGAGAATACGATGCCACTTTGTGTAACTAAATGTTTTAAAAAATTAGGTATTACATGTACCTGGTGACCTCATTATGGTTGTAGAAAACACCTAAAATGAAGATATGTTCAGATTATATTAGCAGGGGCTTTCCAAGAAATTCAAATGGAACAAAAATGTATTACTGAAAAAAACATCATTCATTTCGTGGTTAAGTTGGCTTTTTTTTAACTACAGGTGCACAAATGCAGAAAGTATCTCCAAACATGTAATAGAAATTTAAAAACAAGTATAAATAATATTCCGGAACACATTAAATTTCAAGCATAATTGCCCGAAAATTCATGCTCAGGGATTTTTGTGTGCTTAAAATGCCTGGGGAAGAGACCGTTCAGTTATTTCTATACAGTTCTGTATTTAGTTAAGTTCAAAAAAGTCATTTTTCCATTTGCTTCTCTGATGACAATTGTGATTGATTCCAGGTTTTACAGCAGGGGAATTGTTGATACCAGAGTCTGACACTGATGATGAAGGACCCAGTAAACCTCCAGCTACTTTAGCTCTTGCTGCAGGTAGGTCAGGGATTAACCTTCCACTTCATTGAAGTGGCTTATATCCAGTATGCAACCAGTTCAGATCTAGATCAGTCTGCAAATGTTTGCAGTCGGATCAGGATCTATACTTGTTGCTTTGAGACTCAATAGGTCATTTTTGACCAAGAAGCGAACAATGCAGATCATAACAAGAACAGCAAAAAGATGATTTCTGATATACGTCATATTTGTGAACTAAAGAGTAAAGGTGTTTACTTGTTGAGAACTTTGCAACTCACCTTAGAATCATGATATTTAACCTTTTACTCCATACATATACCTTCATTGCATGGGTGAACAGTTTTGATCCAGACCAGCCTGTGCTGTCTGATTAGGATCTACACTGTGCTTTTAGATTCATTAGGTTATTTCTGACTTAGATGCATCCAGTGCAGATCCAGATTAGATGACACATCTGTTGGAAATGCAAGTAAGATTTTCATGTTAAAATGAGTGCACCGTTCTAACAATTACAAGTAGAATATGTAGTCGTATCTGTGGTCATAAATGAATACGGTCAGTTCCATTTGGTTAAGAATTAGAGCTGAGTGGCTACATTCAATAGTTTCCGGCGAAATACAAGAACTGTTTGAATTTTAGATAGCCAGGAAGATGAGGATGAAGACGTGAAGTCCAAGTTAATAGGGGCCGCCACTCAAGCCTATGTCTGCGAGAGTGATGTTACCACAGGTATGTACGAGTTGTCTTTGTATTTATGATTTGTGTATATGTGTGAGATTGACATTACTCAAGGTACATACATGTTGGAGATTTCTGCAGACTTTGTAAACTTGTGTTCGTTCAATATCTCAATATTAAGGAGAGCCTTAAAACTAAACACAAAAATGTTACAAGGCTTTCCATTGGTAAAAAAGGGTCACTGTATTCGTTTTTTTTTAGCCTGGTTTATCTGTGGCAGCTGTTGTCAGAATGTTAGTATCACCAACACATTACAGTATCATCCAATTAGACCATTTGATAGCAAACAATTCTCAATTTGGTTGAGACTTTTTTTCTGAAAATACTTGTTGAAATTTTATTGGGAAATTTCATGAAAAAAATCTTTGGGACCATCACTGACATATCAAAGAACATTCCTGCCAAATTAATGTGATTTGTTTCATATATGAGTTAACCCTTTGCTCCATAGATACACCTATATTGCATGGCAAATAGTGTAGATCTAGGTCAGCTGGCACATCCATGCCATTCGATCAGGATCTGAACTGTTTTCTTTAAGGTCAGAAATACCTCATGATCTAAAAGTGAACAGTGCAGATCCTGGTCAGATGGCACAAATGTGCTGATCAGGATCTACATTGGTTGCACAGGCTACGTGTATATATGGAGTAAAGGTTTAATATGATGTGATGTCTGCAAGAAAATAAATCTCATGTTAATTTCAAAATGTATTTTCCCATCTAAACCTTTCAAATCCATGCTATCGGATCAGGATCTGCACTGTTCCCATTCTGATCAGAAACAACCTAATACATCAAAAAAGCAAACAGTGTAGATACTGATCTGATGGCATGGATGTGTTGGCTGTTCTGGATCTACACTGTTCGCCCATGCCATAAATGTATATATGGAGGAAAGGGTTATGGTTTATTAATGATGTGTTCTTGTAGATGATGAAGCAGATGATATTGGCAGCAAGAAGTCGCTGCTAGCTGCTCCCACCCAGGCCTTTGTACAAGATGATGAGGATGTCAGGTAATATATTGAACCTTTTACTCCATGGGATATCTGGTGTGACCAGTGTAGAACCAGCTCACCCAGTTCATCCAGGCAATCTGACCTGGTTCTACACTGTTAGCTTTTAGTCACAAATAATGTAATTATTCCAAAAGCAACAAGTGTAGATTGTGATAGACTGCATTGATGTAGATGCTGATCTGGATTTACACAGGTTGGTGGTAGGATATAGGTTAACTCTACCCACAATATTTGTATAATGGTCTAACCTCTCTTTAAATTGGTTTCAGTTCATTTGTATTTCCTGTATTTTTAAGGAAAAACATTATTAACCCTTTCCCCAATATATATGCCTTTATGGCTTGGGCCAACAGTGTAGATCCAGATAATCTGGCAGACTTCCTGAAAGTCGCCGGACCGTCGGACCTGTCCTGTAAAATTTGGACTGGTCTGATGTGATTTCCGATGTTGTAGGACCAAATGTCCGGCAAAAATTTGATCTGCATATTCCAATTTTACTCGCTAAATAACAATTTTACATGCTGTTTTGATTCGAGACTGTTCCCAGGGAAATGAGTGAGGATATCCAAATGAAATATTTTATGTATTCGTCATAATGACAATTCGTACCACTGAAAAAAAACAAAAACACCTTAATACTGTGTTTTGCTTATTTAATGTGTAATAAATGTTTCAGTCAGGCAGAATTTGTTTCGGTCAGACAGATTTTCACATCTTGTCTGACCACATGTCTGACACTTTTTTACAACTTTCGGGAAGTCTGATCTTGTACATTCATGCCATCAGATCAGGATCTGCACTGATTGCTTTTGATTCTTTGGATTATTTCTGACAAAAATGCAACCAGTGTAGATCCAGATCAGATGATACAAAAGATCTAGGTCTACATTGATCACCCATGTGATCAAATGTGTATATAATTATGGAATAAAGAGTTTACTTAACTTTTCCTCCATATATATGCATTTTTACGCTGCAACGCATGTGGGACCAGTGTAGATCCATATCAGCCGGCACATCCGTGCCGTCTAATAAGGATCTGCACTGGTCGCATTCTGATCAGAAATAACCTAACCAATCAAAAAGCGAACAGTTTAGATTCTGATCAAATGGCATGGATGTGGTGGCTGATTTGGATCTAAACTGTTCCCCCTCACAATAAAGGTGTGTCTATGGATGAAAGGGTTAACAGGAAAAAGTGTAAATGCAGATCAGACTGCATGGTGTACAGACTGATACTGGTCTACACTGTTTGTGCTGTGATATGGCAGCATATGGCAGATTAATGTTTAACCATTTTGGATGATCTTAATTTTATAGACTGCATATTTATTCTAACCTTAATTACTGAGACATTCCCTGAAATGTAGCACTTTCAGTTTACCTAACCTCAATTATGATGTGAATTATTCCGTATGAGTTATGATTATTTTTCACTTGACCTTGAGAAAAGAAATACGAGAAAAGAAATATATCTCCTAGGGTGTGCTTAATACTGTAAAAATTTGTAAGCAAATTTAAGTTTTCTATATTTTATTTGGAGCCCTTTTCTAAAATTTATTTTTCATTAAAAAATACTTGAGAGAAATAACTGCACGACAGTACCCCTTGCACACAACAATAGGGCATTTGTGTAAAGTTTTGTTGTGGGGAATTTAGTGTTACATGCCCATATGATGTATTATTATCAGCACGTGCAGTGAAGATTCTCCTCAGAAGAGACGTTTGATGACAGCAGCAACCCAAGCATTTGTAGCAGATAGTGAGGATGATAAGGTAAACTCACACAATATACACTGGCTACTGAATGTTATTCAAAGCAGTTTTATGTTTCAACCATTTCATTTAATAAATGTTAGTATTTGTGACACATGAAGTATTGAATTTTTAAGCCCCCACAAAGTGGGAGGCATATAGAGTTGCACTTGTCTGTCCGTACATCCCCAAATCTTTTGGCATCAACTCTTCCTAAACTATAAGGCGGATTTCTTTCAAACTTGCACAGATGATCAAGTAGGATGTGTAGATGATCTTAAAGAAAGGATTTATTCCTGAGACCATTTTTACCAGGGTTATGGCCCTTTGTTATTAAAAATTATGTTGCAGCAGTGGGGGCATCAGTGTCTGAGGACACATTCTAGTTATTCACAGAAGCTCTGGGTGAATGTTGATTATTCCAATATAATAGCGGAGGGCCTTTAGTTCAGACTTGAATATATGAAATAGTTGAAGTTAATCATAAACATTTTGTGGTTATTTTATCAATTTCTTGTACCCTGTTTCAAAATTATAAAAAATTTTACAAATGACTTGAAAATTAAGGTAAAATCGATTGCTTATTGTTGAGTTATACTTACAGACCCCTTCTAGGGCCCAGATGGCCCCTACTCTGGCCTATGATATGGATGAAGGGATAGAACCAACACAAGGCTATGACATGGAAGAAGATGAGAAGCCACTGAAGGTGAGGATTTCAGACATTCACTATTCATTATATTACGCTGTGTTAACCTGTTGATAAAGAATGATTGAAGAAGCATTTGAGTTAATTACACCTGCATAGTCTAAGCATGAGTTATTTTTCATGAATTATCTCAGTAGGTTGAATAGTAGATAGTGATAACATTTCTTTTCTTCTTAAATCCCTTTTTAATTTTTTAACATTGTAAAAATGAAAGTTGGCCGCAGTGTTTACTGACTTAAGAGCTTGCTCTGGTCATAGGGAGCAACTTCCACTGAATAGCGCACCTAACGTAATGTTCCTGTTTGTTATACACTCATGATAATTATTAAGTATAAAGATAAGAAAAACTAGTCTTGCTTACCAGATTGGCTTTTCCCAGGTTTTCAGAGGTGCTAGAAATAGTCATATTCCCTCAAATCAGATTTTGCTCTAAACATGCATATGCGAATAATTCTTGATAAAACTTTATTTTGCTGTAGTATTTTATAGTACTTGGATTCCTAGTATTTTATAGTATTTTATAATACTTGGATTCCTAGTATTTTATAGTACTTGGAATCCTAGTATTTTATAGTACTTGGACTCCATTATATTAATTTATTCATGGGATAACCTATTTATTTTTTAACAGGATGATCTTTGTAAGAAGATGATGTTTGAGCCAACCCAGGCCTACCTTGGTGCTAAATCAGATGATGTGGTATGTTTAAAGTTTAAGAATTTTGAAACAATTTAAAGACAGTACACTGCAACTCCATTATATCGCGGACCTCAGGGTCCAAGCCCGCCAACGGCAATATAAATGGAGCGCGATATAGGTAAATAATCGCGCTAAAACAAGGAGAATATTCATTTGTTTTTGCTGTCAGATGCATGTATATCACGGCGTTGCGTAATTAACACGCCGTGAAATCTACGGGTACATCAGGGAGTACGTTCCGTGCTGGACAAATGTTTTAAAACAAATTTTTGTGTATAATTTATTAAGATTTATTTTTACTAAAAAGAAATTAATAAATGTACAAAACAAAGATTGCCGTAATATATTTCCAACGGTGGTATTATTGTTTTCGGTACTTTCATCTGATCAACGATCTGTTGGTCGGTCATGGTCGGCGATGTTAGTTCGTCGTCGTCCGTCGTTTACCAGCTTGATATGTCGACGAGCAGGTAATGTCAAAAAAACAACTTGCATTAATTGACGCTAATTTGCGGTTTGTCTCGTGAACGAATTTCTGCCAGTACGCACGGTATCAGCTTGGTGTTTTTCGCACCTATTGTTCGTCACAAAGGGGGTTTCATGTCAAATCAGAAGCAACAGAATTGTAAAAAAAAAAAGCCTCTCATCGTTTGATGTTTAATTGTATCTGCTGGTGAACTTGTACATCGCCTCTTAAATCCCTGCATACAAAATGTAATAAACAGCCTTCGCCGATAATGACGTAATTCGACACGGAAAAAGCGTGCGTTTCGTGAAATTGTCACCAACGTTGATTAAATAATTTGATTTTTTTTACCACCCACGAAGAATGAACAAACATCTACAATGTAAATGTACAAAAAATTGGGATCCACAGACCAAGCGCGATATATTGGATATCGCGATATAACGGATCACGATATAACAGAGTTGCAGTGTATTAACCCTAGTGTTTGCCCGATTGTCGCCGACAATCGATAATCAGTCGGATAACTTCAACATCGGCGACAATTGAGTCGAATTTTTCAGAATCGATGTCGCTAGGTTAGGCGGATGCATTTTTTCTCTCTTTTCGGTAGTAGCTTGCCGGTAGTTTCTTTCCGTTTATTTCTGAAGGGAGGTAATCCATCAAGACAGTAATGGATGGCAACATTAACGAAGACATTTTTCCTTACCCGGGAAAGACGACTTCCCTGGTCTGGAAGTATTTTTACTTCCGAAAAATGAAAGATGGAGCTCCAGTTAAAGAAAATTTAGACATGAGCAGAGTCATTTGCAAGCTTTGCAGGAAATCCTATGCCAATAAAGGCATGAAAATAATACCCCACCCACAATATCACGCTTGTTACGGTTATGTTACCCATGATACTTTAAAGCCAATTTCGATTTGAGTTCCGATTTTTGATACTTTTAAACTGAAAAGTAGGGTTCAGTAAGCTCTGAAATTGTATGACAAGTTGTTTATAATCTTAGGGCCAAGTTTTGTGACTGTCAAACAGTCTGACCTGAAATACTGTAAGAAAGTATAGTTTGTAGCATTAAACTTGTACAGAAACAGATAAACCTGGCTCATATTTAAGACAGAATGATAATAACGGACAACAGAAATTATAGCATTTTATTTTTTAGCTCGACTATTCGAAGAATATGTCGAGCTATTGTACTCACTTGGGCGTCGGCGTCGGCGTCCCGCTTTGGTTAAAGTTTACGTGCAACCTACCTATATCTTAATAACTACTATAGCTACAGCTTTTAAACTTGGCACACTTGTTCGTCATCATGTCCCGAGTGTGTATGCCAAGAACCATAACTCTAACTTTCATTTTGATCAAATTATGGCCCTTTTTTGACTTAGAATTTCAGGTTAAAGTTTGCGTGCAAGCTACTGTACAAACTCATAACTTCAATACTACTTATACTACAGCTTTAAAACTTGGCACACTTGTTCATCATCATGTCCCGAGTGTGTATACCAAGAACCATAACTCTGACTTTCATTTTGATCAAATTATGGCCCTTTTTCGACTTAGAATTTCAGGTTAAAGTTTGCGTGCAAGCTACTATACAAACTAATAACTTCAATACTACTTATACTACAGCTTTGAGACTTTCAACACTTGTTCATCATCATATCCCAAGTGTGTATGCCAAGAAACATAACTCTAACTTTCATTTTTATCAAATTATGCCCCTTTTTCGACTTAGAATTTCAGGTTAAAGTTTGCGTGCAAGCTACTGTACAAACTAAGGCTCCAACGTTTACACATTTTTGTAAACGTTTACACGGACCATGAAAAACGAAACGATGCCGTTTAAACGTTGTTTATATCCTGCAAACCTGGTAGCAGTGTGAAAAGTTTCACTGAACTTTGTAAGTTGTAAATAACAATGCAACTCCATTATAACGGGATCTTATCGGATTGCTAAACTTCCGGGGCAATCCTGTGAAATTCCGAATCAGTCATTTTGCTACATTCACCGACATGACCACGACATCCAGGGATTTCAGCTGATTCAGATTCTTTCATTTTATGCAAGCAAATTTGCTTTTTTTCACTTTTCACCCCACCGTTGCAAGAATAAAGAAAAAGTTTGTGTATATTCCATTTTAAAAATGATGTAAACCCTTATATAACCACTGAAAATAAATTAAAATGCAGTTCAAGCAAGTTTATAAGTAGTAAAGTTCACTAAAAACAAAATATGACTAGTGACGATCTGATAATGACCACATGAACATTCTCAACAGGGATTAGATGTTCCCTGGTTTTCAGAAGCTATTGAAATCCCTGGACATCGCGAAAACCCATAACAAAGCGAGAGTTTTTATACCTCAACAATGTTAATTACATATTAAAATACAATTGTGTACTTAGTGTGTAAATAATATTAATAGTTTCTAATTGTATCGTTCAGCAAATATTTTGCCGCCTTTAATATCACGTGACCGTTCGTATAAACGGTTCGAGATTCTGTAAACGTTTACGTCCCGAAAACGAAACGTTACCGTTTACACGTGTAAACGTTGGAGCCTTAGTACAAACCCATAACTTCCATACTACTTATACTACAGCTTTGAAACTTTCAACACTTGTTCATCATCATATTTGAAGTTTGTATGCCAAGAACCATAACTCTAACTTCCATTTTGTTCAAATTATGGCCCTTTTTCAACTTAGAATTTCAGGTTAAAGTTTGCGTGCAAGCTAGTTACTTTCATACTTCTTGTACTACAGCTTTGAAACTTAAGACACTTGTTTACCATCATGACCCTGACTATTTCTACCAAGAACCATAACTCTTTCTTTCATTTTTAATCAAATTATGGCCCTTTTTCAATTTAGAATTTCAGGTTAAAGTTTGCGTGCAAGCTAGTTACTTTCATACTTATTGTACTATAGCTTTGAGACTTAAGACACTTGTTTACCATCATGACCCTGACTATGTATGCCAAGAACCATAACTCTTTCTTTCATTTTTAATCAAATTATGGCCCTTTTTCGACTTAGAATTTCAGGTTAAAGTTTGCGTGCAAGCTAGTTACTTTCATACTTCTTGTACTATAGCTATGAAACTTATTCACCATCATGACCCTGACTATGTATGCCAAGAACCATAACTCTTTGATTTTTTTCAAATTACTGCCCTTTTTAGACTTAAAAATTAAGGTTTAAAACTTTGTATACCTTTATTTTATCTTACATCGGGTTTATTTTCAAAGGCCCATAACTCATCCTTGCTTTTTTATATTTGATTTTTGCCCCTTTTCACTTGAAATTAGAATTAAGACTTATACATAATTGTTAAAGTTTCAATGTTAGTGTTTTTCATATGTAATGCTATATAAAAGGTGTAAAACAGATGTCCTTAACATACTTTGGTTGAAAGTGTTGAGTAATTGTGGGGTGGGTGGGTGCATAGACCATACCATACCATACCATAACATACCATACCACTGTACTGTACTGTACCACCACCACCTCCACATACCAACACCACCAACAACAACAACTACAACAACACCAACACAAACAACAACAACACCAACAAAACCACCAACAACACCACCAACAACAACAACACCACCACCACCACTAACAACAACAACACTACCACCACCAACAACACCATCACCACCACCAACAACACCACCACCAACAACAACACCACCACCATTAACAACACCAACACCACAACCACCAACAACTACAGCACCACCATTAACAACAACACCACCACCAACAACAACAACACCACCACCAACAACAACACCAACAACAATATCAACACCAACAACAACAACACAAACAACAACAACACCACCACCAACAACAACAACATCACTAACAACAACAACACCATCACCACCACCAACAACACCACCACCAACAACAACACCACCACCATTAATAACAACACCACCAACAACAACACAACCTCCAACAACAACAACAACACCAACACAAACAACTACACCACCATCACCAACAACAACACCACCATCAACAACAACACCAACAACAGCAAGACCACCACCAACACCACCAACAACACCACCACCAACAACAACAACACCAACAACAACACCAACAACAACAACATCATCACCACCACCACCAACACCACCACCACCAACAACAACACCACTACCAACAACAACAACACCACCACCACTAACAACACCACCAACAACAACATCAACACCACCAACACCAGCACCAACAACAACACCACCACCAGCAACACCAACACCACCACCAACAACAACACCAACAACACCACCACCAACAACAACACCAACAACATCAACACCAACAACAACAACACCAACAACCAACACCACCACCACCACCAGCAACAACACTACCACCACCACCAACAACAACACCAACAATGCCAACACCAACAACACCACCAACAACAACAACACCAACAACAGCAACAACACCAACAACAACAACATCATCACCACCAACAACAACACCACCACCACCAACAACAACACCACTACCAACAACAACAACACCACCACCACTAACAACACCACCAACAAAAACATCAACACCACCAACACCAGCACCAACAACAACACCACCACCACCAGCAACACCAACACCACCACCAACAACACCACCACCAACAACAGCAACAACAACAACACCAACAACCAACACCACCACCACCACCACCAGCAGCAACACTACCACCACCAACAACAACAACACCAACAATGTCAACACCAACAACACCACCACCAACAACAACAGCAACAACACCAACAACAACAACAACACCACCACCAACAACAGCAACCAGCATACTATACTGTACTTCACCACGCCACACCACTATAGGTGGGCAAAGATAGTGGGTTGATGGGTGTGGGATCAGGGGTTTATGGGCTGGGTTGTGTAAACCCTAAAAAAAATCTACAAGAATAAATTAAGTGTAATTAATTGATTTCCTAACTTGGATTAAGAAACTTTTGTTCATGTGTGTTTGTTGGTGGTGTCATAAACTCCTGAATCACTCCCCAGTTTAAATGAAGCCCAGTTACAATGTGCTTCATAATTCTGACTTTTCGAATAGTCGAGCGTGCAGTCGTTTCCGACTGGCTCTTGTTATTATTTCCATTTTAACGTATATTAAATCAGTATCTACTGATTTGTTTATAACAAAAACTAAAACAGCTAATGAAACAACATGTTCCGATTATCCGATTATCAATCGGCTGAGCCAAGCCGATTTTCTCCGATTATCGATTCTGAAAAATCCAGTCGATTCCGAACACTAATTAACCCTTTTTACTCCATGGAATATGGCTGTTATCTCATGGCGAACAGTGTAGAACAAGATCTGCTGGCAAATCCATGCCGTCTGGCTCTATACTGTTTGATTCATTCGGTTATATCTCACCAAGAAGCCAACAGCATAAATCTCTGATCATACAGCACAAATCTGTCGGCTGATCTGGATCTACACAGTTTACACGTGATAAAACTGATATATGGATCTATATATGGAGAAATGGTTTAAACACAAATAACATCATAAGAATCGTACACTTGCTGGAGGTAAAGACAGGAGGGACAGCTATTGCATGTAGTACAGAGATCTGTTCAGGTATCAGATGAAATTCCATTTGTGTTTAATTAGACAAGGTATACACACATTTAGAGTCAATTAAAACTTAATATTGTTAAACAGTTTAATATGGATTTATTGCATGCATAGGAAGACGACAAGTCCGAGACATCGGAGGAGTTTGTACTGGAGGGAGACACAGATGCAGAGGAAGAGGACACAAACCTGCTAGCTGCCCCGACACTCGCTATGGATGATGTTGGCTTAGGCAATGATGCTGAAACTCAGGTAATATGACTTGTGTCGAGGCATAACCATTAATCTTAACTGGATCTGCACTGTTGGCTTTTTGATCAGAAATAACCTTATAAATTAAAAAGCAAACCATGCAGATTCTGATGGCATGGATGTGCTGGCTGATCTAAATCTTTACTGTTCACTCCATAAAAAGGCATATAATTATGTCACAATACTCAGCTGGCTGTTTAATGACTAACATTCATACATATTGTAAGATTTTTCTGACATTACTGGGCAGTGTTTTTTTTTACATTTCTGTGATTGAATATAGGATTACAGGAAATTCCAGCTGGAATATCAGGACTTTTATCAGTCCAGTTTAAATTGAAGAGTTAGGTCTGTTTTTTCAGGCAGTATCAGCAGATGAGTCAACACAGAGTGTGGACAGTAAAGTTGATCATGCTGATGCTACAGTTGCTGTCGCTGATGATGCAACCCAAGTCTTTGATGAACCCATACCTAAACAGAAAGGAAAGAACACCAAGTCTGGTAAAACTGGTAAAACCCAATCTGTGACTGAAGCCGAAACTCAGGTTTTTCAAGATATGAAGGATAAATGTGTAGTGGAAAAGAAAAATCAAGTGTTGGGTAATGATGCCACTCAGATATTTGATGACCACAATGAAAAAACATCAGGAGATGCAGTAGAAACTCAGATTTTTGAAGATAATGCAACTCAAGTTTTTGACAATGAATGCAACTCAGAACCTGTTGGACGAAAGAAAAAAGTGATAGATCAGTCGGGTGGTACTCGGGTGTTAGACGATGGTGCTACACAATGTTTCGATGATAAAACAGACTCCACAGCTGCAAATACTCAAATATTTGATGAACCTACACAGGCTGTTGAAGAAAATAATCAAGATAAATGTCTGTTGAAAAATGAGGAGATGGCTACACAAGTGTTTGAAAATAAGCAGAAGGGTGGCAACGAATGGGAAACTAGTGAAGAAGGAGAAACATTTGATATCAATGCTGAATGTACTCTAGCTGTAACTGATGATGCTGATTCTAAGTCAGCAGATGCTAAACCAGAGGAAGTTGCTACTCAGGTCAGTAAGACAAAAAATTGATTTTGTATAAATTTCAAATCAGTGTTTCTTTGTTTCTTAATTTTACATCCAATAAATAATTTTGAACAAGCATATTCACTCTGGCCACTAAGTTAATAATTCTGAGAAAATTCAAATGTATGAATAAATTGAACTTACCAAGCAAACACAAGAAGATGGCAAGTTTTTAATCAAGTTATCATAGTTTTTTACAAATGACATGTAATGTATCTGTTCTCAGACGAAAGGTTATAGGTCGATGGACAGCTTATCGGTCCACGGTTTAAGGGGTAATATATAACATACTAGATTTCAGGAAAGGGATCATAAGTTGATGGCAGCATATAAGTTCAATGAAGTTTTATATAATGTAGCACAATTCCTATCTGAACTTTTTATCTTTTTGTAAGAAGTGAACTTTTTAAGTGAAGATGAATGTTGTATAATTAAGGCAACAGAAGTGACAGTTTATGTTTACTGAGTTATGGCCCCTTGATTTAGATTTAGTATATTTTAGCACCTTTCCTGTGTCCTTGCAATTCCCAGGGGAGCATCCAATGGTTCCACTGATAGCTTGTTTTAAAATCGCATTTTCTAGAAAGCTCTATGTAATAATAAGCATGTTACAAGCAGTGCTTGGGTATTGAATTAGAAGCATTTTCTTTCCTGACTGATTGCACATAACTTACATTTTACATATATCTGTCATTAAGTCATAGAAACTTGGTGAGAAGCTATGATGATATTATTTGTTAAACAGCTAAAAAGATTATCGGTCTTGTTAATTGACACATGCAATTGTAAATGCACATGAAAATAGTAATGAATTGGTAACAAATGATTTGGTAGGTACAGTAAGTTAGATACTCATTTATTTGACTTCATTAAGACTTCACAATTGTTTACTTTTGAAGTCATAACAAACTACAACTAATTTAAAACAATTCCAGAATAATCTTTTGTATGTCTTCAGGTGTTTGATGATGCAGATGCAGCTGTTAATGATCAAACCACGCCTGTTGAGACAGAAAATAAGTCAGGTTCAACCAGAGGAAAGGGGAGGAAAAAGAATATAAGTAAGGTAACAAGTGATGATGCTACACAAGTGTTTGATGAAACAATTGCTGTTAGTGATCAAACTGTTTGTGTAAATGAATCAGCCATTCAATCAAAATCAACCAGAGGAAAAGGTAGACAGAAGAAAACTGACACTACTACAGACAGCACTCAGGTGTTTGATGAAACACTGGTAGAAAGTGATCAGACTGCTACAGTTAGTGAACCAGTTAAAGGTTCAACGTCAGCGAAAGGAAAGGGTAGACAGAATAACAAGAAAAAAACTGAAAAACATGTGACAGATGATGCAACTCAAGTGTTTGACGAAACACAAGCAGTACATGATCAAACAATACCTGTACATGAAACAGCAGGAGAATCAAAGTCAACAAATAGCAGACAAAAGAATATCAAAAGTAAAGAAATAATTGCAAGTTCAGATGATGGGACTCAAGTGTTTGATGAAACACAAGCAGTCAGTGATCACACTGTTCCTGTAAATGAAACATTAGGTGAGTCTAAAGCAACAAAAAGTCAAAGTAGACAAAAGAATATTAAAAGTAAAACAACAGTTGCAAGTTTAGATGATGCAACTCAAATATTTGATGAAACAGTGGGAGTAAGTGACCAAACTGTTGCTGTAGATGAAACGATTAAACAGGAAAAGCCAACAAGAGGCAGGGGTAAGAAGAATAACAAAAACAAAACTGATGATAATGCTGCAGTTTCAGATGATGCAACACAAGTGTTTGATGCAGCAGTGGAACCAAGTGATCAAACAGTTGATGTTAATGAGTCAGAGCCAAAGGTGACCAGAGGACGGGGAAAGAAGAAACCTGAAAAGAAAAAAGCCACGACCCAAAAAGATGAAACTTCTTTAGTTTCTGATCAAACATTGCTAATAACTAATGATCGGACACTTGCCATGGAAGAAGCACAAAATGACTTGTCTTGTGAAAGTATTACAGAAAATAAAAGTGTTACTGATGCAACACAAGTGTCTGCTGAAATTATTACAGAAAATAAAACTGTTGCAACACAAGAGTCCACTGAAAATATTACAGAAAATAAACAAGGTAGGAGTAGAACAAAGAAAGATAGGAGTATATCTGCAAAGCCTGGCAACAATAATGATAAAGATACCCAGCCATTAGATGAGCCAGTAGAAACAAATGTAAGATCTTCACGTCGTAGTGATATTAATAAACAGCCTGGTAAGGCAAAGGGAAGAAAAGGTGGAAAACAAACAACAGAGAATTCATCAGAGGATAAAAATGTTCGTGAAGAAGAAGCTGGAATAGAAAGTAAGGAGACTGAGGATAATAATGCTGAAAATGAAACTGAAAATAAAGAAGATAGTGACTCTGTAAATTCAACAACAAGGCGAAAAAGTGGCAGACAAGTAAAACCTAAAAAGTTTGCAGATGAAGAGCCAGATAAAAAAAATTCAAAGGGTATAAAAGGTAAAACTAGTGTTTCAGACAAGACAGAAGAAGAGGATAATTTAGTAAAGAATGTAAGGAAGAGTGGAAGAGCAAGAAGTAAAGCAACTACATCGGAAATAAATGAGGAGGAAACATCAAGTAGCAAAGTGAAAAACTTGGACATTTCTGAGCAGAAATCTGAACCTGTGAAGGGAGAAGCTTCAGCAGTAGCTAAGAGAAGAGGCGGAAACACTCCTGTTTATCAAGAGAAGACTGAAGTAGCTGCTGAGCCAGAAACCCAGGCCTATACAGAAGATGGTATGCTAAATGTTATTAAAGTTATTTAAAATAGATTCCTTTTCAGATTGGCTTAGAAATATTTTGTTGAAAATGACAGAGTTTATCGTTATGTTTACAAATGAAGGGTGGATAGTATACATGTAATCAGATGTTTGGTAAGTGGTAGAGTTTTTCTGCAGTTATGCATATAACTAAATGAAATTTGGTTACAGTTATTTAAAAAAAATGTCAAATCAATGGTTGAAATAGTTGCATTCCAGCTGAATCAGTGGCCAGCAAGTGCATATAATGATCTTTATTTACCAAATGCTTTTTATTAGAAAACATTACAGTGTAATAAACAAAGGTTACTGAAATTGTAAATTGGAATTACATTGTATATTTATTAGGCAGAGAGGACCGGTACTATCTTTCTGCCTTGTAAAACCCAGAGGCCAAAATTTTAGCCCTACAAAGAATATCAAGTTCTTACCAGTGTAAAAAGGACTAAATAATTGGTTTCTAGCTCTGTGTATGCCTTTTTATACCCACTCTTCGAAGAAGAGGTGGGGCATGCTGTTTTACCCTTGTCTGTCCTTGATTCTGTTTTCCCGTCCGTGATTCCGTTTGTCCATAACAAAAGTTCTGTCGCAGTTTTCTAACTAACTATAACATGCAGCAGCCTGATATTTTGCATATTGCTTTATCCTTTAGTCCCATATGGTGTAAAGAAATTTTATGCTCCTTGCTCATCTACTTCCTGTTTACCGACTATTTTTAGCTCACCTGAGCACGAAGTGCTCATAGCGAGCTTTTGTGATCGCCTGATGTCCGTCGTCCATTGTCCGTCCGTGCGTCGTCAACTTTTTCTTCAAACGACTTCTTCTCCTGAACTCCTGGGCCAATCTTGCTGAAACTTGGCAGGAATGTTACTTGCATGAAGCTTTACCAAAATTGTTCAAATGGTTCCAGTCCATTGCCTATCTAGGTCACAGAGGATAAAAATAGATTTTGAACATGAAATTTTTAAAAATCTTCTTCTCTGAAACCGTAAGGCCTAGAACTTTGATATTTGGTGTGTAGCATTACCTAGTGGTCCTCTACCAAGATTGTTCAAATTATAGCCCTGGGGTCAAAATTGGCCCCGCCCGGGTGGGGTCATGTGTTTTCCTTATAAATATATAGCAAAAACTTAAAAAATCTTCTTCTCCAAAACCGCAATGGCTAGAAGTTAGATATTTGGCATGAAACATTGTCTAATGGACCTCTAACTAAGTTGTTCAAATTATGGCCCTGGGGTCAAAATTTGCCCCGCCCCAGAGGTCATGGGTTTTCCTTATATCAATATATAGCAAAAACTTAAAAAATCTTCTTCTCTGAAACTGTAAGGCCTAGAACTTTGATATTTGGTGTGTAGCATCACCTAATGGTCCTCTACTAAGATTGTTAAAATTATAGCCCTGGGGTCAAAATTTGCCCTGCCCCAGAGGTCATGGGTTTTCCTTATATCAATATATAGCAAAAACTTAAAAAATCTTCTTCTCCGAAACCGCAATGGCCAGAGGTTAGATATTAGGCATGAAACATTGCCTAATGGACCTCTAACAAAGTTGTTCAAATTATGGCCCTGGGGTCAAAATTTGCCCCGCCCCAGAGGTAATGGGTTTTCCTTATATCAGTATATAGCAAAAACTTAAAACATCTTCTTTTTCCGAAACCGCAATGGCCAGAGGTTAGATATTTGGCATGAAACATTGTCTAATAGACCTCTTAACAAAGTTGTTCAAATTATGGCCCTAGGGTCTAAATTTGCCCCGCCCTAGAGGTCATGGGTTTTCCTTATATCAATATATTGCAAAAACTTAAAACATCTTCTTTTCCGAAACCGCAATGGCCAAGAGGTTAGATATTTGGCATGAAACATTGTCTAATGGACCTCTAACAAAGTTGTTCAAATTATGGCCCTGGGGTCAAAATTTGCCCCGCCCCAGAGGTCATAGGTTTTCCTTATATCAATATATAGCAAAAACTTAAAATATCTTCTTCTCCGAAACCGCAATGGCCAGAGGTTAGATATTTGGCATGAAACATTGTCTAATAGACCTCTAACAAAGTTGTTCAAATTATGGCCCTGGGGTCAAAATTTGCCCCGCCCCAGAGGTCATGGGTTTTCCTCAGGGTTGGGCGGTAAATACCACCCCCGGTATTTACCGGTATATACCGCCCTGGAAAATACTCCCCAAAGTGGCAAATACTGGAAAATACTGGCAAATACTACTCAGATGAGTTTTTTTGCCTTAAAATACTGCAGAAATCTTAACTTAGTTGACTGTTATTAATGTATAATCATAATAATAATTAAATTACTCATATATTTTAATTAAATTTCATATCAGGTTATCACTTTAAGCACTTTATAGTAAAAATAATTCTTACATAATTGTCTTTTTTTACTCTAAGAACCAAAAATACAGCAGGTAAGAAATTAATGCTGATCCACCTGTGCACCTGGCCATTGACACAAGCAAGGCCATAATGTCTAGTCTATTAAAACAACATTACAGGGGGCTGTAATAGCCAGGGGCAACAAAGGCAACAGTAAAGTGTCATAAATAACCTTTACAATTTGTCTAGGTGCAAGTAAGTGGTTGTGTATTGGTGTGACTGCAGAAAGCTGCCAAACTGGTGTTCTGTTACAGGTATCTTAGGGGGAAAGAAGAGATTGACTGGTAGACAGAGGCTTTGTATCTAAACATTATTTGTTATGGTATTCATGTATATTTATTGTAAGTTGTGTACATTACTTGTTTATAATTAAAATTAACCCTCTAAAATGCTGACTCCATTATTGTTAATAATTGAAATTTGAATTTGTCCATATGCTGACTATAAGGGATACATTGTATTGTATAAATTCCATGGGTGGTCAATTCAAATGACCACTTGTTCAGTACTTAAATTTTTATTTATTATGGATAAAGTGATAAAAGTGTTAAACTTAAGTATAAATATAATGGCAATTAATGGGTAAACTTGAAATTATCTATATGAATGCTGATAATAGATAATATTGTATAAATTCCAGACTGGTAAATTCAATTGACCAGTAATTGCCAGTATTTGCCGGTAAATACCTGTAAATACCGCCGGCATGGACAATACTCATATTTGCCGGCATTTTGCCAACCCTGGTTTTCCTTATATCAATATATAGCAAAAACTTAAAAAATCTTCTTCTCCAAAACCGCAATGGCTAGAGGTTAGATATTTGGCATGAAACATTGTCTAATGGACCTCTAACAAAGTTGTTGAAATTATGGCCCTGGGGTCAAAATTGGCCCCGCTACAGGGGTCGCCCATTTTACATAGAATTATATAGGAAAAATCTTGTAAAAGTCTTCTTCTCTAGAACCATAACACATAGAGCTTAGAATTTTTACATGTAACATCACTTTGTGGACCTTTACCATGTTTATACATATCATGACCCCAGGCTCGATTTGGCCCCACCCAGGGGCTTATCAATTTTTACATAGAGCTAAATAGTAAGAACTGAAGACATGTAGAATGTTTGCTAGTGTCAAACTACACCCCTTGTTCTCTGAAACTAATGCGACTAGACCTTAGATATTTCGTGTTGAGTATTGTAAAGAGACCCTTTACCAGCATTATTTAAATGTTGGCCCTGGGGTAAAGCTGAAAGTACTTTTGTACTCAGGTGAGCGATACAGGGCCATCATGGCCCTCTTGTTAGATTTTGTTACTATACAGGTGTGCTACACAATCCAAAGGGCATTTTCATTTTCCGTTGCAGTTTTCTAATCAACTATAACATGCAACAGCCTGATATTTTGCATATTGCTTTATCCTATAGTCCCATATGGTGTAAAGTGATTTCATGCCACTTGCTCATCTACTTCCTGTTAACCAACTATTATTCGATTTTGCTACTATACAGGTGTGCTACACAATCTAAAGGGCATCTTGATCACTATAAAGGTGCATTACATAAACCGATGGGCGTCTTCATTGAAAAGTGCAATTTACATTTTGAAAGTCATATTTCTCACAGCGGGGGTAACACCAGTAAGCATTAGCTCAAGATTTAAATTAAATCCTTACAGTATATATTGAGCTAAGTAAATGTCCTATATTTCAGCAGGTCCGTCAGATATGGAAGCTACACAGAAATATGGTGATGCTGATGAGGATTCAACACCAGACTTGAATGAGGTAATGTAAAGAAACTGAGTTTATAGGGTTGTTTAATATGGAGAAATTTATCATGCACACCAAGTTTGTCTTATGTGTTGGGCACTGGGCAGACCAAATGATAGCATACCATAAGTTTGATTCCTTCTAAAAGTTATTTACACTGGTTGAAGGTGGATCCTTTCTTAGACTGGGCAGTATTCCTCTTGGTGACATTTGCACGTAGGACATAATGTAACAAAAGTTCTTTGTAAATTACTTCAGCATCTGTGGCTATCAAATTGGTTTGAAACACAATTATGCTGCCATGTAATTATTATTAAGGTCTTATATGATATAATATCACATACTTAAAGTGACATCAAGTTTCTAAAGACACATTTTAGTATGTTGTAACTCTTTTATTCATTGTAATATTCAATTTCAGTGATACTCCTAGTTCACATTGTTTTATGAGAACATAATTAATGAACTGCTAGATATACTCAGCAAATCTGACAATTTATCACTTAAAATAATTATCGGAGACATATAAAAATCGGTTCTTGCACCTTCCAATAAAAACTAATGGCTTAAACACTTATTCCATGCACCAGAAATATCAAAATGCAGATCCAGATCAGCCAGCACATCAGTCTTATGGTTAAACAAAGTAATTGTTGAAATTTCAAATGAAATAATGAAATAACAATACTTGTATGAAGAATGTGTTACCTTTATGTGCCATTTAAAGATTATCTTTTCTATATTCAAAAAAATTTCCACCTTCCATTCCCAGTACTTTAGGTCAGCTTTGAATAACAGTCATATTATTGAGCAGTCCTATGTTTGAATAGTCTTTTACGTTAGAGGGGCTGTAAAAGGTCAAACCGTTTCTCAAACACTCTGTTAGTTGATTTATCATACACTTTGGCATAGATTTCCAGTTCATCCACTATCAGTATATAATCCAGGTACACAACGTTTATGTATCCCCATCCACCTTTAGGGGGACGTATATCAATGGTCCCAACCTCTTCACAGTCGTCTTCTATACAGTACTTGGGATTCTTTCTACTGGATCTGTACAGAGTTGGATGGAACACTTTTTTCTTGGATTCTGGTTTGCGTACTGGGTTGCTGGTCCCATGCTTTAATTTCTGACCGTACTCAATGATGTCATCCTTCCGGATAAGTATTTCAAACACGTTGGTGCACAGGATCTCACCATCCCTTATGCATTTAAGTTCCTGCGGATGTTTTCCTTCAATGAACGGATCAGACACGGAAAATCCATACGTGTGTGTAGCACGTCTCTGAATGATGTTTTGGGGTTTGTATCCCATCATGACCGCACCTTTCAGCACCGCCAGCCTGGCGTCTGGCTCTAAAACAACTTTCAGTACTGGCTCTATTGCGTTTATAACTGTTTGCCTGAGATACGGAGATTCAGCATACCCGCCAACAAGCAGTAATGTTTGAATGTTTTGTCCGGAGCATTCTTGTAACACTTCAAGAAGTAAATTTATAGTTCCTTCAGTTGATGGGTTGAAAAATCTAGCCATAACTCTTGATTTTAAGATAAGTTGACGTCTATCTCCCACAAATTCCATATTTCCATGGAATCTACTACTTGCAATAATTTCTCCGATTGTTTTGCCATCTTTATGGAGCAATTCTATTAAGGTATGTTCCAAAGACAGCACAATTTGCTGGCTTGCTGTTGAAAACTTCTTTTTTTCCTCAGTAAAATTTTTCATAAATTTCAAATAACAAGATGTGTAATGTTCTTCAAATTCTGTCCAGATTTCTTTACCAACCATTTCAATCATGAAATTAACAAATTCAAAGTCAACTCTAGTTCCACCTAGATTGTCTCCAGTAGCCTGGTGTAGTTCTCTTAATTTCCCTCCTTCGATGACCTCATGTACACAGATATCGGCAGTTCCACCACCAAGGTCAGCTAGAATGTACTTGAACCCTAAGGGTAGTTGGTGTGTATGATTAGCGACTTTACTAAGCTGATGTAGACAATATAAGGAAGCAGCTTCTGGTTCAAGTACGAGGTGAAGTCGTTCATGGTTAATACCCGCTGCCAAAGCAGCTTCACGCATAAATTGTCGTGCATGATCTGTCCAGATGGCAGGAATGGTAATCATCCAGTGAATGTCATCAACGACTAGGCTGGGTGATACAGTTTGAATGATTCTTCTTTTCATACTGTCCATCGCCTGCATTATAGATTAAAACATACTTTAAAAGTAAGCTCTTGGGGGTTAAATCAGGAAACTGAGGAAAAAGCCAAATCATGAACAACAGTTAACCATTTACTACATAGGAATATATCAGTTGTCCATAGGCAAATAGTGTCGATACAGATCTTTTACTGATATGCTGGCAGATCTGGGTCTACACTGTTTGCATATGCAATAAAACCATGAATGGTTAATTCTCTTAAGTGCTGAATGCAGCATTTGTCATGTCATTGCTCTGTAGACCCAGATCAACCTGCACATTTACAGTCTTATCAGGGTTTACTCCGTCTGCTGTTCAGTAGATAACATTTTGTAAAACTCCTCACAATGACTGATTCAAAATTATAGAAAGGGTTGAGTCCTTTAAACTCTTTAAATCTTATATATCTTGTGTTTTGGCGTGTGAGAACAGTGTAGATCCAGATCTGATGGCATAAATGGATCTACACTGGTTGTATCTTGTTCAGAAATAACGTAATCAATCTAAAAGTGAACAGTGTAGATCCTGATTAGATAGCACATATAGTGTTGTATCCAGGATTTAAAAAGGGCAGGGTGCTGTGAAAAAAGGGCAGGGTGCTGTCAAAAAGGGGCAGGGGCAAATATGTGTTTTTCGCTAGCAAAAGGGCACTTTTCAGCATACTTAAACTTTAAGTTGTTATTATGGATTTTTTTGTTTGTTTTTGGGTGGGGTAGGGGTTGGTGAATATGTGAATATGCTTTTTCAAACAAATCTGAATCAAAGAATTATCATGTGACTAACTCTGACAACAGAACAGCCAGAGTACAATCTTGTTTAAATTGTAAGTGTATCCTTAGTTCTGTCTGTCACTTAGTGATACTTGATGATATTGTAGGTGAGATTTTGGCCAATTTATGTGATAGTAAAAATTTATAAGTTACTTACAAAACTAATAAAACCTTAGAATAATTGTGGGGAAAAAAACGTATCCGAAATTATTGCTGTTCGAAATTGATTACACTTTCACCTGTTGTAATTTCTAATGAAATTTAGATTGTACATGATGAAAATGAAATTTTATCAAGAGAACTAGATGTTTTCTTGAGTTTTCCATGTAATTTGAGCAGTTTTAAGACATCAAGGTATCAAAATCCAACTTACTAGATAATAGAAACATTGGCAAAATGTCATACAATTTCCGTTTTGAAAGTGAGAAATTTTTTCATAATTGTTTAAAAGTTTCTGTTTTCTATGGCTTTAACCATTGAAATAAAGTTATTTTTTGTGTAAACAAGTTTCCTTTCCGAATATGAAGGCTTGTTTGAAAGAGTACTTTGTTAAAAACGAGTGATACCGGCAAATACAAAATAATGGGACAAGCGGATTACTGTATAAAATTACGATGTTTTGCTTTATTTTTGTTATTTAAAATTATCAGATAACCTGGTTCTAATACAAAAAATACTGTACCAATATGCTAGACAGTTATTGGAGTAAAGAAGCTAGTGATGCGACAAGTAATTGACTCCAAGGGGGTCGGACGGGACGTTTGATACGCCGCATAGGCACATGCTGTTGATTAGGCTAATCAGCTGTTTATGACTAACAAGTTTTTTTGACACTGGGTTTCTGTGTATTTGCCAATTGTCCAGATATCGATTAATGACTTGTCTGGGACTAGATTTCAGACAGTCGGTGTAGGGTACGTATACAAGCATCGCTGCGTTTCTGTGAATTACATAAGGTAACTTGGGAAAACACAGGCATTGAATAAACAAAGGCAGAATTTGTGGTGGTTGACATTAATTATTGAAGACAAAAGGGCTTGTGGGGAAAAGGGCGGAGTTTTTGAGATTTAGGGCAGAGGGGCGCTCTTCAAAAAGGGCAGGGCGTGGCGCCCCACTATCACACTATAGATACAACACTAACATATGTGCATGCTGATCTTGATCTGCTCTGTTCTCCTATGCCATAAAGGCGTATATGGATTTAAGGTTTAACATAAATAAAGATAATTAAGATCATTAAATTAGGGCAAATTTTGATAAAATGACTACCTGTGTTACCAGATAATGAATCACCATTTGAAACAAAGCCATAGCTTTCATGGGTTTTCCCCGCTCGTCTTTCACTATAGTATGTCTAGTGAGTGTCTTCTGTGTATACAACACCATTTTAAATGCTTTGAAGTAGTAGAACCTCTGTTGATCATTGTCAGACAGTACAGAATAATCATCCTCAGCCTTGAAACCAAAGGAGTGAAAGGATTGGTCAGGGTTGAGTAGAACAGTTGTCGGAACCCGATCTTTTTGGTAGGTAAAGTCATCTTTCCCGGTGAATATAGCGCCCTCATCACATTGAAATGAATAAGCATACCCTGCGTAACTAGTGCCGAAGTCAATGGCTGCCACAGGCTTGCTCCTGTTTGCTCCCATACTGTACTGTGTCATATGCTGGATATTTTTTTCATAATTTTTAAGTAAGCTTTGTAAAGCTTATTTCAAGTCATTTTAACTTAACCCTTTTTCCAGTATTTTTGTATCATATCAGTTGAGCTATATTCACAAGAATATACACTACTCCTCTTTATGATTATGTTTAACCATGCACAATTTATTTACATTGCAAACTGTTCAACCAATCACAGTTGTTCCATTTATACAAAATCAATGATGCACATTTTGTTTAAATGATAACTTTATTTGATAAACTTTCTTTACTTTTATCAACTATCATACATTCAGTAACCACTTCTATAAATATGTGACAATAACATGATAACAAACAATTAATATTAATTTAAATTGATAGTAATGTTTTGATGAGTGAATTTGGATAAGTACTCAATCATATTTAGTGCAATATGTTTTACAATCACATGTTAAATTCTGACTTGATCTGATTAGGTAATTTTATTGTTTTTACTTCCTTTATTGATAGTTTTTTGTGCAATAAGGAAAGAAAAACACTTAAAGTTAGGGGTTTCACTATCAGTGGATTGGAAGTATTTTATTTATTGATAGTTTCGTATTCATTACAATTGTAAGATGTAGGATGAATAAACAACCCCACCACCACACCAGTTGATGCAAATAATAAATAAACAGCAAAAAGATCATGTGAAAGCTTTAAACCATAAATTGACTCTTTAATTCTCAGTAATTTTTCAATACAGGGCACAGCAAATACCCTCCTCGTTACATATTTTGTTTGAATTGAATAAGTGGAATTTTAAGGGGAATGTAGCCTGTAGTCCCACTTGATGTTATGATGCACACATTAAATGTTTGTATTCATCAACATGTACTTCAAGTAATTAACCCTTTACTCCATAAAAACACATATACACATTTTATCGCATGAGCACCAGTGTAGATCCAGATCAGTCGGTATATCCGTTCCTTTAGATTAGGATCTGCACTGTTCGCTTTTTTGTCAGAAATAAACACCACAAAGTAAAGATTGGGGGAGGGGGACATGAATATAATAATGGTCACTGAATGGGCGGTCACTTTTGCTTCTTACCTTCTTAACCATGATCGTATTTTAAATAAATCAGCAATTTTAACTATTCACCATAATGAAACAACTTGTTGTGCACAAGACACAGCTTCTTAGGTCCAAGGTCATTGTCATAGACAAGAGGTCAAAAATAGGTCCATTCTTTTGATATATCTTCTTAACAGACTACAGCATTTTAAAATTAACATGGCTGAATGTTAATCTTGATGTGACCCTGTGTTGCGCACAAAAGCCCAGCTTCACTGGTTTTATTTGTGTTTAGATTGTAGAAGATCAAGAATTTAGAATATCCATGAACTAATTACACTGCCAACAGTAACATGTTATCTGTTACAGGGTCCTCAATACTACATCAATGTGATAATTACTATCTGCTTTATACAAAAGGTGTATTGTTTTAAGGTAACACCAGGAGATAGCAGTAGCTTCCTTGTTCATACACTTTCTTAGTGGTTTAAATGATTGTAAAAATAATACAGCTTTTGAAAGCACTGGCCATATTCATAAGTTGTTTTGATTCTCCCTTCAAGAATTTAATATCTTAAAATCAAATTTGGAAGAACCTTGAAAAACCTAGCACAGTATATGTATAGAATATAAGTTGGTTTCCCCCCCCCCCATGCCCAGTAATTGTAGTTTTGTTAGTTTTAAACATAGACTCCAAAAGGAGAAAAACAAACATGGGAATTCAATAAGTTCTTGATCGCTATAAAGTCCCGGTCTTGGACTTGTAATCACAATAGAGCCGATCATTAGCTCAGTGGTTAGTGTGTCTGCCTCTGAGCCCAGGGATCACTAATTTCATCCCCCACAACTTCAACTAAAATTTAACTAACAGTCTTAAACTCTTTGGGATGAGATTTTAAACCAAGGCACAGTGTAATGGTGCTATACACCAGGCACATAAAAGAACCAAAGGCAATTCTAAGATTGGAAAGACCTCTGTATTTTGCTTGATCCTCCAAAAACCTAAATGACTAACAACCTTCTGGAGGGGTCGCCCATAAAAAATCTTAATTTGAACACAAGTAATTAAAGCAAGTTGACTTATCTTGTTCACTTTCAGATTGGTTCCGAGGATCAGACAGTTACTCCTGTTGTTGTGGAAGATTCCAGCAGGGGACGATCTCCTCTCAAGTCAGCTCTAGCCAGTCCCAAAAAGAAAACGAGTCCCTCACCAAAGAAAGTTATGTTTGTATCACAGGTGAGTTCAACAATATTTATAAACATGCTATTCTCTTCTATGCTATTGTCTGTTGTAATTTTGTTGGGGGGGGGGGGGTGGGGTAGGGGGTAATCAAGGGACAGAAGTTTAATTAAGCTTGCTTAAGAAGTTTAATAATAATCTTAAATTATTAAAGAATTAACTTGCATGTTGATTACTTGGAAAAGTAAATACAGGATAACTTCAACTAATTACAAAGTGTTATGTTTATTTCCTATAATCATGCTGGAGATCAATCTCGAAACTATTGATTATGATTGGTCAGTTTGTCAAGTACAGTTTTAACTGGTCTGTTGTTTCAAAAGGAAACACACTTTAGTTTAATTAATCCAGTCTTTGGAACAATTTTCCAAATTTCTGTTTTATATGCAGTTTTCATTGAAGAGACTTTTGTTCGAAAGCTAGATAACACTGGGACAACTGAACAAAACATTGTAAATTAATAAAATTAGGTTAAAAATAGAAAAAAAACACTACTTGTAACAAAAAGTTCAAGAAATAAAGAATATAAATCCTTGCAGAATTCCGAGACTGGATCGGAAAGTGGAGAACCTAGCAGAAGCTCCAAGTGGAGAGGCAATGGCAGACAACAGAGTAAGTCATCTAACACCAGTTACTATTTGTTTTATCAATTACTCAGTTTTTGCTCAACATAGAATACCAACAGTGCAGATGGACTGTAAATGTATTTCCGGTGTCAATAATAATTTTTAAAATTCATTAAATATATTTGAAATATCCATCCTATGATGTATAGCCTGTCTGAAAATGGCTTAGTCAACTTTTACTGTATTCACAATTTTTTTTCCAACAATTTCCTTGATTCTCTTGGCAAAAATCAGAAACAAGTTTTTTTATGTTTTTGTTGAAGAAAATGCTAGAAAAGCAGTTGCAGCACCGGAACAATCTGAAGATAAAGAACCAGATACAAAAGCCATCACAAGTCATAACAATGAACATGAACAACCTGCAAGCAGAGTCGAAACTGAGACTGACTTAAAGGATGAAGTTGTTGCTGAGACAAAGAAATCTGGTAGAAGAGGTAGAAAGTCTGTTGATACAGTTACAACAGTGAAACAAACTGCTAAAAAAAGAAACACTAGAACTAGTCTACCTACTGTGTTAGAAGGGCTTAAACCAGAAACCAGTCTGACAGAAGATTCAACAGAGAATAAGGAAAGTAAACCAGAAACCAGTCTTGAGAAAGAACTAACCAAGAACAATGAAAGTGAAAAGCCAACTAAATCTGTTGGAAGAAGTAGATCAAAAGGGAAAGGAAAACTAGAAAGTGTGAAGGAAACTGATGTTGCACCATCTACTGATGCCAATATTAGCATTTCTGAATCAAATGTTAAGAAATCTAGTAGACTGAGAAATAAGAAAGATGAAGAAATAACTGAATCAAAGAGTGATACAACAAATGATTCTACAAAAGTGGAAGAGAAACCAGCAGCCACAAGATCAGGTCGAAGCACAAGGAGTAAAGAAACTAGAGAATCTCTTAAACCTGATATCAAAACAGGTACTGGAAGAAAAAGAAAGCTGGGTGATGGTGATCAGGGAACAGAGAATCAGCCTGAGGAGGATTCTAATCAAGCATCTATAAATGATGTGAAATCTAAATCTAAGAAAACAAAAAGTGATATTAGTGAAGTAGATATAAGTGAAAATATACCAGATACTGAGAAAAAAAATGATGCAGGAGATAAAAACATTAAGAAAGGAAAAGGTAAACTCAAAGATGGTAAAGTTGGAAAAACAGAAACTGTTGAAGAAGAAACAGTGCATCCTACACCTGTAAGTGAGGAAGTTGAGGATTCTAGTCAGTCATCAGTCAGAGGCAGAAGGGGTAGGGGAGCTAAAGTAGAAATTAATGAAAAAACTGTGCCAGAAACTGACCCAAAGGATGCAGAAGTAAAAGAAAATACTGCTAAGAGAGGTGGAAGGTTAAAAAGGAAAGAATCAGCTAGCAGTTCTAATGATTCACAAGAGGTAAATATAGATTTTATAAAAGAATCATATTGAAAATTGCATCCATTAGGATATGAAAAACATTAGGTTGTTTAGTGTGTAAAAAACAAATGTTCTTGATATCCTGAATAATGCAATTATATATCATTTGTTATTTTATTACACTCCTTATATGCTCAGTTCTTGATTTTTGTGTAAATGATAGATTTTGGAATGGCACTTGACAACAGAGCAAATGACAGCACAATTTTTTGCATAACTTGGTGATAAAACGGGCATGTGTATGCACAGCACTAGTCACAACCTTATGCACAGTGTGCTGTAGTTTGTGAATGCTTTTTATTGTAGCCATGCCCTAGAGCAAATGATTTTCCTTTCAAAATGAAAACTGACTAGCAAAAGCTTCTCATATCAGCAAAAGGGAAGAGGAGTGTATACCAGTAGATATTTGAATTTCAGGACTTCATACATCAAATTTAAAGTAATTTTCATTGCTATCATCCTTTTCATTACCTAGTTATATACAGTTGAACTTCGATGGCTCGAACTCCACGGGACTGGCAGATTTGTTCGAGCCATCGGTAGTTCGAGCGATCCGTGGTTGGTATGTGAAATGGTCAGTAAAAAAAACTAATACATAATAATTCATTATATTTCTTACTTTAATTTATTTAATGTATTTTCTCATTAAAATCAATTTTATCCCTTTTCAACCTCTGTGATGACATTGGATTCAAATTCTAAATTAAAAACGTCTATAATTTTCTAATTAATTTTATAAATACAACAAAACAATCACAATTTTCTTTAAAAAAAAAAACACTAAAAAACAACAAATAACAGCTTTTTATAATTATGATTAGTGTCGTATAAATCGAACAAAATGTATACATCCGCTTAAATGTGTTATTTTAACGACCTAATTTAAAAGTTCATCGTCCTAATTGACGAGACATTTTCGCGCCTTTGTTCGCACATTTGATGATTACCGATAACATTCTGTTCGAGCCAAGAGGTGTCAAAAACATTGAAAGCTAACTGTCGGGACCTTGGTTGGTGTTCGACTGTTCGAGTTATGGGTAGTTCGAGCCATCGGAGGTAGAACAATATAGAATATATAGAGTTCTAGTTCGGGACCGGACGAACTGTTTGAGAGAACGGTGGTGTTCGAGCAAACGGTGTTCGAGCCATCGAAGTTCGACTGTACATGTACTCCTGGGAAGTTAAATAATGTTGCTGTCAATTCTATTTTTATTCAGAAGTATAGAAATATGAATATTGTTATTAATGCTAATACCTGTGTAAAGGTGTTCTCTATATAGTACTATACTAACAAATGTTTACTGTAACTTTAATAGTGGTCAAAACACTGCGAGTGTCCTTTAATTCGATGTTGTACTATTTACTGTACTACTAACATTGCACTTAGACTAGATAACACTTTCTGTATTAACATATTTAGGGTGAGTCAGAAGAGACTCCAGCAAAAAGACAGAGAAAGAAGAATGATCCGTCAGCAAGTACTCCAAAACAGCAAACTAAACAGGCAAGCAAACATATTTCATTTCAAAGTAGTAAATGTAATTAAGTGTAATTTAAGGTCTTTTTTCCTTAATCAGAGAAATTTGATTTCCACTAGTGAAATGTTCCAGCATTTTAATGCTGCTTAATTATTGAAAGTGGATATTAATGATTAAACTTATGCCAAGTGATGCTCTGACAAAGAACTGCGGCTTACTGTTTCTGGATGTTGTTGTTTTTTGTCTTTGAAGTGGGAAATCCAAGTAGGACAACAATACAGATTATGTGTTCATTTATTTCATTACATTCTTCCTTGAGGAATATTATTAATTCAAGCATGATGATAATATGCTTAAATCTTGATTCCAGTCTGAATAGGGTTACTTCAGTGCTTAATACTTGTTTAATGTAACATTTGTACATAATATCTAACTGTTTAGCTAAAACTGTTTTAATTTCGATCTTAGATCGGGTAATTATTTTGTAATTATTTACTTCAGGCTGGTGGAGTTAGTACCCCTAAAGGTGCTGCCAACAAAACTTTGGATACAACAGTCACTAACTCTCCAGTTCTCCGCAAAACCACAACGGAAGGCATCAAGGCCAAGGTCATGTTTACTGGTGTAGTTGATGAACAAGGAGAGAAGGTACTTTGTCATATTAATAAAGTTTAATTTGTGCATAATTCCCTATGGAAACTATGCGAAATCAATCCCCAACAAAATAAAACCATATAATAGTTTATCGTATGAAATATTACAAATGCTTGAATTATTGGCCTCATGAAAATATTTTTATTTTCAATCCACTATTCATATCTCACATCCCCCTCTGATAGGTGGCAAACCATGACAAAATGGGGCTTATTTACAGCCTTAAATGTAGACCCAGATCAAATTTCGAACTTGAAAAATGAAAATGGTCTGAAAAGGATTTTAACTGTTTCCTAGATACAATATGAATGCTTCTCTTACTGAGTGGCCAGAAGCGTAGACCCTGATCAGACTGCTTTGGTGCTCAGGCTGATCTGGGTCTATAATGGTTGTATAAGCCATAAGCCCTGATTTGTCAAGATGTGTCACATACTGCATCATAAATGATTGTTTTTCTTCCAGTTATGGCATTAATAGTAATCTGAAATATAGATTAACAGTAATAGTGGCAGAAAATTGTGTGAAAAGTGGCAATACACTTCACAACAGAACATATTGTAAGCAGTTTGACTGGTGTCAGCTGGCCCAAACTCTAATATAACATCAGTTGTAGGTAATCCAGGTTTTGTTGTATTTTCAGACAGTGAAGGAGTTGGGAGGAGAGCTGGTCAGTTCTGTTATGGATTGCACCCATCTTGTTACAGATCAGGTGAAAAACTTTGCATATTTTATGCACTAAATTATTAAGACTGCATACGCCAAAAAAAATAATGCTGCATTTATTTGACATTTCATTGCATCAGGTTGAAATGGTATCTTGACAGAAAATCTCAGGGTGAAACAACAGTATTGTTGCTGTCAATATTAATGCATTCACAGAATTCAATTAAAAGGACAATTAATGTGTTGTTTGATCCTGTATTTATAAATAATTTTAAGTTCTTGCTATTTGAAGGTGAGGCGGACAGTAAAGTTCCTGTGTTGTTTGTCCCGAGGAGTACCAATAGTTTCTCCTCAGTGGTTGGCCTCCAGCAAAACTAGTGCCTTCTTTGTTGGTAAGTTTCCTTTCTAAACACTTCTACTCTGTAGCTAATTAATCATGACTTGTGTCACATTTGCAGCCACTGTTTTTATATTTACTTTCAATTTACTTTTGAAATTAACCCTTTACTCCATGGTATATGACTGGATCCATGAGCAAACAGTGTAGATCCATATTAGCTGGCACATCAGTGCTTTCTGATCAAGATCTACACTGTTTGCTTTTAGATTATTTCTTCCCAAAATGAGAACAAGGCAGATACAGATCAGATGGCATAGATAAAATACTTATGTATGGAGTAAATGATTAACATGACAAAAAATATTCTTTGTAATCTTTATGGTAACAAGTTGCTTCAAGTCAGTAAGAATGACCTTTTATCTGACACAGCATTTTATATCGGGTATGGATCCATATTTACAGATACAGTGCCATTCCTGGTCAGTGATGAATCTTCCGAGAGGAAGTACAAGTTCCGCCTCGATCACTCCATTGAGAAAGCCAGTCGAGAACCATTGTTTAAGGACTTTACATTTCACATCACCAAATCTGTTAAACCAGATCCTCCCCAGATGAAAGGTAAACAATTTTATTGTATAGTTCTATTGACCATTTCCTCCATATATACACATTTTTACACATGTGCGACCAGTGTAGAACGCGATCAACTGGCACATCCGTGCCGTCTGATCAAGGTCTGCACTGGTTGCATTATGGTCAGAAATGACCTAATGAGTCAAAAAGCGAAACAAACATGTGTGTCTGGGCCATAACTGTTACAAGCATGATTCTAACGTAAATTCTTGAATCCAACTTTACGTCATACTCATACTTTACAGGTATTAGATAAAAAAAATAGAAAAACTCAAAAAACAAGCTTTTTTGGAGCAAATAGATGTTTCTTTACTACATTTGGCTTCATATGTTCATACAGAAATCTGAATAATGACATCCTCAGATAAATACCATGAACTTTCCCATAGTGTTCTCTTCATGTATTTAAGGTTTGTATATCAAGATGTACTTGCTCTTTTTCAGAAATCCTGAATTGTGCAGGGGCTAAGGTAAGCATATAAATGTTTTATAAAATGTTAACCTTTACCCTATGGATACACCATACATGTATATCCTGTGAGGGATCAGTGTATGTAGATCCAGAACAGCTCATCTGTGCAGTCTGATCAGGACCTACACTGTTTGCTTTCAGATTAATTAGACTATTTAAGAAGCAGGCAGTGTCGATCCAGATCAGACTGCACAGTTGTGCAGGTTGAATTTACATTGGTTGCCCATGTGATTAAAAGCCCACTATGAGGGAAAGGGTAAAATAGGTAGAAAAGATATTAAGATAGTTTGCTTGTTCTGTTAGCAGTTGATTCTGCGACTAAGGTTTTCGAAAAATGCATATGCAGTAACAATTCTATTCTACTACTGTTTCATATAAATAAACCACACATATACATGGCATGTGGAAAATTGTTATACCAGTTTTATGTGACAGTTTTGTATTTCTTTGGAATTGTTTTCTGGTTGACCATAAGTTTATAGTATTAGATTTCTAATTGTTACTTTACAAGTATTAAATCTACTGTAACAGTTATGTTGATACTTGAGCTACACCATAAGGTGGTTGATATGACTGCATAAAGTTAACCCTTTCCTTCACAATACACATTTTTATTTATGAGTGACCAGAGTAGATTCAGATCAGCTGGCACATTTGTGCCATATGATCAGGATCTGCACTGGTTGCATTTTAGTCAGAATAACCTAATGACTCTAGAAGGGAACGACGCGGATCCTGATACCGACTGCACTGATATGCCGGCTAATGTGGATCTACAGTGTTTGCCCACACAATCAAGGTGTATATGTGTGCTAAAGGGTTAAATAGAAAAGAATTTTGTTTCTATAGTTTTAAGTGCAACAAAATGTACAATTTTTAAAGTGTTACTGAGTAAATTCAAATGATGTCTTGAGCATTAAAAAAGAAATGTTTTTCTTTCCTTCTAATTAAATTAGAATATTTTTCAGGTTGTGAACACAATGCCCCACAAAGCTTCAGATATACTAACAGTAGTGATCTCGTGCCGCGACGACCAGCACCTGTGTGAACCTGCTTACAAGGCTGGTCTGCCGGTTGTGACGGCAGAGTTTGTTCTCACCGGAATCCTTCGGCAGGAAGTCGACTGGAACTCGTATCCTTTGTTGCACATGTCGATTTTATACTATTACTAGAAGATTGAAGGGTGTATGAAGGCTCTCCCATCATCAAGTGCTGGACCCAAGATCATAAAACTCAATCTGGAGACCAGTCTCAAATCTTATGCATCTGATTGGCTGAAATGGTAACTGGTCACCATTTCAGCCAGTTAGATGCTTGAGATTTGAGACTGGTCTCCATCCTTAGTTTTATGATCATGGTGATTGTCTTGGTTAACCCTTTTGAAGTAATGTAGAGGCATTGCCATAAATTCGATATAAATAAATTCGATCTTGCCATAAATTTGAGGCAATCCATTCATTATTCATAGGGGTTTTTGAACGTATAAACAACATTATTTAAATGTACTCTGATCTTACTGTTCAAATAGGCAGGGTTAGGAAACCAATCCTCATCCTGGGCTTAGCAGAAGATCTCCCAAGTTGGGAGCTCTTTTACCCTCAACTCCATCTGATATGGCTGCCATTCTTTGTTCAAACAGTGTAGCCCTGGATCAGCTGGCACATATGTGCCATCTGGTCAGAAGTTTTGTACTGTTCACTTTATGAATCATTAGGTTATTTATGAGCAGAAAGCAAAAAGTGTAGATCCTGATGGATGGCATGGATGTGCAAACTGATCTGGATCTAAACTGTTCACACATGATAAAACCTGTATAAATAGAGTAAAGGTTAAAACCTATTTATATTTTAACCCATTTCATTCATTAAAAGCACAGAGTTTATGATTTCTTAGTTCGTTGGTGGTGGAAACCTCTGTTTCAGTTCAAAATTTCAATAGAAAATAGATGTATCATGTTTTGTCCAGTCTTTCATTTTCACCTTAGAAACAAATTATCTAAGCCAGGAGGTTTCAAATCCATACTAGTGAACCCTAAGAGAGAACTAGAAACCTTGTAGAGTACAGTAGAACATTATAGAATAGATAATTTTTTAATTCCAATTATGAGTCATATACATGGCATATAAATCACAATGTAAAATGTATATTTAGTGTAAAACAGACTAAATTCTGATTTGTTTAACAAAAGATGTCAAGAAATAACTTTCATTCTACTGACATCATACAATATTTTTAGTATGGGAATACATTCCAGGTTGTTTGTCAGGCCAGTGGCACATCAGGGCATAGCTAGAAGATTTATGATAAACTTTCCTATAAAAGACATTATATATTATAATAACAACTGTTACTTTGGCCCAAAAATCATAAAACTGAGATTGGAGACAAGTTTCAAATCTCAAGCATCTGATTGGTTGAAATGGTGACCAGTTGCCATATCAGACAATCAGTATTTGTATAATGCTGAAAAAGATGTTTCTTAACTGAAAACAGCTTTAAATTGGAGAAAGATGACAGTGGAAACAGAAAACAGTCATTGGCTGCGGAGAAAAAGAAGAAGAAATGATTAGAGAAACAGAGACAGATACAAAGGGGGCCAACTTGTAGTGTGTTTTCCAGACATTTGAATGCCATTATTCTTTTTACAAAGAGCACATGTATTGTTTTGCTGTTATGGACAGTTTTAAAGTTGTTGTTGATTTTACTGTGTCAAGGACATTATATTTTACACATCACTTTTATCTTTTAGTAATGCACAAAAAGTTTTAATCCAAGTTCTAGTGAAGACAGTTTGTATAAAAGACCGCTAAACTGCATCTAATCTGACATTACACGGGACCAACAGAAGGCTAAAGACTGTATCCAAGATCATAAAGCTAAAACTGAAGCATCCTGGTCTCCAGTCTCGGATTTATGATCTTGGACCAAGGTCTGAACATTCTTTGAAAAGGTCTGTTATTATTTCTTCTCTTAACTTGTTAAATGAATACTTGCTTATTCTGGGCTTAGCAGATCTCCCTTAAATTCATTTCACATTATGACAGCATTATATACTCAAAAGTCCATTCTGTATTTTGAAATTGCCATCATTTTTCACTAGCTAATTCATACATGGATCTCCAAATATTTCATTTGTAACTCAATTCTCAGCAACCATTTCAGCTTCTGCAACTATGTTTCTTCAATTCTTGACAGTGTTGGTCTTGAGAGACGTTTTTACATGTATTGCACTGGACCAGTATTATTAGAATAACAATGCCATACAATTTTACTTTTAGTTTATAATTGCACGGTTTGCTACGATTTGGATGTTCACCTTTTGTTGACTGATTCTTTGACCTCACATGCCATATCTTAAATCTTTCCTCCATATATAACCTTAATAACTTGGGCCGTCTGATCAGGATCTACACTGTTTGCTTTTAGATTTATTAGATTATTTCTGACCAAATTGCAAACATTGCAGATCCTGATCAGACAGTTTGCACACACGATTTAATGTAATGTGTTAAGTTTAAATTTATCAACTCTATCAATCTAAAAAACTTTAGGTATGGTGAAGAACTTCAAATATAATTTATGAAATGTTTGCTATTTATGAAAGATTGTTGATTTTTTTGTTGTTTAAAAATCTGGTGTTTAGTTGATAATTTCAGGTGATAAAAATTTGGTAACTTCTTTTGTGAAACAATTTTTGATTCCAGCTTTCATTTCTTGTTAACATTTTTTTAGCATGAATGAAAGTTTACAGAAATAAACAACAAAGAAAAAACACGTGTTTTGTATTTTTGTTATAATTTATACTCGACATGTATCGTCCGTTTTAGATCTCCAGTGATTACTCTGGAATATCAAGTTTATGAGAGTACATTATCAACCAATCAGATTGCAAAGTTTAAGACTGTTCTCATAAAACTGAGGATGGAGACCAAGGGTTGTCCAAAGCGTAGAAAATTTAATCCTTTACCCCATGGGATATGGCAGTTGTCTATGGATGAACACTGTAGATCCAGATCAGCCAGCACATTCATGCCATCTGATCAGGATCTACACTGTTCCCTTTTAGATTCATCAAGTTATTTCTGACCATGAAGCGACCATTGTCGGTCCAGATCAGTTGGCATGAATGAAATGCATTGGTTGCACATAAGAAAAAAAGCTGACCTAAGAGTTAGATAAAGAATTACCAGATGGCATAAACAGATATGAGCGTATTGTGGAATAAAACTTACATTTTAATTAATTTGCCAGGTCCACAATAATTTATTGATACTATTTGTTTACAAAATATTTAAGATACATCTTACCAGTCATCCTTTTATAAAAATTGGATACAAAAAGACATAATTTAGATGATTCTTTTCATCATCATTATCAGTCATCAAAATCACTATCCCCACCATCAGAATCAATTGAAAAAAATGTGTTGAATTTTGATAAGAAAATTACATAACTGAAATTTGGCACCAAAAAGCATTTGTGGGAATAGCGCAATATCACTTCAATGGTGAAGTCATGCAAGTTTATTTCAAGGTAATATCTCCAGTAGTTTCAAAGTTGTGGCCAAAGTGCATATTTTGGTTAGCGCAAAATTTAAGCGAACTAGATAATTTAGATGGGTGTTCAGTTGAACACTTGCGTCGCCCTCTGGTGCTGTCGGAATAAAAATGAAAGTACATAAAGGGGCATAACTCCATCAAATGTGACCTTGACCTAAAGAATTTGGCATCATCACAACTGTGTTGTCATAAGCAATACAATTTGAAAGTTTGATGAAGAAATATTAAGAAATGGCAAAGTTGTAGCCAACATTAAGTTTTCATGTCAAATTCCAAGTACAAAAAGGGGCAAAACTCCATAAAATGTGACCTTGACCTTAAGAATTCTGCATCATCTCGAGCATGATGTCATAAGCAATATAATTTGAGAGTTTTATAAAAAAAATATTAAGAAATGGCAGTTATAGCCAACATTAAGTTTTCGAAAGGGCCACACAAAAAGGGGAATAATTTGAAAAATATTGGTTACAGAGTTATGGGTCCTGTTGATAATGATGTAGATTTTCATGGTGAATATATATTTCAAGTTGGTATCTCAAGTAGTATCAAAGTTATGGACCAAAGTGCATATTTTGTTTAACAGATGCCTACGGGGACATTGATGCCAGGGTGAGTAGGATAGTTCCCCTAATCTTGGAATAATCGAGCTGAAATTTGTATGCTACTACAAGCCATTTATAACTTTAAGACTATTGCCAGTTAAATAGATGATCTTTATTGTCGCTATAAATACATTCAGTTCATGTCTACATACATATAACAGAAAACACAACTATGTACAGTATCCATTTTTGAAAGATTAAGCACTAAACAAAAAAAATTCTTTAAACTCAAGAACATGTTAATTTTCTGTACACTTGCTTTACTCTGTAATTCATGCGAGCAAAGCAATCAAACTCCATTCACCATAAACACTCTGACTGTTTAACACCAACACATAGTTCTGATTTACTGTGTCTTATATTGTGTTTCCACATAAGAGATTATACACAAGAGGCACAGGAGCATTTTAGTGAAGCACATAAGGTATTTTCATATCACATCAGTGAATCACAGTCTTCAAATTGATGATGCTGTCACTGTATCACCAGTAGAAGGAGTTTGCCAGGAAGTTAGCAGCGGAACTGAGCCAGCCACCAGCCGCAGATTCAGACTTGCTGCGGGCAATAGCTTTGTCATCAACAGCAGCAAGTTCTTCATCGTCAGGTAGGTAGTCAGGTAGTTCGGAGGTGTTCTCTTTATTTAGACTGTCATTGTGGCCACCAAATGATACAAACAGCTGAAAAAAATACAACTGTAGAATTTCACATTTGTATGCAAAACAGAAATTACTATTGATGTAACTAAAACAAGGACTTGAAAATCACAACAGGTCCCAAGATCATAAAACTAAGATTGGAGACCAGTCTTAAATCTCAAGCATCTGATTGGCTGAAATGGCGACCAGTCACCATTTCAGCCAGTCGGATGCTTGAGATTTGGGACTGGTCTCCAGATTAAATCATGAAAACTGCTAGCAGTTTACAAGTGTCACTTGCATGTTACATAGAGTTTATTTCATGACAATAAAAGTCAAATGTCTTCTTTAACTAGCTAAATGCCAAAGTGTTTATTGGGACTGACATTACTTCAGAGCAAATAATTGTTCATTAATATTTAGTGTGTCATGTCACCATGATGTTACTATTTTCTTAACAAAACACCAATATCGGATAGCAAAGCGACATAGAGATTTTCATTTGAACCCTCCGGATGCTTTGCTAGGCTGCTAAGAGCTCCCATAATCTGTTTGTAGTCAAATGTATAATTTGTAATACTCCTTCTACCTTGATGGACTTTTTGGACGGATCAAGGAATTTTCCTCATCCACCATTTCATTCTGTTCATATTGAATATGCACACACATAATAAATTAGCCTTGTTTGCATCTCACTTGGAGAAGCAATGACTTTTACATCTTTTGGATGCAGACATAAAGTTGTTTTTGTTTTGGCAAAAATTGATTTTTTCACATCCCCAATATCCCATTCAAATTCAAAATAAACCCTGTAAAAACATGAAATTGTTAAAACATTTGTCTATATTGTTTAATCAGATATATGAATGAATGAATGAATGAATGAATGAATGAATGAATGAATGAATGAATGAATGAATGAATGAATGAATGAATGACTTTATTTACAGAGGGTAACCAAATTAGCCAAAAGACTAATCTCCCTTGGGGCCCTCTCAAATCAATATGTACAATCATGTAACAAATGATAAAATGCATTAAATAAAAGAAGCATGCACAGAGTGAAATAAATAAACATATTAACAATCATGCACAAAATAACAAAAAATCAACAGCTAAATGTCAACAAAGAACTGAAGGAACTGTACATATTTAAGAGCAGTTTATGAACATTAAATAAAACTTTTGAAATATTTTAGATATTTGAGAATAATAATAGTCAAAGATTATTTAAAACCTGTATAAAACCCAAGAATGAAATTACTTTTGTTTTAACCAGTTTGTGAAATTTTGTGTAAATTGTTTAATTGTTTTACATAATCTTATATTTACTGGAATATTATTCCAAATCCTGGATCCAGAGTATGACATACCATCCTTGAATAGTTCTATTCTTGGTCGGGAGATTGTAAAGTCTAAAGCACTGATATTTCTTACATTAATACCTACTGGTTCCCTGTATTCGTACATGTCTTGTATATAATCAGTGCAATAAACAAGGTGAATTAAAAAGAAATAAAACTAATAACTGGCATACACTTGAAGATATGTACAAAAATATTTTTGGTGCTTAGCAATTTGAGTAGAATATATTAATGTGATGTAATCTGATGTCTTTGGCCAATTTTGTTTTTCAGTCTGTGGCAGTAAAAATTCACACAATTAATGACAAAACTCATTAACATTTTTACATAATTTCTTGCCTGTTAGTTTAAAGCACGAAACTATAAGCAAATCTGAAAAAATTTCAAGACATTGATGTGTCATCATTTAACATTGTTTTCTGGAAAATGTTCAAACATTATTTACCTCTTCACCAGAATCATTTTTCACCACCTGTTGTGCATGTATTGACTGTGTCTTTGCTATTGCATGAACCAAACTCTGTAAACAAAGTAGAGTATTCCGAACGTAAAGTAAATGCTATAATTCATCACAACATTTTCCCGCCAAGTATTGTCTGCGATATCTTTATTGTAGACATTTCTATTTAGCCATATTTAAGTTAAGACATGTGACAGAAAATTGGCACAAAACCAGGTTTCATTTTCCAGACTGATGGCCGAGCACAAATGTGTTTTTAAAGTCAGTAGATACAAATAATGTGAAAAAGAAACAAATATTTATAAAAACAGCGTATTCTCCCTTTTATATATACTTAAATAAGGAGACAACAAATTGCTAACAAACGGATGGACGGACGACCAGGGGCATAACATTATACACTGAAAATTCTTTAGTTCACAATAATAGTTCTGTGAAAGTTTGGTTGAAATCCCTTTAGAAATGTAGGAGTTGCACACAGAAGAGTATTTCTCTATAATTATATTACATTATGTGGAAAAAAAACAACAAAGGCCCATATTTCTGTCAAAAATGATCAAATCATAAAACCCGGAAAATATGCACCAGGGCACTAGGTGACAATCATTGTGAATGTTTCATTGAAATCCCTTGAGAAATGTAGAAGGAGTTGCGCACAGAAGAATTACATATGTGAAAAAAAAACAATGGATATAATTAGGTCAAAAATGACCAAATCACAAAACCCTGACAATATGCACCAGGGCACTTCATGACAATGCTTCTGTGAAAGTTTAGTTGAATTCCGTTGAGAAATGTAGGAGTTGCGCACAGAAGAAATTGTTTTTGCCAGAGCGCCCGTCCGCTGACATACCCCAATCGAATAACCAAGATTTTTCCCTCTGAAAACCTGGTTAATAAACTATTATTGCATGTAATGGATAGATTACATAAGCCTCAGATTCCTATAGCTGAAGAATAATGTAAATCAATGCAATCTGATCTCGATTTACATAGGTCGCTTCTTGCTAAGAAATAAACTAAGAAGTCTAAAAGCCTATAGACACAAATGGTCATCACAATTAGAAATTGTGTGTTTAAGATAGCATGATTATTTAGTTATACTGCAAAAAATATGTAAAACAGATATCTGTCAACTTATAAGAGATTATCGAACTCACACCAAATACTGGGCTGAACACTAGGAAGATAAACAAGTAGCTTTCTACCACAAACTACATGTGAGGCATATGTAATCTATCCGTAAACTTGAAGATGTTTAAGATACTTAACTACTTGATTTAAATGATAAAACGGTACACAAAACAATGGGCCTATTTCAAAATTAAATTCAAATATAAATATAAATAACACAGAGAAACGATTTTCTGTCTTATTTTCATTCTTTTTTTACCATTCTTTAAAAAAAGTAATTTCCAAAACTGCATTAGTATATTTTAAAAACTCTGCTGTTAATAATTGAAATTACTTCATGAGTATATCCTACCTAGTCACTAAGAATGTAAGAGTGAAATTAAACTATTGTTACCTCTGCACGGACATCTAGTTTGCAGCGTACTATACAGCGCTTCTTGTTCATATCAAATGTAATACTGATAACACCTTTCACCTGTAGCAACAGTCGCATACACACATCTCGGTCACACTGAAAAAATATCAAACACTTTGTTCATGTTCTTAACATGTTAAAATTTTGTAGATGTCTAAACAAAATAATGTAATATGATCAATAAAAGGTATCAGAGTGAAATCATCTGTATGGACCGTAATCAAAGCAAGTTTATTTAATAAATGTTAAGAATTTCTGCCAAATGCAATATGAGATTAAACAAGAATTTTGGCACACTTATTTTATTCAAAGACAATATACTGAAAGTAATGGTATATTTCACTGCTATGTGCCCATGTACTTTTCATTTATCATTTATGACATCATAAATTGTTTGATGTAATTACTAAAAGAAGTACAATCATCCCATAAGATAAATCCTTGTGCATCTGAACTCGGCTCAGCAATGGAATAGAAATAGTTCGACCAATTACAGGATGACAGCTACAGCTAATGCACACTGCACAATGACTCAGGTCAATACATTTTCACATATATAAATAACTCTGCAGTTCCACAGTTACTGTGAATCCATTTGTATTTGTGAACATGAAATATTTTAAGTTTTTTATGTTTATTTGTTTTGGTTTAACATCATTTTTGTTGTTTCTTTTATTCATACATTTTAATTTCTATTCTGTTAGGATTTTAAACTTGTGAATTAGTTGGTCCATGAAATGACAAAACTTGGTAGCTAACAAAGTTAAATAATGAATCAGATTTACCTTGTTAAGCAGCCCTCTGAGCTGTAGAACAACCAGTTTGGAGTTCTTGTAGCTACCCTGAAGACACTTCTGTAAGCTACTTCTCCTGCTTCAACAACACAACAACTTTGCCCAAGATCTTACAACTACATCTGGAGACAGTCTCAAATCTAAAGCATCTGATTAGCTAAAATGGTGACTGATGGCCATTTCAGCCAATTGGATGCTTGAGATTTGAGACTGATCTCCAATCTTAGTTTATGATCTTGCGCAATTATGGATAAAAAAGAGAAGAGTGTGTTGGCTCATCATGCTCAGCAGGCAATTACAATTCTACAGGAAGTTGTTTTCAGTGAAATGAAATGAAATAAAAAAAATATTTCCTTTGAAAATGCATCAAATTTAATGATACAAAGATGGGAAAATGGTAGAAACTGATGACAGACAGCACACAATGGTTATAAACTTGATAATATTCAAAAGCGTGAAATGTAGTAATTAGACAAAAATGTTGTTTTTTTTCATGTTCCATTTCATTTGGATACTTCAATAGGATATTTATCATTTATGCCTTTAATGCTTTTTCAAAGTTCATTAAATTAGAACTTTTCTAATGTGAGCACTAAAAACGTTTGTGTATTACAAAACACTTTCAAAGACTTTTCCTTACTTGAAAGCTTTGTTTGCCGAATTGAAACAATAACAGCAACAACCAAATATCTACGAATATTATGGTCATTTCTAATAGGATTGAAAGCAGAATTAGAAAATCCATGCTCCACCCATGTACTTATCAATTCTTATATGCAACTAGCTAAAAAAAGAAAATCCTAGTGCAATATAAATGATACAACTCAGACCTGGATCTATTTGTTGATGTGTTGTGGTTGTCTGCGAGGGATGTGACTGGCTGGTCCTGCTTCAGCTGCATGTACACTGTCTTGGCTAAACTCTCCACCTCTCCACACTCCTTCCTGAAACAGTAACAGGCTTGTCTTTTTGTACTGAAATTTAATACTTGTTTTTTAAGGTGATTACAAAACTACTTTTTTCATTTGTTTCAGTTATAAAACAGCAATTTAATTTAACCTTTTTCTTTGTATATGTCACATGTGCAGACAGTGTAGATCCAGATCAGCTGGCATATCCCCTCCTGCTGATCAGGTTCTACACTGTTTGCTTTTTGATCAGAAATAACCTACAGTGTAGATCCTGATCAGACAGCACTGACGTGTTGACAAATGGATGTACACTGTTCACCCACAGATACCAGCCATATCCTATCAAGTTAAGTGTAAAGGTATTTTTGACTTTCAATATATTGTTAGTACCTTCAAATTTATTGTAGTTTTCAAGTTTTAGTAGCGCTTTAACTCAAACCT